>JAWZYV010002384.1:0-405000 GCA_038373885.1 Cheiracanthium punctorium
ACTTAGCCTCAAAATAGTTGTCTTTCCCAGGCTTAGGGATAAAAACAACACGAGTGTGCCTCTGCAAGGTGGAGAACACCTTAGAGCACTGCATCCCCTAAAGATCTTGCATAAAGAAGGAGCAAGCAAAGCAGTGCTTTCCATAAGAAGGATAGGAGTAATACCACCCATACCCGGAGTTTTATACGGTCCAAAAGACTTAATAGCCCAGACGACCCTATCATGGGTCACAATCTTACGTGCAACATCCCAAGCCTCTTTATCACTGACTAGCAGAACTATAAATGATAGACACTTTTTTCAATGAAGAAATTCATTTTGTAACCCTTAACAGCATATATCACTTAGTCATTTGAAATAGCCTAATACCTCTAAAATACGCTTTAATGAATTTCTACCCATAGAGCGTAATGTATTTAGAATCTTTTGGGCGGTCCTGTAGATAAACTATCCAATCAATTGGGACTAAAAGGGGAGGTGCACAACTAGAGGTTACAACAATCCTAAATATAAAGTTTCTACATTCTACGACCAATAGTTTTTAAGATATGGGAGTTACATACATAAGGACGTACAGACCGCATGGGGAAAAACTGGTCAAAATAGACTCGCGGTCGGTCAAAATGGGTAGCACACACATTTATTTATATGAACATGCATGCTAGCATACGATGACATGCACTGAAAAAACTCTTAAACGTAAATTTAGAGGTAGGCAAAATCGGAATTTTCGTTGAAATCTGGCCCCCGAAATTTTTTGGGTTCACATTACTTCCTTATACACCGCTACTATCAAGTAATAAACAATTTCATTAATCACACAAACTTGTACATGTTATATTTGCTTTGCTGAAAGTTGTAATAGATTGAAAAAGGGGGGAGAATTTTCATACCAAATCGATATCTTTGACCGGAGTGCAGGGCCTCATGAAATCATCTGTTCGCTTATGGATTAAAAGGGGGCTGTAGCCCCTCCACCCAATAAATGCAAACTTTTTTCATAATAGTTTTTTTTTTTTTTAATCTCGATTCTAAGCTTCCTACCCAAACTGTATCTGTTTTGTTTTCCAAAAAGGGGGCTTTCGGGATTTTATGGTATTTCATTTTAGATGCGTAGCTTAGAAATATGATTTTGAGATAACTTAATTTACAAAAGAAGTATCAACACTACAATTGGGTGTCCCCTCCCCCCCCCCCCACACTGTCGCACAAGCTATTTTTAGTTCAACCAGAGGGGGAATAATACGATCAAATAGGCGCCTCCTTGGCGTGGAACCTCGGATGCCTCCCGTAGGCTAGGCGAAGGCACTTGACTGAAGATCGAAAATTTCTCAGATTTAAAGTAAAAATTATAAAATTCCCTGAATTTTTCCAGAACAGATAATTTTGCAGACAATTCCCAGTTCTGTAGACACCTCTTATCTTTGGGGATTTGCTGGTCCTACCTGAAAAACTGTAGCACATCTTCCAAATACAACTTAAAAAACACACAACACAACTTAAAAAGAACACAGTACATAGAGTGGCTTAGCCAAGGGGGGATAAGGGGGGTCACAACCCCCCCGATGAGGAATTTTTTGTCATACAAAATGTATGTTCTTCACTCCCTATCACACACACGTATACATATATGCGAGTTGCAGTAGCTGTAACCCCCCCCCATGAATAATTTCTGGCTACGCCACTGAGTACATACCATATAAAAAAACTAGGGTGGTGGTTAACATTTTGAATAGGAGTGACTGAAAAGCATAAGGATCAAGAGAAAAGCAACGGGCATCTGCGTAAGCTAGAGTACTTACCAAATTTATGACTGAAAGTATAGTACCTACAAAAGACATACAACCGTATGGGATCGAAGTTTATGGGTAGTCAAATTTTAATCAATAAATTGAACAAGATTCAGCTATACCAAAAAGATAAGTCCCTGATTATGGCAGTTTTTTCATTCACTATTTTGAAGGCAACAATTGAAGATAGGGTGGTCTCATCTACACTCAAGTGAGTAATAAATCACCTTCAGCAGTGTTTGAGACTATTTCCTTTGACTAATTCAAATCCCCCTTTTTGGCTAGACTTGGGCAGCCAAAAATAGCATCTAGTCCATAGACAATGGCCTACAAGCTGTACAGGCAGGGAAAAGAATGGAAGAGCCCCTTCAATCATATGAAGACTGATCTCTTCTTATCAAGCTTGTAATGTTTTACTTAACTTTTGAGCTTATTTTATTTTTCTTTTAAAGAATTTTCAAAGTCAAGGCCACTGATGGTGTTTGGGGCCCCTGGCAACCGAACTCGTTAGATCCGCCACTGCCTTACATCCCTTCTTCCACCCATTTAATACCAAATTCATCAGCTCTGAAATCCTACAAGTCTGATCACTTGTAGTGTCGATACATGGTATAAATGAGATGAGTCAGTCATTGTCAGAAGATGAAGAAAATTTCAAATGATGTCGTGGTTTCTTCTTTGCTTTTTTTTTTTGACTAAAAAGGCAAACAAACAGCAACAATCTTTTTCATCTTTTTAGCTCTTTCTCTTCTTCTTGCTTTTTTTTTTTCTCTTCCAAAGCTTGTTTTACGGGAGTTCCTGATAGCAAAAGCGGCGACAATTTCTTCCTTGGCTTTCTCACACTCTTCTCTCAATTTCAATTACGTGCATTCAATTGTTTTTTTTATGTCTTATAAGTCTTTAAGAACGGATAAGAAATGAAAACTGGAGAGAATCTGTTGAAAAGAAAGCATGCGGGGTAAGATAAAGTAAAAGTATTCTTCACCTTTCCCCTTCATATCATTTTTATAAAACCAACGTTTATAAATAACTAAAAAAATATTTTTTAAACATAGATCTATTATGAATTTATATGCAATAAGTTGAGAATTCAGAATATTTTAGTGAGAACGTAAAAACTTATTGAAGAATCTTGATTCCTTATGTTGAGACAGTGAAATATTAAACAAAAACTCTGGAAAAATGAACTTGTGTTTATAACTTCCTCTGAACGGCAAGTGCAGGTGGTTACCTTCTAGTGCTAGTCTTAGTTCACCACCAGAGGTTTATCATGATGGATGAGACCTGCTACTATCCATGATTACCTGAGAGAAATACTGAACTTGTCATCTTACCCCGCCTTCCCCTACATCCCATGGAAATGGCTGTTTCAGATTTTCTTTTTTCCTTTCTTTTCCTTAGGTAATTTTCTAAAGTATTCCTTAGGTAATTTTCTACCGATAAACAGATGGGATTTCTGCATGGCATAAATCTTATGATCACTAATCCACAAATTTTGGTTGTGTGTGTGTGGGGGGGGGGATCCCCTGGGTGTCTGTAATTAGCAAATATAGTCACAAAGAGTCGGTAGTAAATTTATGTTGACTTCAGCAATCGCAGGACGTCCACCAATGTCAGGAGGCAAAAACAGTATCATTAGTAGCCTGACCAAATAAAAATCTCGCCAGTTCAGAAGCCATTTTCTTAATTTTAGTTGCCAAAGTAGCAGCATTTTTGCATAATTTTGTAGTTAAAAAATAACCATTCGTCACTTAACTTTAGTTAAGAAGGAATGAATAAAATAAGAAATTAAAAAACTTGTTCATGTGTTCTATAACAGAGCATATAGTACAATCATTTTTATAGTATGATTAAAAAACCAAATTAGACTGTTTGATGAACAATCAATCGCAACTTCAAAAAGAAAAGGGAGCTGACAAAAACCAAAATCTGATTTTCAAATTAGTTGCATGGAGTAAGCTTCAAGTAGCTAAAAACTTGAAAATAGTATGAAAATGACAATTTTTATTCAAAAAAGTTGCCCAAATCACCTTATCTTTAAATTAGTAGCAAAGCCGCCTTTCTAGTCACCAGTAGACATCCTGCAATCGCTGGTGATTAAGGATAAGCACACAATCTAAAATAAGTACTCTTAACATAGTCTTCATCTGCACCCCTTACTTTACAAACCCATTTCTAGAAAATTTCTCTGTGTATCCAGCCAGTTTTTGCTGCTGTAGTACGAATGTTTTAAAGTATAAGCTTCAATAAAGCTTAGCAGAATTTTTCCAAATGGTTCCTTCAAATCACAAAAGAATAATGGAAACTCAAATCAAAAGCTAAAAATCAATCAGCATAGAATTAATCAGTGACAAAATACAGCAGAACTGACCTTGAAAATCCAAAACATGCAAGCTAGATTTAACTGAACACATGCAATGCCGTATGTGGTCTCAAAGATAAAAAAAGAGATGCTTATATTTGACGGAGGTGTTACTTTTGGTACATAGCAGCATACAGGTCAGTGGCGTAGCCAGAAAAAAAATTTAGGGGGGTTTTTAGGCACATACTTAATGAACCATAGCCGTGCATTTGATGTCCAAGTTGGGGGTGGGGCACAAATAGAGAAAAGTTGACCAAACTATATTAAAAGTAGTTCTGTTTTTAAAGTTACTCTACTGTTACATTTTTATTTTACAAAATAAAAATGCAACGATTCAAACATCGTATAAAATAGGCACCAGTAAGTGGCACGATATTACAACAGCAATGTTTGGCCTTCCGATGTTCACTTGTTCACTGCATTTATTAATTTCTTTTAGCATGAGCTTAAATATATAACTCTGAGCTGAAATGCAGGAATCGCACTTGCTTTCAGTACTCATTCACTAACATTTATATCCAGAAAAACAGACAATATGGGGGGAGGGGGAAAAGAGTAAACCTTATGAAATAATTTTCAATTACTTTTAAAGTATTCGGTTAAATATACACATAAACAAATTATTAATTATGAAATAAAAACGTTCAATTAAAAGACGGTTTCAGTCTGTCAATTTTGCTCCCCACTCTCCGATTGAATTTTGTCAATAGATTCCATCTGCCTCTGTCTTTTATAAACTATAAATTGATACTAAATTTTTTTAAAAGTCAGTTGTGATAGATAAATAAATAAAACTGATCAATAAAAAGGTTTTGAGCACTGAAAATGAAAATTGTAAGTGTGCGTTTTAAAAATAAAATATCTTTAAAATATCAGCTACATCAATCTTTAAAATATCAGCTCACAAAAAATTATTCTTAACCCTTAAATGCATAGCGATGCATATATGCATCGTATTTTTCAGTGCTGGATTAGAGTAGAAGCCAAATTTCTTATGTCAGTCTCATATATAAAATATAGTTTTTTTTTAATAATAAATGATTCATATGGAATGATTTATATGATTCATATTGTGAGTAATAAGTTTCACATAATTCTTCCAAACTGTTTGTCCTTGGAGAAATGAATTAGTTATTCATGAAACTGATATAAGAAATTTAACTTATACTCGTGGCTATCGTGAGAACGAGAAAAAGAATTCATGCATTTAAGGGTTAAAATATCAGCTACATCAAAAATTATATTTTCATTAATTTTTAAAAATTTAGAAAATTTAAAATGTGCTCTTAAAGAAAACGTAGTTCATATTTTATAACTTCTCCAAAAATTATTTTTCGATTAGCTTTGCTTTTTAATTCAGAACGACACAATTCTAAAAATTTCCAAGTTAAAATTTATTTATAAGTAGAAAAGAGAAAAAAAAATACATGGAAGAAATTAATTCAATACTATTACAAAAATTGTAAACGCCGAGATTTTTTTGACATTTCATCTAATACTTCCTCTGCAGAAATTGGAATTCTCCTGTGAACATACAACAGTGCCAAGCCATTTAAGCGGCTTTGACTTGTACTATTTCTTAAATAGTTTTTTAAAAATCTTAAACTGGAAAACGATCTTTCAGTGGATGCTGTTGTTACAGGCAAAAGAACCAAAAGCTTTAACAGTCTGTATACGGATGGGAAAATATCTTTATCACAAACTGCTAAAGCGTCTGTAGCATTGCGAGGACAGGTTTCTTCACGCAATAGTTTTTTGTACCAAAGAGTCATTTCCCCTATGACAGTGGATAACGGTACATTGATGTCACTGTTATAGATACTGACAAGCAGTTGTATTTTTTCTTCATCTTCACGTGTAAGCATGCCATTACAATCTCGGGGCAGCAGAACTTGAAATGATTTTAAAATGTTTTTATGGGCAATAAACCTTTCTTCGAGTTGCATTATTATGCTGTCGATGAAAGGTATAAACACAGATCTCTTATAATACTCTTCGGTATTTTCTGAAACGATATTTGTTCTGTGCTGTTGCCGATTGATAACTCGAGGAGTTTCTATATTTGTTCCTAATATACTTCCAATGTGTTCTACCTTTTCGTACATAGATTTTAGTTCATCTTCGCTACTTCTTAGGTCTTTCAAGGTCTTTAAAATGTCCTCAACACATTCTATCGCCTTACATAAATCCATATTTATGGTCTGGAAGTACTTGCTGAGAGGTAGCGTGAGACTGAAAACTTTCTCAGCAGTAATTAAACCGACTATAAATTCACTCCATTGAATGGCATGGAGTAAAATTTGGGCATCGGATGAAGTTTTATCTGGCCAGTTTACTGCCATTTCCTCCAATGTTAAGGATATGGGATGCAGTAGTTCCAAGAATACATGAATCGAGTCATGCCGTTGCACCCATCGGGTTGGACACAAAGATTTTAGTTTTTTTGAAGGAGCATTTTGATCGATATTGTTCTCCAATGCTGTTCGACGCTATGGGGTATTGAAAAAATCAATAATTTTTGCTATAGTACCCATAGCATTTCTAATCGTACTCTGTTTGCATGCATCTGACAAACAAAGATTTAAGTTGTGAGATGAACAGTGTACATACGTTGCTAATGGGAATTCTTTTTTTATGATTGATTGTGTAAATCTAAATTCCCCACTCATAACACTTGCGCCGTCATACCCTTGGCCTCTTAAATTGTGCATCTGAACTCCGGAGTTTTTCAGGCCGTTAATAATTGTGGAAGCTAACCCTTTTCCTGTAGCATCGTACACAGGTAAAAACTGCAAAAAATCTTCACTTACTTTTTCATTTTCCAGGTATCTGGCACACAATGATATCTGCTGAATACCTGCTATGTCAGTAGTTTCATTCGCCAAAATGCTGAATCCTTCAGAATCATTAATTTTTTGGACTACTTTCCGTAAACTTATACTACCACATGCTTCTATAATATCATTTTGTATTTCTGGGCTAGTATATTTGGCGTTTATGCTACTGCATTTTAAATGATCAAATAACGATTTATCCCCCGCATCACAGCGCTTCTTTAGTAATGCTCTGAAGTTGCCAGAATTATTCTCTTCGTCATCTAAAGTATTTCCCATTTCCTTGTGTCCTCTTAAAGATAACCCTTGCCTTCCACAAAATATTATTGTCTCGATGATTGGTTTGATGTTACTACGATTTTTCATTATTTGCTCTTGAACTCCCGAGTTTATGCATATATCAATTGATTTTCTTACTACAGAAAATGATGTGATGTGTTGATTTTCTACTACAGAAAATTTTTCATTTCATTTTAAAGCATTGAAAAATTCTCTTTTGAGTTATAAAATATTAATTAGTCAAGTCCCCCCCCCCCCCAATTTCTTTTACAATCAATATTTTCCCTGATGGGAGAAACATGAAAACAATATTTAGAAATGTTGGAAACCAATATTGCTCAATGTCAAAAAATAATATTTAGGAATATCAGAAAAAGATATTCCTGGATATCTGAAAACAATATTCAGAAATGTTGGAAGCCAATATTCCTCAATGTCAAAAAATAATATTTACAAATATCAGAAAAAGATATTCCTGGATATCTGAAAACAATATTCAGAAATGTTGGAAGCCAATATTCCTCAATGTCAAAAAATAATATTTACAAATATCAGAAAAAGATATTCCTGGATATCTGAAAACAATATCAGAAATGTTGGAAACTGATATCTCTGAATGTCAAAAAATAATATTCCGGAATATCATTTAGGGGGGTCCATTTAATATTGCCCAATATTGTAATTTTGATATTGGGCAATATCTCTGTGCTACCTGGGTTGAGCTCATGATAGAACAAAAATTAATTGTTCAAAGTGTATTTATTTATTAAATGTAGGATTTTCGTTGGTAAACACATTACTTTACTAAAATTTTAAAATATATTATGCTTAAGTACTTTCAACTTAATTTAGAACATGTTTTTTACTTTTACTATATTTCTTAAACAAGCGAAAGCATGTGCTTATAGTCATTTCTCTTTTTAAATGCTATTTTAGTAGTTGGTAGTAGTTTAACATACAAACAAACAAAAAAAAGTAAAAGAAAATTTTCAGTTTTGAAAAACGATTTGTCAAACTAGGATTTTTTAGTAATTTTAACCAACAAGACACGACATATAAATAAAAACAATGCAATGCAGTATATACTATACAGGCGTAACTTGGTGTGTTTTATGAGTTGAGTATTCCTAGAATAGGTTGCACCCAATCTAACTCCCACACACTTACGCCAATGATTACTTAAGTAAGAAAAAAAAATTGAATGAATTCTTACCTTCTTGCCAATGCAATCGCTTATGTCATTCGCATGGTAATCCTTCTGCAAAACATTTTGTCCTTCAGTAGTACCAGAGGCATTCGCATTACTTTCTGTTTCGAATTCATTTGAAACCTCTTCAAGATTTTCTAAAATCTCTGCGGATCTCGCCGGTTTTTTAGGTTCAAAATATGATTTTATTGATAACATTTTTCTCTTGGACATAATTTGTTGAAAAACCAAAATTCTTATACAACAGAAAATTACTTTATGATACACACAAGTTTAATATTTCAGCTTTTACAACAATACAAAACGGATTCATAAAAATATTTCCGCACCTATTTATTCCACAAATTCAAAATGCCAGGGCAGAATTTGCCGATCGACTGGCGATTGCCACTAACAAAAGCGAACAGACCCGTCCGTGAGAACCAACAAGGAGGCACCTGCAAGTTTACATTGCATAAGCTAATCCCAAAATAATTTAGCCCTCTGACGTTCGGAAGCGCTTTCAATTGGAGCCTTCAGATGTCCAAACCCCGGCCGAAATTCCAAGAACGCTGCCTTCCCCCTTTCGGAAACTATCATGGAAACTATTTAATGGGAATTCATCGCGGGGTTGGTGAAAATCCACACTTCCTTGAGAGCTGGGAAAGAGATAGATAAGACATATGGGGATCGTGGCGTGGGAGGTCCAGCAGTCGTAAAAAGTTCCGCCTGCTGCAAGGCAGGGGAAAGAAGTGCTACTATCTTTTGGCCAGCCCGCTGGCCGTTTGGCCAGGGTTTGACAGCCAGAAGAGAAATATCCCAGACAAACTGACGTGCAAAAGAAAATGTTTATCAAGCCGAAAAGCAAAGCAGAGAGAGATTAAAAAATTAATACGGAACATTTTAATCTAGAAATGCAAGCAAAGGAACATAATTCTATACACGAAAAATATGTTATCTTCATCACACATCTCTCCCCCATATTGGCAGGTTTAAAGGGAGGGGTACGTGCCCCCTAGACGATTCCGGTTTAGATTACAATTAAAAATGATAGAGTGAACAATAACTGACAACACTCAATATTAGTTTGTAAATTGAAATGCATTGTGAATCCTGTTTCCTGACAATATGTCTAGAACCCTTCAAAAATTTAGGGGGGGTTCTGACACCCAAACCCCCCCCCCCTCGCTACGCCACTGTAACTAGTTTGAGCAATAATTATGGGCCAACACTGCTTTGTTGCCCCAGGGCCTCCACACCTCTAAATCCGGCACTGAGCACGGCACAAATAAACTACAATATCGAAAAAAATATCTTTATCTGGTTCTGCTTATCTTTAAATGCATTCTTTTAATAAATACTAAAGGCAAAATTTTAGCTGGCTTCACTATAAATGTACCAAGTATTACTACTACAGTACCGTCTTATTTTTCCAAGAAACAATCCTACAGGCTTGACTAGTTTGGTGCTGCCATCTATCGTAACATCAGTAAAATAACATTGTCTGGGAGGTGGAAAAACCTTCTAGTACCTTCATTTAGTATAAAAGCGCAAGTTTTAAAATTATTATACGAAACTTTTTGTGTAAAACGGTTTTTCTTTTAAAAATACTTAAAAATCTGCATACAGTATGACATATTTAGAACAAAAGGTTTTTTAAGAACATTTTCTCATCTATTCCGATCATTCAAATAACAGTTTACTGCAACCGTTATTATGTCATTGTTTGTTTATATGAATATGCCAACGCTACGCTAGGGCGATCTGCCAAGGATGGGGGGTGCCTTGGTAGGAGTACTTTCGAAGGTGTTCCAACACGTATTCATGTTGCATCTGCAGAAAACCGACCAAACCTCCAGACCCTTAGATAGACAGCCGCGCGATGGGACCCGAACCAAGGACCTTCGCATCCAGAGTTGGGCAAAATACATAAAAAATGTATTTTCTATACAAAATACAAATTACATTTATTCAAACACAAAAAATTACAAAATACAAAATACTTTCTAAATTGAAAAAATACAAAATGCATGTATTTTCAAAATACACACAAAATACAAATTACGTCTAAAACTTCAATTAAGAATAAGTAAAATTTTCTACAGAAACTTCTAGTTTATTTTATACCAATGTATTTTAAGATGAACAAGCAAATATAACTTTTTTATTTTCCATATACATGCATTTTTCCTGGAATAAATTGCATCTTAAAAGGCATGAAAGCAAAACTGTAACAAGTATTTATTGAATGTTATTTTTTAATGATAATGAATGGAATTGAAGTATAAAATTAAATATATTTCTAAACGAAGATGAGTTAAATTATATTTCTACTTTAAGATGTATTCATAGCCTCACCATGGAACAGTGGTTATGTCACTGAAAATGGTAGACGGCCGAAGTGTGAGAGTTTCGGGTTCTGGTCCCATCGCACGCTGCCGATCTAACGGTCTGGAGTTTTGGTAGGTTTTCTCCAGATGTAACGTGAATACTCGTTAGAACCCCTTAGAAAGTTCTCCTACCTAGGCACCTGTCATCCTTGGCAGATTGCCCTAGTGTAGCGTTACCATAATCACACAAACATAAGATGCATTCATATATTACTACTAAAGAAACGTGTGTGTATTAATTTACTTAACAGCATGCAATTTAATAAAGAAATTATCAAAAGAAATTTTAAAAGATGGTATAATTAATCTAAGCACTATAGTTTAAAAAAAGAATGATTTGCTTTCAAAAAAACTAGTTTTTCGAACTGGATATCGCTTCTAGTAAATTTCTTTCTGGAACATTTATAATATCTGCTAAGGAAAAGGAGCACTAGTCGGCAAACTTGTGTTAAATTTCATGAAAAGTTCTTTTATTGTCGGATATGAATTTAGAACTTTCAAATCTGTTGAATTTGAAAGTTCTAAACTGCAGAAACTGTTGAAAGAAACTACAGCAGTTCAAGTTCAACCGCATTTCGAGAATTTGTGATATATGGTTTGGAGTTATTAAATTCAAAACAATCATCATCATTATTCGCAGTAGTTTTATCGTTAACATTGCATAAGCTAATCCCAAAATAATTTAGCCCTCTGACATTCAGAGGAGCTTTCAATTAGAGCCTTCAGATGTCCAAACCCCGGCCGAAATTCCAAGAACGCTGCCTTCCCCCTTTCGGAAACTATCATGGAAACTATTTAATGGGAATTCATCGCGGGGGTGGTGAAAATCCACATTTCCTTGAGAGCTGGGAAAGAGATAGATAAGACATATGGGGATCATGGCGTGGGAGGTCCAGCAATCGTAAAAAGTTCCGCCTGCTGCAAGGCAGGGGAAAGAAGTGTTACTATCTTTTGGCCAGCCCGCTGGCCGTTTGGCCAGGGTTTGACAGCCAGAAGAGAAATATCCCAGACACACTGACGTGCAAAAGAAAATGTTTATCAAGCCGAAAAGCAAAGCAGAGAGAGATTAAAAAATTAATACGGAACATTTTAATCTAGAAACGCAAGCAAAGGAACATAATTCTATACACGAAAAATATGTTATCTTCATCACACATCTCTCCCCCATATTGGCAGGTTTAAAGGGAGGGGTACGTGCCCCCTAGACGATTCCGGTTTAGATTACAATTAAAAATGATAGAGTGAACAATAACTGACAACACTCAATATTAGTTTGTAAATTGAAATGCATTGTGAATCCTGTTTCCTGACAATATGTCTAGAACCCTTCAAAAATTTAGGGGGGTTCTGACACCCAAACCCCCCCCTCACTACGCCAATGATACAGGTTGTTCTAAAAAGGTGGTAATGAGCTTTAATTCTTTATCTATTAGAACTGGATAATGTTATTTAGAACTGGTATTGTAATGATATTTAGAACTGGTAATGATATTTAGAACTGGATAATGTAAATTGTAAAAATGTTCAAAATAAGGTCAGGAAAAATATTACACTACAAAAAAATTTCCTTAATTTTTAAAAAGTTACACTTTTTAAATTTGCATTCAACCCCCTTACAAAATTTGATAATTATATCCATACGTGTAAGATATGAAGATAAATACAACACTGACTTAAACCACTTTTTAGTGGCTTTCGAAGGTAAAAAATCCCGTCAAATGATCGCATTTCAGGAGTCATGCAGAAATTACCAAAGAAAATATTTTCTTCCACTCTAGCAATAAAAGTTTACATTCAAATTCAAGTACAGCCCCCAATCATCTTGGAGGATATCTCTGAGATGTTGCAAGGCTGAAATATGGTATATCACCTCATTAGTGTATAGGACACATTTTGCTAATTAGGAATTTTTTTCTACGGAGTTCGTATACAAATTTAAAAGGAGTAACTTTTTGTAAATGAACGAGAGGAAATTTTTCTAAATGGAGTCTATTTCCGACCTGATTTTGAACAATTTTAAACTTATATTGCCCACTTATCTCTAATGGATAAAGAATTGAAGCCCATTACCACCTTCTAGGGGACTCCCTGTATATATACTGTATTGGATCGAATATAACACAGTGTTTTCAGACTGATCATTGCCCATATAAAACCTGACTCATGCTAAATTCAATGCCTAAATGTAGGACTTTTCTAATTATATCTTGATGAAAAATTTCGGAGTTGCGTTATATTTGGGCCAATACAGTATATATAAGGATCATTCTCTGCAGGTTCTTGCCTTATTTAGAGTGTCCATCATTATCAGAAAGTGAAAATAGAAGCATTAGCAGTCTCACCAGCATAAAAAAGTAGCCAAAATAGTGTACCATTTTCTATTAAAAATGCATTGTTGACATAATAGCACTTAAAAAGAACTTCATGGGGATAACACGGGACTTGTTTGTAGGCCTATTAATTACAAAATATTTTTGACACACTTCAAACTTGTTTAGTTTTAAATTATAATATACTTCAATAATAAAAAGCATTTGATGATTTCTTGCCAAATATAAGATCACTAAACTAAGTTCAGTTTTGGAAACATTTCTGATGCGGTGCCAAATTTGACAGCATTTTGACAAAATTGCCAAATTTAGCAACAGTTGAGATTTTGGGGAGGGGCTAAACAGTAATAATAATAATAATAATGATAAAGAACAAAGCCTGTATCTTCTGATCATCAAATTAGTTCCCTAGATTAAAAGAAAAGCAACATCCAAAAATAACATATAATTTTCAAAAGTAGCATTGAAAAGAGTTTATCTATTTACAGAAGATGATTTTATTTAGTTTTAATTTGGTCTGATAACTTTTGAGGAATTAATTTTTGTCTTAATATATATATATATACATACAGATGGATAATTTTATATTTAACTTGCTTGAAATGATAAACTCAAGAAAGGTTTTTAAAAAAAACGATTCAAAGTATGTAAATTTTCTAGAAAAGGGTAACAGTAATATTTTATAGTTAATAGATTTTTTTATTTATTTTATTGTATTTCCTTTAATTAATGGTGTCCATTTATTTTTGTGAGCCACAGCTCTTTCTTCATTTAAAACAGAGCCTAATTATGACCAACAGGGGCCCCAGGCATTGATGAATTTGGGGGGGCCCCATTTGTGAAATTTGTTTTATTTTTCATAAAATTTTGATATAAAAAAGGGTATTTCAGAACAACATTTGATATTGGGGGCCATTTCTAGCCGGGGCCCCCAATATCAACCTGGGCAAAGTCCCGATTTGCCCATGCGATAATAAGGCTCCGATTTAAAAGAGTTACAACAATAAATTCTACATTTGCATCACAAAATTTCATAATTTTAAAGAAATTTAATATTAGAAAATTAAAGTGAGGCTGAAAGAAGATAATTATTTTAAGAAAAGTACTAAGTATAAAGAAAGATTATGGAATATCCCTATATGATGTTCACTTTAAGATTTTTCTCTCATAATGATGAATATTTTCATGGAACTTTATACGAAAGTATTTTTTCTCTTAATAAAAATTACTTTGAACAAATTTATTTTCTATTTTGCACATTTTTCCTAGAGCAAAAATTTTGTGTTTTAGAGATTGTTGAAAGATTTCTCTTTTTTGTATAGCATAATTTACTCTATTAAGACAGGATTTCTTCAGTTAGTGAGACTGCTAAGGATGTATATTAATCCCTTCATATAACAATCAAAAATGTGCATTAAGTATCTATTACATGTCAGTGAGCAAGTTTCCATTGCTGTAAGCAGTTTTGACTTTTTTATTAAGCTTTCAAATATTTTTCAATACCAACTTAACTTAAAACTCAACAAATATAATTAATGTATTGGTAAAACAGTTAAAGGTACAAAACAAATAAACTTAGTCATATAGGAAAGAAAGAATTTGCTCATAAACTGAAAGTAAAAGGACACAAACAGGTTTTTTTTTAAATATAATTTAATAAAACATTTACAAATGTATTAATATTTAATTAAAATATCTTCTATGATATTTCACAATAAATTCATTGCTTATTATAGTCATTTAATGTATATTTTTAAACACCTATAAAGTCCAGAATTAAAATAACCTGATTGATTCTGGATTTCTGAAGTTGTATATAATCAACTCTTAAAAAACAGGGCTGTCCACCACTGTCAGAAGACAAAAATAGTAATATTAGTAGTTTCGCAAACATAAAAAATTTGCAAAAATAACATGCTTTTTCAGTAGCCAAAATAGTAACACATTCTCAAAAAGTTACTTCAAAAATATAGCCACATTCAAACATTAAAAAAAAAATTGCAAGATGAAATAATCCAATTAATTTTTCTCTCACACTTCTACATCATACACTGACTGAATACAGCTAACACTAATTACAGCTTAACCCCTAAGCTTTCTAATGCTGTAAGTTTTTTTTTAAAAAAGGACATTTTTTTTTTTTAATTTCTTATTCTCTAGTCTATTCATTTACATGTTTTTAATGAATACAAATATATTTATATATCAGGATGACTAAATCACTGTTTGGTTGATTATAATAGCTATGGTATGCAAGCAGACATTCCTAGGGAGGCTTCAGGGAGACAATCTGGTAGCAGATAAAGATAAGGATAGGAGATAAAGATTGGAAAAGAGAAATAACAAAAACAGAACCTGCCCTTTTGAATTACCATATGAATTGCCTGAAGCAAAGGAAAAGTCTTCAAATATTTCAAAATAGTGTGAAAAGGGCATTTTTCAACCAAAAAAAAGTCTCCCAAGTTTTCTAATCGTAAATCTAGTGGCAAGTCTCCTTTTTAATAGTTGGTGAACACCTTGTATGAAGGATACTGTCTTGAGTTGATAATAAACCGACAAAATTACAGTATAAATAGAAAACATAAATATCTATATCTAATATATATATAAAGTATTCATTTTTGAAAGTCTGGTTCTGCATGCTATTTTATGCATATAGTAAAAACATGAAAAATAATTTTATACTTAGATTTAAATTGCTTCAAAAATTCAGAGTATATAAACATCATTTATCTATTTTTTTTAAAATAGCTATAGAGTGCAAATAAATAGTTCTAATTGACATTTTTACAATAATACAATTTTTCAAAAAAATTCATGAAGAAATATTATAAATAAAGTATAGTTATACATTTAAATAACATCACTTGCTATATCATATACACACACAGTAGTCGATTGGTTAACAGAACAACAAGCAAAAAAAGTTTTCATTAACAGATAAGCATCTAATTTTGAAAATTTTTACTAAATTTAACATCTGCTCCCACTGTTTACAAAGATGAACAAAACAAGATGGCTTTCAAAGTCCAATGTAGGAAAGCAATGCTGAGAAGATAAGTAAACTGGTGTGCAAAAAATTAAGACAAAGTGGAAAAATTAGTTTTTTTTCCCCTAAGCTTTTGTTCACTTTTCCCATATTCTTACATGATGAGAATATTATGATTATGGTTTTTATACATTTCTGCCCTATGCTAAGTTTGCAGACCAGTGTAGACACCAGTTGTATCTGCAACAAATGGAGTGGTCATTGAACAATTTTACTTTAAAGCTTAACACAGTAGAAGATCCAAAATCTGCAACTGTTTGCCCAATGTAAACAATAAAATCTACTTGCCAGCTGCGAGTTCAAAGAACTGCAAAGAAACTAAATGCTATATGCTCTCTTTCTTTTATGTGATGTTTATTAAAGTGTCCTCACTCAATCATATTTTACATAAATAATATATAGGATAACATATAGGAAAATATAAAGATTAAACTAACAATCAGCCAAACTCATGAGTCAATCTAGTTTTTACTCTGAAATCAAATCTTAGAAGAAATTTTTTACATTTTTAGGATTTTTCAACATTTCTTTTTGTAAGATTTGATTTCTGTATTAAAAAAAAAATTACAAAAGGCTAAAACAAATACAGGCATATTCTTCACTTACAAGTGTTATAGCAATAATTTAATTACGTGAAAGAAAAAAGTATATGTGTATTATATATATTATAAAGAGTGTCAATTTAAAAAAGAAATCCTTGTCTATGTAATTACAGAACACAAAACAGTAGCACATTACACTAGTTTTCTACCACTTGCAAGCAATTTGAGTCCTTATAAGCTAGAAAAGTGAAAACTAATAATTGTTCTTCTACAAATAACTCTTTTACAGGGATGAGTGACAAAGCAGGATGAGGGATGAGTGAGCGGAAATTACATTGAACGAAACTGAAAATAACGAGAAAAGTGAAATTAGGGTCACAACTGAAAATGTTCGAAAAAACAAAGAAATTTCAACAATGGAAAGGCTATAGGAAAAATATTCACTCTCAAAATGGATGCGAAAAGATTGCAATTGGGATGAAGAAGCAAAAAAAAAAAACGTGATTTTTGCCAATTTATAAAATAAACAAAACCACAAAACCGAGGTTTTTCGCGAATCCACAGAAAACTTTCATGACTGACTTATATAGCATGATCATACCTGTACAGCATTAATTGATTAGTTGTTATCAACAACAGATTCTTTTTGCTATAATGTGGTCTTTTCTATGATAGCCTAACAACAACAAAAATTCACAGAGGCTTTCAGATTTGCTGATCAGGAATAATGCTGTAAAAGTAATGAAAATATTAATACCCGGTATGTATTCGTTACTCTAAACTCTCTACCGGTTACTAAGTATTTGTTACTCGTTACTTTTGTTACTAGTTCGAACGCGAGAAACAAGTCTTATAGCGCGTATCTAGAGGAGGGGAGGGGCCTGCAGCGCCCCTTTCCTAAATCTGACCCTTTACTTAACTTACAATGTGATATTTATTTACAACTGAAACTTAGCAATTTGATACACACACACACACACCCCTCCTGAAATAAAATCCTGGCTATGCCACTGTACATAGCATTACGTACGATTACGAATGTTTAAAATACTACATACAATTACTTTTTTTTTTGTTTCTCTCTATTCTAAAAAAAAGTAAAGGCCGCTGTCGCTGCTGGCACGCCTATCTCCTCCTAAACCATGGGTATTTAAGTTTCGACTAAGGTGCCCACAGATTCGAAAAATTCCGAGGAACCTGATAAGCTGATTTAAATTTTGAAAATCTAATTATTTTGGAAGATATTAATAAAAAACTGAAAAAATAAACAGAATGGTTGCCAGATTTGGCATAAAATCATTCATTCCTTTGCAACAAAGCATTTCCAAGTATGTAGTATCACAAGAAATTGTCAAACATGAAGTAGAAATACACCCATTTTACGTCAAAATAAAAACTATATAAAATAAGTAACTCAAAATGTGTTACACAAAGTTGACAATTTTCAAATAGACAACAGGAGTTTAGAATTAGCGATTATTCGTTTTTCCAAAACAGAATAACTAATATCTTGAAAATGAAAAATAATTAAAACAGACTATTTTAAAGCCGGTTCGGTCCAGCTGGATTATTTGCTACCAGTAGAAATATTTGGCAGCGTTAACTATGCCATTATAGCAGTTATAGTACACTTTGGATATTTGCTAGCGCGACGAGATGGTATAATTCGTAGTGCTAAGTACGCCAATCTGCAAACAATTATGTAAATGAAAATATGGATAACGGTTTTCCGGTAACCTTAAATGAACAGTAATTATAGGTTGTGAGCATGTGTAAATCGCCAAATGAAACGTCGCCATTGGTGGCAAGCATCCCACCTGTTTATTAACTATACATATACGCAAGTCGCCAAATTATGAAAATTCTCCATAATTGGCTAATACGCAAGGCGTCCCATGGGTTTCACATAATTACAAATAGTGAGAGGTTTAAATTTTTATGATCCAAGCAACATGCAAGAACCAAGCAATGTGTAGCTCGGTAACATTCTATCTTATCCAACTTTTGGGTTTTGTTTGTTGAAATAATGCCTTTTTTACGAAGCCTTTTTAGGGGCCGAATGCCTCATACGAAATGTGAGCGTAGCAAGTCTAGGGGCTTTGGCCCCTAGTAAAAACAAATAAAAATATCATACATTATTTTCTCTGATTAACAGATGTTTTTATACAAATGTATTGTTTTATACAATGTTAAATTATCTGAATAACTCAGATAGTGCCCATAGAAATCTTCCAAAAGCATGCCCCCCCACCCCTAGTCTCCCTTCCCCTTTTTTAATTCTGAACACTGGTTTAACCTGTTCATTCTCATCTTAAAAGGTATAACGGAAAATCTTATGCCTAGTGTTGCTTCTGAGAGAGGATTCTTGAAAGATGGGGGATCAAGTCACCCCCCTCCCCCTTAGATGTCAACATTTTAAAAACATGCTGAACTTTTTTGAATTATTTTAATATCAGTGGCGTACCTAGGGGTGGGCATGGAAATCCCGGTTCCCTCTCGAAATTTTTGTTTAAAACGAAATGATAACTTTAAAAAAATGTTTTAAGTTTACATACCTATTATTATTATTATTATTATTTGCAAATAATATTTTAAATAATAAAAATGCATGAATTCGTTTACTTTATAAAAATATTTTTTTAAGGCTTACTTAAATAACTTGTTATTTATTACTCATATTTCGGTTCTAGCTCAAGCATTTAAAAAAAAATAAGTTCTAAATTCTTCGGGACCACCCTGAAAAATAATCTTGATTACACCACTATTTAGTACTAAAATATCAGAAAGCATGAGCACCCCCTTACTGCACTAACATGCTTCTATTCCTGTAGATATTGCTCTACGATTGCAAGAACATCCCCTTTCTCCCACCCCCAAAAAAAATCTTATACAGTAGAACCTCGATTCATCGTTTTTCATGGGGTGCGTACGAAAAAACGATGAATGCGGGAAAACGACAAATGCAGGTTCAAGTCAAAATAAGTAGTAAGCAATTTTTATGCATACACACAATGACTGTATAGCAACAAATAATAATTTCTTACAATTTTGTAAAACAAATAAATCGATGATGAAAATTAAGTGGTACTTATTTCAAAAATTCAGTAATTTTATGTGGGGTTATTCATCATTTTTTTAATTTAAGCGGTAAATTTTCAAGATTCACAATAATGGAGCTTTTCTGGACCTTTCATGGGATTTTATGTTTGTATAAAAAACTTCATACAGTTTCAAATATCATTATTGCTTTCAGACAAACTTCGTACTAGTGTACTCTCAGCCTCATCGGCATGAATATTATCCTCTCCTTCGCCATTATATTCAATTTTTGCATCATCACATGTTTCTTCCATGTTTAGGATACCGAGGGCCTCGCCGTCTTGATTAATGGAATTATAATCATTAAATTTCACGCTATGCACATCCTCTTCAACACGCAACCACTGTTCATCTGATCGTCAATGAACCAAGAAATAAAACCAAGAAGCAATTACAGTTTGTATGCCATATGGATTCACTTACTGTTCAATTTCATTTTGGTCAGAAGTATTTTACAATGATGAATGCGGGAAAGTCACTTTTGGCGAACGATACATGCGAGCTTCTTTAGTGTTATTCAAATACAATTTGTGCAGGGACCATAGAAATAAAACGATCAATACGGGAAAACGATGAATGCGGGAACAATAGATCGGGGTTCTACTGTATTGGCACCCACGCATAACATACTATATACCGTACATCCCCGCATTGTATAAAACAGACGCCATGTCTAATCCCATATCATAATAGAGCAGCAGATACTGTATCTATCCGATATTGCGTAATCAGTAATGAAAACAAAACATACGGATCTTTCAAACCTCATCCAAACAAGACCATTCGGCACATGTGAAATGCAACCCCCTTAGTAGTCAATAACGAAAGCGGAGCATATTGCTACTGCTACTCAAATACCAAGACTGATTTTCCCCTACAAACCGCGATCCGATATCCAGTAACAAATAACAGAAGATATTAGTACTCGATTACCGGAACTCATTTTTCCCCTTGTATTCCAAGTTCGAAGCTGCTCGATTCGAAAGCGCACAGTAACAATATCAATCGTAAAGTAGCAATTCGTTACTTCGAGTCTGAGTGATTATCCACATCTCAGTAACAAATACATGCGGTTTCTCACAGCTTTAATCAGGAATGAGTTCTGTTTTCATGAAGGAAACATTTTAATGGGATATGCTAGAATTTAAGTCTTTGCCTAGGAGCACTAGTACTAAGGCATTAATTTGCATAAAGGTTGTTCTTAAATCTATTCCTGTGGCATATTTTCCCATCATTAATGCAAAAACAAATTTTAAAATCATTAGTCTGTCTGTGTGTGCACAGTTCTTCAAACACTGTCTAGGGTGCAGAGAATGTTTAGGGCCCAATATTTCCCCAGAACACATATTGTTTTGTCCAAAATTTCCCCAAAATTTAAGCATATTTTCATTCTAGTTTAATCGACTATCTATTGCTAGCTTTATTTGATAACAATTGCATCTCTCCAAAAATATACACACTTTTCTTTTTGTAGTTTTTCCTTTTCTTTTCAGGGCAAAAATTTCCTCAGAACATTGTTTGAGCATTCGGACTTATTCTACATCCCTGGTGTGCAGCAACAAAAAATCATTTAATCTTCTAAAGTAATAATAATTTTTTTAACTTTAAAAAAAAAAGTGTTTAAAAACTAAATGCATAGTTCCTAACCCATAAACAATGACTTTAGCTGAAAACTCACAAAATCACCGAAGTGCCTTTATTAGAAAATTTGAATTCTCAAGAATTGCTAATGAGCCGCCTGGGTTATGTAGTGGCTAGAGCCATTCTACCACACTGCAGGTTCAGATTCAGTTCCTGTCATGGGCATGACCCTTCGTAGAAAACAAACCTGGTTCACCTATTAGGTGCTTCCATAATAAAGAGACCAGTGCTTTGAGCCTTGATGGTGACAAATGACTGATGGCCGAGTGCTCTACCATTAAACAAAAAAAAAGTTGCTGATAACCTAAGTACCATCCCCCCCCCACACACACACACACGCAACAACATTTAACATCATTCTCCACCTGCCATGCTTTCATAGAAACTGTTGCACATACTTTGAAATCGCTTCCCACTGTAGGAAATAAAGGAAGGGGAAAATATGTATACTTTTTTTTTAATTAAAATATTACTAAATAACATCATTATTTAAAAAAAGAAATAATAGCAGGCTAAATGTCTATTACCTATAATTAAAAACTTTTTAGAAGAACTAGTTATAAATAATTTTTGCATTAGACTTACTAAGTTAAAATTTCTGCAAAATTCTATTTTTTTTTTTTTTTTATGCTTTCAAAATTTGTTTGAACGACATTCAAACATAGCTCATAAGTTGTACAACATTCAGACTGCTCAAAAGCATTCTCTGGACTTACTGATCATATAAGAAATACAGTTTTTACATGAAAATTTTTATCATACGACAACATAAAATGCACAGAAAATGATCAAAAACATGACAAAACATAAAACAACTAATATCCTAAAACTGTAATTTAAAATTTTTTTTAGCAATAGCTTTCTTTTGTCTTATTTAGTCGGTGTGTCAAATCCGACCAGATAAGACAAATTGTATAGGTAATTATAGCAACAGATAAACAAGAAAGCTATTTTATATATTTAGACAAAACAAGACAAAAGAGGGAAACAAATACACAAAATTGACATGTAAACCACAAACTATAATACAACACTAGAAACATGATTGTAATTTTAAAAGCTTATAACAATCCTTTTAAAAGATACACAACAGATTTTATAATGTAATGTACAGATGTTTTATCAAATATCTCAAAGTAGGGCTAAGCTGATAAAACAATTTTATCAGTGATGTATGCCCTCATTAGAAAAAAAAAAAAAAAAAACTGATGAACTGCATATCATGTTTTTATAGTAACAATCTTTAGAGATTTCTACAGCACAAATAAAATGAAAAGGCTAATGCTTTATAGGTAATTATAGCTTAGAATACAGACTGGACTACATCTAACATTTGGTTTGTCATTTTGTAACATTCTTTACACATTTTTGCTAATGCATCATACATATATAAATGATGTATACATACATATATATATACTTCAACGTATAATTTATTCCATTTAGCTTTATTTGTGAGGTTCATAAAAAAATTTATTAAACTTTACATTTTGTCTCAAAACATTCAAACTTTAGAAGATATTCAAATCAAATCCAGTAATTTAAATTCTGTAACCACTTATCTAGCAACTGAATTTCATTTCATTCTCCTTGGCCATTTTTATCCAATGTGTGAATAAAAATGTCAAAATATTTTCAAAATTGCAACATTAAAAATTTTCATGGTATTTAAGGTATGTTTTAATTTGAGTAACCATAGATCAAGCAACAATAATCTCATTTTGTTTATATTGCAGAAATGTAAAAATTCAATTGCAAATGTTAAAATAACATTTTTCAGTATAAAGGAAAATTATGGCTTTACTTTATTGATATTACAGATACATTCTGGTACAGCTGTACTTCAAAGCTTTATCTTTTTCATACTTGTATTTACATTTATTTTTTAAAATTCATACAGGTTTAAGTTTGAATTTAAAAAATTATCAAAGAAATTAAAGAAAAAATAAATTCATTAAAATTCAAAATAGTAAAAAAGTCTATTTTTAGTCGCGAATCATCGCTATAAATTAGCATCTAAATATGTGCTTTAAGGTATGTTTTAATAAAAAAATTTCTTAGTGAATTAAAATAACACAAAACACTTAAATCATACATATAAAGAAAAAGTATCTTTTGAAGAAAAAGTAAAAAGTAAGAACAGAAAATTATTCAGATTTTAGTAAATCTCTTGCAAAAGTGACACAAGTTTTAATTTCAGAATTGTCTCCAAGTTCTTCTAACCTGCATATGGGAAAAAGAGATTATTAACTCATTGTGTAAAATTATAGTCATCTAAATACAGTGTAGCCAAATAAAAGTCATTAAACTGAATTAGTGGGAATGTGATGTCACCATTCATTTTTTTAACAATTTCCCAATTAAAGACTTTTTGCAGTGGGCTTTCGTACTGCAAATGATTCCTAAATGTAATATCTGCAGCTTGCTAGCATTGATAAGAAATGAACTGTCAAATTTTATGTCTAGATATACTTGGAAGACAAATAATTAAACTATTCCTCTTCCAAAACCTTAACAACTGCAGATTTAAAAAAAAAATTAAACTATATTAAGACATTTTCATTACAACAAAAAAAAAAAAAAAAAAAAACTTGCTTATAAACAAGATAGTTTTCTACTATGTCAGGACTGAATCCACAAGATATCTTTAAATCAAGTAGAGTACCATTAAACAGAGATAATAAATATTGTGACCCATGAAATATGCATTTTAAACTGACTTTTAAAAGATTAATAAAGTTGATAATTCCGTTTATTTGTTAACCTTATTCATTAAAACACAGGTTTATGTACAAAAAAATTACTTCATTCAAATTTATCAAGCACAATTTAGTAAAACTTCATATGGTGAAGTTTTACTAAATTGTGCTTGAGTGACTAATTAAAATATATATAATTCAACTTGATATGCAAGGTGAACTTTAGTGGGGACTTCTAAGGTTTGTATTTTTTTGTTTGTACTAACCCAACTCTATTAAAAGATGTAAACATCTCACAGTTATCATAAATAATAATAACAATAATATCTAGTACTGAATTTTTAGAATTCAGTTTTAAAAGAGAATTAAATTGATTACACTCACATTCATATATCAAAATGACTTTTTTCTAAATTTATTAATTTTCATGAGAAATAAAGTTAATAGCACAATTTTATTAACAAAAAATAATTACTCCAAACAATGAAATATGTGGAGAAAACTTTGTACTTTTACTAAATTAAACATTATTTAAAATGATCAATTTCTTTTCTCAGTGGTTATTGAATAAATGAACTTCATACTACAGAGATGCCTACTACTAGGGAAGTAACTATCAAGTAATAAAATTCAAATTAATTTACTGTGTGTTTAAATTATTTCATCTAAAATTTAAATTATTTTTATATTTCTCTTAGAAATTCAATACTAAATGACATGTGATTTTAAAACTTTTTTAACAGGTATTTCATTTTAAGGTAATGATTACCTTTGAATAATTTCATTTAAACTAGCTTCATCTATTTTGGACTTCTTGAAAGCACTAATACATTGAGTAGCAAGATATTTAATGCAGGAACTCTTGATTTTATTTTGAGAAGCAGTAGGCCAATCAGGAAGCCCAAGAGTTAATTTCCAGGAAATCAGAATATATTCGAAGAGTGATGGCCAGTGCTGGCTCTCCATAAACTGACGACAATAGTCTAAGCATTCTTTCTGTAAGAAAACACATTAATGAGTATTTAGAGAAATAAAAATATGTTAAGGTTAATAAAATATCATTGACTATTTATATATATATATATAAACACACACGTTTCCCACTCTAGTCAGGACAACATTTAAGGGCTTTTTAGAGCTAGTAGCAAGTAAATTCTTCCACAACTTTACTATTGAGAAAATATATGTGGAATAATTGTTGAAATATAAAACTAATAACTAATTTTTTAAATTTTTAAATAATTTATAATTATTTCATAAATATTCCATTTTAACATTATAAACCATGAAAATAAATTATTCTATATTTTAAAAATTGAGGTTAAAATGTGCCTTTAAAACACTTGTGTGTGAATAAGTTTGTTTGTTTTTTTTATCTTGAAATGGAAAATCACTAAGTATAGAAAGGAAATAATACTATATATAAGAAAGGCAACCAGCTAAATTACATTTGGTAAGCCTATTTCAGCAAAAGAGGCTATTAATTTGTCTTTGAAAACAAAACAGACACTAAACCCCAGTCAGCCTGGAGCTGGGCTGGGGAATTAGATGAAGAGAGTGTTCCATTCACATGCCTGATTAAAATGTTTCAACAAAACTTACAAGTGACTAGGTTTGATTGATCTGCCTGATCGCCATCTCCCATAAAAATACCAATTTTCACACAGAACTTATATATGTCATTGACATAGAACAAAACATGCCCTCTACTGAAAATGATGTAGGTAAAAGTTATACTTTTTACAGGGTCTTCCAAAACAAACCAGACAATATAGTGGTTTTGGGGATAAACTCTTTATTATAACAAGTTAATTTAGAACATTTTACTAATACTTAGCAACAACTGCAAAAAGAGACTACAATTTCAGTTTCTCTGGCAGTCTATAAATGTTACTCATATCTTTTTTTCAATAAGGAGCATGTTGTATTTCATATGAATGACATCCAATTTTCTGACTGACAAGTGCATTTTTGGGGAAAAAGCATACACAGCCTGGCAAACTTAAGTTACAAACTGTATTTTGTTGGAAAGTGTTAATATATCTGAATATCTAGTCAATACTTGCATTCTTACAAGATATGGAGCACACTAAGACAAACAGCCAGAAAAATTTATGTTAAAAAATTTTAAGAAAGTAGCCTACTTTAAATTAAATGTAATCAAAAGAATTATTCCCTGTAAGCTGAACTGCATTAATATCTATTGAGAGGTCCCGTATCAAATATATAAATGCTACATATACCTTTTTTCTTTTTTACAGGGAGCATATATTTTATACACAAGACATATTGAAACTATATACAAGACAGTCATTAGACTAATTAATCATATTTTCAGATTAATGATTGATTAATCGTCAATCTTTTTCTGCCTAACAGTGGCAGTAGCGTGACCTCAAAAAATTAATGTGAGATACCTCATATTCACTCATCCTTGTTATTGTTACAAAATCGAACTAAAAGAGCTATCTAACCCTTTGCACAATCCTGTTTAATGCTTCATCAAAACATGGCATATTCTTTTTCTGTATCTTTCACACCAAACACCTGCAGCTTTCTAAAGTACAAAGCTAAAGCAAATGACACTAAATAGGACATTTTTGCATGTTCCAGTTCAGTTCGACAACTTTTGCTTTTTTACTATGAACAAACATCTTATATAAGGACAGCTACATTAAAAAAATAAGAAACATGCAAACATACAAGTTTCACAGCCCAAATCAATTCAGCTGCTAAAATATTGTCTTGTCAGAAAGGAGTTCATCCGATGATTTGAACTTTATATAGCATTTGGCTTTGAAGATGAATGTACTTTGACTTTAATTATGGTAGTGTCTTTCGAGAAAAATTTTTGATGCTTTCTGAGCACTTTTTTACAGAGATTATCATAACAAGTTTAGCACTTATCATGTGGTTTTTATAGACTTTCCCATATTACTGAAGCTGAAAGTTTGTTGGCAAAATGATCATCTCGCCATATTGAGAAGTTGTTCAACTGTTAAAAGAAAGGAAATATATTAAGTATATAGGATGTATTAAGCAAAACACAAATGTAAAAATTCACTACTAAAATCTTCGAATTTAGTTTCAATGAATTAATAGAGTAGATCAGAATTTTAATATCAGGATCTCAGGAGCAGAACTTTTAGAGTTAAGGCAACATTGCATATAAAAATTCACTTGCAACAATACCAAACCAAACTTACTCGAATAGAGACAGTAACTTATTAAGGGGAAATCTGCATTAATAATTATTATATATATGTTAATACACAGAAAAAATTGTGAGACTTAAAACTGAATTCCATATACAAAATGTAGCTTCATTTACGAAAGAATGAAAACAAAGAAAACCTTTTGTATAAAGTTAAAGCAGGAGAAATTTTTAATTTCCTCTTAATGTACTACTGAACATTAGACTAAACATGAAATTCTAGAAAAAAAAGTGAGCATTTTAACTTTTATTAATCGTACAAACAAAAAACTTAAAGCAATATAATAAATACATACTTTGAAAGCTTCCAAATGAGCTCTGACTCTCAAAAAACAAAATGAACCATCCTGGTTGCCCCATATATTTCTTGGAATAGATTTAAAAACATTATGCTGCAGAACATTAAGTCGTTCTTCAACTGGAGTAAGATCAGGTATGGGCACCAAAATACCTAAAGTCTACAATAAGAGGTATTTTAAATACATAGTATATATATCTATACTATCTTTATCTTTTCTTTTCTTTTAGTTAGCATACAACAAATAATTTCAATCTACAATATTATAAGTTCTTACTTATGTATATACCTTTTAATACAATAAAGATTATTTAAACCTACAAGGAAAGATAGGTACAAAAATGACAAGACTGAGGATAAGAGTTTCACATTCATAAGTCTATTATTTATTTATTATTTGCCTGATTAATGAACTATTTCTCAAAAGCTTGAAAATGTTCTTCAAATGTATTGACTCAAGAGATAAGCAGCATTACATTTCTCACAAATGTTCCTTCATAAAAAAAAGATAGGGTGTTGTTCATAGAAAAAATCAAAATATTCTCTATTTATTGGAGTGCATTATACATGCATAAATTCTGTCAAATTGATAGAACAGCAGGGGTGCAGAAAATGTTTAGGGCCCAATATTTCCCCAGAACACATTTGTTTTGTCCAAAAATTGAAGTGTATTTTCATTCTAGTTTAAGCGACTATCTATCGCTAGCTTCGTATGATAACAACTGCATCTCTACAAAATTATTTCTTTTCCCTTCGTCTCCCCCCCCCCCTATACACTAAGGACAACAATTTCTCCAGCGCTTCCGAATTTCCCCCGAGCCTCGTTTGTCCATTCGGGCATATTCTGCACCCCTGAGCATAGCTGCCAACTTATCTTGTCTTAAAACAGGAAGATCTGGGTAAAAAGACAAGAAGATTTCCTGAAAAACAGGAAGATTTTTCCAGTGATGTTTTTAAACTATACAGGCATAAAAGAATCTGAAGTTTGCTGATTAGAAGCAGCACCGGCTTGTTTTGGCCCAACTAGATTTGCAGCTTTAATGACAAATTGTCAAAATGAATTTTTTCTTTTTTCATCCACAAAAACAACCATAAGGATTCATGAAGATTTAATTCCTGCATATTTATATATTTTTTCATCATTCTGAATTAGGAAATAACTTTAAAGATCATGGACCTGCATAATCGGCAGCGTTAAATTGAGCTGTTAAATTCTGTAAATAAACACTTGTACTTAACTTGTGTCAAAAATAGTTGAGAAGTAATTTAAAATTTTACTACCAACTTGCATTTTTAGTATGTTATACTTTTCTTGGTGCTTAACATATCAACAGATGTGTATTAGGGTTACTTGATGCTACTAGCCTGGCATATGCATATAGGTACTGCCGAATGAGCAAATCGAAGAGTGAATAGGGGAAATGTACGATAAGGTCAGCTTAACAGCTGAGAAAGGCTGTGTTCAAAATGTGAAATTAATTGAAATCTTCGCACTTCTCACTTTAAAAATATCCTATTTGCTATTTTTTAAATTTTAGCAGTATGTATGGGAGGAAAGTAAAAAAGGGAAGATTTAATCTTCCTGCAGGAAGACAGAAGAAAAGTTCAAAATCAGGAAGTCTTCCTGGAAAACAGGAAGAGTTGGCAGCTATGCCCGAGTAATAGAGATGCAAAGTTTTGAAAATGATAAAGCCATGTCAATATTTCCAAAGTCAAAAATCTTGAAATTTCTTATATATTTTCAAAAGAATGTACCTGAGTATACTGTGTGTACTGAGTGTACCTGAGTACGTATAATATATAAACATATATTATACATATATGTTTATCATGTATCATAACAGCACAGTAGTTTATTACTTTTCCCAAATTTACATGTGTGGGTCTGCATATACACTTAAATGAGAGTTATCCCATTTCTTGAGTTGAAATGTACACTGGTGGACAAAATTAAGAGATGGAAAGCATTTTCACACATTTCTCGGAAAATATCACATAAAACCTGGACAGTTGGTTGCCATATAATGTCACAATGGCGCTGGTGTCACTGAATTGAGTTTACATATTTTTGTGGGCGTTGCTAAACCAGCAGGAGGTATAAAAGTCTGCATCAAGCTGCTCAGCTCATTCCACTCTACAACAGTAGCGGTTTTTATTGTGTTTCTGGAATAATCTTGTTGTTTTTTGATGATTTTCAGGTGAAATGAGTGAACATCATCGTTTAGAGGAAGGTATAAGGTGGAGAATTGTAGGTAGACTTGAGGCAGGGCAATCCCAAGCTCAGGTTGCTAGTGAATTGGGTGTAACTCCAAGCATTATTTTGAATTTGTGGAGCCAGTTTAAAAACAGTGGGACAGTGTCCAGAAGACCAGGACCAGGTCGTCCGAGAGCAACAACGCCCAATGAAGACCGGTATTTGGTACTTACAGCCAAGCGCCAGAGGACGTCTACAGCAACACAACTGTCTAGTGACTTCACTGCTGCCACAGAAACATTAGTTTCAAGGAAGACAATTGCCAGGAGGCTCGGTGTAAAAAGGCTGCATGCCAGTTAGCCCACCATTTGCATCCCACTCACTCCCTCCTATAGAAGAGAGTGTGTATAATGGTGCATACAGGGCCAACACTGGACACTGCTCCAATGGGCTAATGTTCTCTTCACAGATGAGTCCAGATTCAGTCCACAACCTGATTCTCGGCGAATATTCATATAGAGGGAACCTAGGGCCCGATACCATCCCAGCAACATCATGGAAAGGACCAGTATGGTGGTCAGGGTGTGAATTGACGGGGGGGATACCAGAGATTGTCCCCGGCTGAAGAATGTAATATCCCTGGCTAGAGAAATATTTATTGATCCCTGTCAGGGATACTATTTATCTCCTGCTGAAGAAATGTCAAACTGGTGAGTGAAGATTAGGGATTGAAGTCAAGAAGTCAAAATGGAGGTTGTATGTTATCGTTTGTTACTATACTCTAAGGCGACTGCTTTAAAATTTCGTATCTTTTCTAAGCTAAAAACCCTCAAGGGTGGCTCCCAATATGAGTGCATTGTATGTAGCTTGTGTATCTGTGATTCCATAGAACAAACAATCTGACTTTTGATTGAATATAAGTCAGTTCCCACATGTGTCGGCGACTGCATTTGCGAAGCAATATCATGTGAGTGAAGCATTTGCACTTTCCCTCCTTTTCCTTCTCAAGTGTCCCCCCCCCCCCCCTGGAGAAAATGTTCAGTTCGCACCCTGATGGTGGTAGAGGACTGATGGTGTGGCCAGGGATCATGCAAGATACCCGCACACCGCTCCATGTGTTTGACACTGGTTCTGTGAATGCCCAGAGATACAGGCAGGAGATCCTAGATCCTTATGTGCATCTTTTCAGGGGTGCTGTAGGCCCCGAATTCGTTTTTGTGGACGACAATGCCCGATCATATAGGGCTCACCTGATTGATGAGTATCTGGAAAGCGAATCTATTCATCGAATGGTTTGGCCAGCCAAATCTCCTGACGTTAACCCCATTGAAAATGCTTGGGATGCTCTTGGAAGGGCTATTGCGATATGCCAACCCCCACCCAGAACCATTCCGGAGTTAGAAACTGTTCTGGTGGAAGAGTGGGAGGTCTTCCACAAGCACTCCTCAACTCTCTTATTCACAGCATGCATACTCATTGTGCATGTTGTCTATCTGTCAGAGGTGACCACACCATACTAGAGGTGACCACACACCATACTAGAGGCGACCACACACCATACAAGCCCACTTTCATTGCCATCTTTCATCATGAAATTCAGTCCACATTGGACTGTTGGCAATAACTGTTGCCAATGAATGGCACTTTAATTTTTGCTTTGGACACATTATTGTCATACAATGAGTTATATCCATACCAAATTTCATTTATTTTTATCCAGTATTTCTCAAGATATTTGGGGAAATGCTTTCCATCTCTTAATTTTGGCGATCAGTGTAAATAAGTTTAAAAATTTGGCTGAAGAAATACAATAAAATATAAAATATATGTATATGGCAAAGTATTATATTTCAAAATTACAAAATCTATATAAATAAAATTAGACTTTTGTCTGTACATTTCTTGGAATTCAAAAATTTTGCGATTTCTATCCGTTTCAAGCACCCAGGAATCCGACGCTACCCTCAAAAAAAAGTTTGTCTGTCTGTCATTCTGTCAGTGACGCTTTTTTTGTTTAAGCATCACGTAAAAACGACTGAAGCGAATGATATGAAATTTGGTGTCATGATAGGTGGTCACTCAACTTAAAACATAGGCATCGAATTTTTAAAAAATCTTGATTAGATTTTCAGATTTTGTGAAAATCATTTCAAACTGCGTAAATTTGTGTTCAAGCATCACGCAAAAACGACTAAGCGAATGATATGAAATTGGGTGTCATGATAGGCGGTCACTCAACTTAAAATATAGGCGTCGAATTAAAAAAAAATCTTGATTAGATTTTGAAATTTTGCGAAAATCATTTCAAACTGCGTAAATTTGTGTTCGCACATCACGTAATAACTGCAAAGGTGAAAAAATGATATTTGGTGAAATGATAGGTGGTCACTCACCTTAAACTATAAGCATCTAATTAAAAAAAATCCATCAGATTTCGAGATTTTGCGAAAATCGTTTAAAACTCAGTGAATCTTTGTTCCCGTATTACGTAATAACGACTAAAGCGAATGATATGAAATTTGGTCACAGGATAGATGGTTGCTCAACATAAACTATAGGACTCCAATTTTTTAAACATTTTTATTAGATTTTGAGATTTTGTGAAAATTCTCTCAAAATACGTTTATATTTCTTCAAACATCACGTAATAACGACTAATACGAATGATACGAAATTGAGTGATATGATAGGTAGTTGGTAATCTTAATTTATAGGCATTGAATTTTAAAAATATTTTGCTTACATTTTGAGATTTTTCGAAAATCGTTTTAAAATGCTGAAAATTTGTTCCGGCATCACGAAATAAAGACTGCAGGGAATGAAACGAATTTGGGTGACATGATACGTAGTCACTCAACTTAAATTCTAGGCTTCAAATTTTTCAAAAATGTTGATTAAATTTTGAGATTTTGCGAAAATTATTTCAATATGCGTAAATATTCGTTCGCGCATCACATAATTACGACTAAAGCGAATGAAATGATATTACTTAGTTACTCTCTAACCTGTAATATTTTAACAATACATGAAAATTATAACTTCGCTTTCTTTACTTTGGCAACATACTACATCCATTCTGTGTACTCCTACAATGCTGACGAAAGTTCTTGCTTTTTGGAAATTTTCATTCACTAACCCGTCGAGGACGGGTACTTCAGCTAGTATATATATATATATATATATAATGTAACCAGTACCTATATATATATATATATATATATAATGTAACCAGCACCTATATATATATATATATATATATAATGTAACCAGCACCTATATATATATATATATATATATATATATATAACCAGTTTATTTCTAGATAAACACAGCTGACAGCAGCCTTGGACCAAAATATAAGGGACTTATGGACTTAACATTTAAAAATTGGGGACTTCTTAAAGACCAAAAGCTGAAATTAGGAACTTTTTCAGGACTTAAATTAATATTTATGTAAACATGAAATCCGTAGTTTTTATTTTATTTTATTTTTACTTGACTGTTATCTGACAATACTTAAGAAAAACTATTAACACCGAGGATAAATGACATACATGGCACTGAGGAATATTCTTGCAACCCTGATGGATCAACTAAAATCAGTCGTGCCGCTTTTTTTTACTTTGCTTTACTCATCTGCCAGATTGTAATGTATACCTATACAGATATTGCAATGTATTCATATGAAGATCGTTTGGCATATGAGTACATTTGCAAGCTACAATATGAATACATTTGCAAGCTACAACATAGATGAGAAAGTATTGGTTACTGAAAATATTATGAGAAAGTTTGGTATTTTGAAAAGTTGAGGTAGGAAGAGTATTTTAAACAGTTTAGACTATTTTTTTGTATGTAACATTTTCAAATCTTATGTTTACTAGAATGAATAACTGGCAGTTTCTTCAAAATCAATGAGTGTTTCTTTGCACAAAATGAAGATGTATGTATAAAAGCTATATCATGTGGAAAAGTAATAAGAATTAATGTTTAAAAACTATTTTTATACATTCAGGTTACTGGTTTAAAAACAGCTACCTCAAATATGTAACTTTGTTTCATAAATTATGTTTTGCCTGCAAAGGAAAGTGTTTCTTTGCACAAAATGAAGGTGTATATATAAAAGCCATATCATGTGGAAATGTAACAAGAAGCAATGTTTAAAAACTGTTTATATACATTCAGGTAACTAGTTTAAAAACAGCTACATCAAATATGCAACTTTGTTTCATAAATTATTGGTGTGAGGATTTGAGTTTGTGTTTTAAGGCTGATTAAATGCACTAGGGTTCTAGTGCCTACAGGGGAAATGCTCTTCGTGGGGAACTTTCTAAGAGATCTTAGCCTGTATTTATGCAAAGTTTCGGGGAAAACCACAGAAAAGTCCAAACAGCTGGGTCGACAGGCACGATTGAGGTTTGAACCTGGCACCTCCCACCTTCCAGTTTTGAGAGTAAAACCTCTCAGCCACTGGTGGGGCTGTTGGTGTGAGGAATGAACTTATGTAAAATTTTGCAAAAAATGAAGTCATTTCAAGGAATTTCTTTTTTTCCAAAAAATTCTTTTTCTTTCTTATTGTTTGCATTTTTTCAGAATCCTGTGATCATGTGGAAAAGAATTCAATGAAGCCGAAAAGTAAATAAATTTAATGAATTAATTAAACTTCATTTTCACACTCACAATGTATAAACTTTATTATTGCTAAAAAAATGAACTCCTCCAAAATGCTAAGAACCCACTGTAGGTAGCTTGAGTCGCATGGTCTTTCTGCAACAAATCGTATCCCAATAGACCAGGGCTTCCCCAAAAGCTAGTAGATTCTGACAAAAGATGCCTCTCTTACCTAAGTCTGTGCATAAGACTTTTTTACTGTGTTTTTTGCTATTTATTAGGTTGTAACGAAAGTTTCCCGCCACTGCAAACATCGTCAGAACACAGTTCGCATTGACGTATTTGCTTATATGTTGTCGAACTATTTTTGACATTTGAAATAAAGAGGCTTACTTTATAACACTGTGTTGTGAAATCTCTGAAAAATATAGTTATCATTAAGTACAAGGTGTCTCCAAATGGAATATAGCTCTAGAGGATTAGAACCATCATTAACTTCCAGTTGTGTTGCAAAAAGTCAGCTCTAGAATATCAACAAATTATGAGTACAGCTTTAAGTACTATTGTTGTATAATGTGACACTGTGCAGGTTTGGTACCGAAAGTTCAAATACAGTTATCTAAGGAGTTAGAAGTTAGTTTTTCAGACAGATATGGCGGAAAACTTTCGTTACAACCTGATAAAATCTTATTTGCCTCAGATAATCAAAAACCACTACATTCATGCGGTTTTTTGTCCACTTTCAGTATTAATGATTATGCTAAAAAAATTGAGACTGCTTAAAGCAGATTTTTTGCAAAGCCTGCTGAAGAAAAAACTGTGGATTCCAAAATGCCCAAAATCAATTTTTAACATATTTAAACCCCAAATTTGAGCAGTCAGATCATACTTCAAAAAGTCTCTAGGATATTTATTTGTAGATTCTTTAACTGTGTAGTTCGGAAAAAAACATGTGATTTTGGTACACAAATACAAGTAAACTAATTATGTAATGCACTTCAAATTTTGTAAATGTCTCTTCACAAGCTGTATTATACTCTGTAATAAACAATAAACCTGTATCAATAGCGAAACTTCCAGAAAAAATTCTTTAAAATCGAAAACTTAACAGGATATGCCACTTTCCAAAACTTTTTGCCGTGCAATTCCATGTTGAAGAATTTTTCCAAAAGTTTTATAAAGGGAACCATTGTTTCATTTATTGCGGTGTGTAATACAGCTTTAAAAGAATCATCCCGAATTTTTTCGAGCTCCTGTTGCAATTAGCTTATTCTGATTTGTGTACTTGGACTGTGTGGGAGATTTTATTTTTTCGAACTACACCCGTAAATGCTGAAATAAAATATTGAACTGATTTCAAAGTGCCAAAAGCAGACATTTTTTTAAAAGTGTTGCACTTATATAAACATTATTTAATCAAAAGTATACAATATTTACCTCTTTAATGTTAGGTAAACGCTTAGAAACATCACTAATAAGTTGCACAAGTTGGGCATGACTAAGAGCTTTTAAATTTTTTTCAGTGTTAATAGAGTGATCCATATTCTGCAAACTCAATCTTCTCTTCTGAAACAAACATTTTTCTTAAGTTAAATAAGGGTGAAATAAATAATTGCAAAAAAATTTAAATATTCTTCAGTATCTTCTTATCGGATTGTGGAGAAAAGTCTCTCCATTGTGTGTAAGGCGTGGTTTTGTGGTTTTATGGGTTAGCTTTTGTCGGCGATCCCGACTGGTTATTAAAATCCGACTCTACAACATTTCCCTCTTTTTTTACAATAGCCTGCATGTGCAAAGTGACCATTAAAAAACTCCCCTCACAGCTTGGAGCATACGACAGCAGACTCACATGAGCATGTACCTTTACTCTTTCAGCGTTCTGATAAAGGGCAAAAATACAGTTACCTTTCACTGTGCAACGAGTTCAGGCAGTGGCTTAGCATATTAAAGAGGGGAGTACAAGTTTAAGATTTCCTTTCTCAACTCCTATTACTTCCCTGTAGTGGTCCACAAAGGATTTTGCTTTGGAGGAAAATTTAATGCATAAGGTTTATAGAAAAAGGAGCGGGCTATTATAATTTGCACGTGAGCTGCTGACAGGCAAGGAATAGTTTTGAAAACCATGTACATATCCAGAAAACTATTTTGGAGGAGGTCCAAATGTTAAAAAAAGGCAGCATTTTTCACAAAATGACTTCATCGTCATCATTTTAGACATCCTAGACCCTCCCCCTTAAATACGTCTTTGCTCACAACTACCTGAAAAAATGTAGAACATAATTTTTTCATTGTGATACCTTTTATCATAGCTGTCAACTCTTCTGATTTTATCAGAAGATTTTCCTCCACTAATTTTTACTTGGCAATTAAAGCTTAAAGTAAGCTGCAAATATTTGATGCAAAATAAAGCTGTTTAAAAATTGTGATCAAAATCTACCTATGGAACCGGAAGAGTTGGCAACTATGCTTTTATACAATTCCGCGATTCAATGTACTTGCATGTTTTGGAATTATATTTTTCTGTATTTACCTTAACTGTTAAAGTAAGAATTTAGCAGTCATAGTATCAAACTGTCAAAAATAGCATGCGGATTTAATGAAGCCAAGTCTTTTGGGAGGTTGGGAGGTTTCCAGATTCCCTGGACTGCTCCCTTGCGTCTGCCACTTCTTCCTTGCATTGTTTCTGGAATCGAATCGGGAATCAATGACAAAAAAAGTATCTAGTAGGGCAGGGCTTCCCAACGTGTGGTCCGCGGACCCCTTAGGGGTCTGCCGGCTCTTTCTAGGTGGTCCGTGGCCACCTTTGAACAGCGGCTGAGGTTCCCAAGTGTTGACGCGCAGGTAGTTTAGTGTCGGTGCTTGACTTTCTGAAAACTCCGGGGGGGGGGGGGGGGGTCGCGTGCGCACCGACTGACAGGGGTCCGCCGTGGATTTTTGCCTGAAAAAGGGGTCCGCCAGCTAAAAAGGTTGGAAAACCTTGTAGTAGGGGATATTTAAAACAATGAACGAGATCAGTGAAATAATTTTAGGATTAATAAAAGAAAAAAGAAGATGATGGCCTTCGTCATTCCTTTGAAAAAGTCTGCATTCTCTTCATGTCTGTAGCTAAAGGCTATCGGGATGCTTCATTGTTGTGATTTACAAAACCTTGATATATTTTTTTTGATTTATGGTAGATCATTAAATTATTTCTTAGTACTACTACTACTTGTTATTATGTCTGAAGTTATTTAGCATCATATACAGCATAACATGAAACATGGTGCGATATGGTATAATTGAGCTAAAATATTTGCGAGTAAATTATACTTAGTTTCTTTTTACACATGGATACAAAACAATCAAGGCACAGCACCGATTATCCTTCCCTGCAATAGTTAATGCATTACTGGCAGCCAGTAAATCATATGTTCATCATTGCTTCATATGTTACTTTCTGTTGTAAATGCAAAGACACTTGTAAATAATATTGATCGATTAAATTTTCTAAATTACATATTTATGCAAATTTTACTTTTAAATTTTTATTAAAGCCTTTGCACCTGAAGAACAATAATTCAAATTGTACATTAATCATAACAATGGGGCCATGAATGAACTTGTCAATGTTTAATTTTCATTGTTTTAAGACGCTGCTTTTTTACACCACACACATCAGCATCATAATAAAGTACCATAGTAGGAAATAGGACAGTAATCTAGTACCTAATTATATCTTTTGTGATCCATATAGTATGCACAGCCCTTAGTTTCTCCTGTAGAATTTAAAAAAAAAAAAAGCAAATGGCACAACAGCACTGGGCCCCGTGGCTGAGTTTTTTTTTTTTTTTTTTTTTTTGGGGGGGGGGGGGGGGGGAGAGATTTAGAAAATAAGCTAAGCTATTGAACTTAAAATTGATAATTTTATTCTTACTGTAAAAGGGTTCAGTTCGGCAGTCTTTTCTTTCTCCATTTAGTTTATGCAAAAATATAACTAAAATATAAATGTTTTTGGAAAAATATGAATAGAAATAATTCAAGTTATTTTCAGAAATACTTAATATGTATGCACCGTGGGTTGTGTGGAAACTAGCACCGGCTTCATATGTTCATTTGGGCAAGTACTAAGTGAAATGATAGATGTTCCCATTTGGACTGCAGATTATACGGTGCTGCATACTATCTGTAAATAATTTCTTTTTCTTCACTGAAAAACGTGCATGTTTATTATACGCCACCATGGATAATAGGCAGGAAAATACAGTACATGAAAATATCAGGAACTTTACTGAATAATTCAGGAGGGCTGAATTGCATATTCTTCCGTAAAATTCTTGGTATTTTCATGTAACTTTCCTTGGAATTTAGGGCACATTAGCAGCCTATTATTTTCAAAGAACATTCCTAGACTTTTTTGAAGTTCTGGTCATTTTTAAGGGAATTACTTGTTCTTTAAGTGAATTGTGCGAGCAAGATTTGGTTAAGGGATGGCTTAAAGGAAACAGTAAAGTTTTCTGACATGTTTACTTTCTGTTTAGTATTTGTGAGTCTAACTTTCACTTTTATTTTCAAGGAATGTTTTGGGACTTTTTACAGTGAAATAAGGAATTAAAGCACTATTTACTTATAAACTAAAAGTATTACCGTAATTTATGGAAGAAACGCTGCGGCGTTTATGAGTTTAAAAGTTCAAAAATAGTAAGTGCGGTGTTTACAATATTTTTAATTTTTTTTAGCCGATCTTCAACGAAAAATCGAAAAATTCGTTTAGTGATAATTTCCTCAAAAGATGGCGCAACCACCGACATGTACTCTTTAGCGTGCACAGATCACAGCATAGCGAATCAAAATGCGAACCTACCCCCATAGAAAAAAGGTTTAATCTTTGATTCAGTTTTGGAGAAAGTCAGAGCGACCTGAGATGGGTCCCTGTCCGGTGCTCTGAAGTGGATGGCTTCATACATCCAACAGATGTCTAATGAATTAAGTAAAAAGAAAAAAAAAAAAAAAATAGAAGCAAATCTTTTACATCTACATTTTAGAACTATAATTAAATTTTAATGAAGTTTTGAATACATATTTTGAAGGGTTAAAGTTCTGTAAAATACCGCAAAAGTGCACTACCCTCTATCAAATGCACCTGTTTTTCACATGAACCTCTATTGTTCTTAAAATACTGAATTTCAGCCAAAATTAGTCTATGTTGCACCCGGTGCGAGTTTAACCCTTCCCCTACTCCCCCACCCACCCCCCAAAAAATAAATAAAGTTAATCTAAAAGTTATTTTTTTTTTTATGGCCGTGCGGCTTTGCGCCCTGTGCAGGAAAACTCTATCGAATAAACACTGCCAACTAATTGGTATGCTCAAGAAATGCTGAGTGCTTTTAAAATAAATCCCAATGTTATAAATATCAAAAATAATAAATAAATAGAATGATCAAGTGTTGTTACACAACTTTCAGTTTAAAACAACAATTTGCTGAAACAAGCTCATTACGTAATCAACAGCTGGCCATCCGCGGGGAAAAATGTTTACTTTTAACTGCAGCCTCTTCTCACACATCGATTACTGTTTTCATTTTAATGGCGCCTGGTAGTCTGTCCGAACTTTGTGCGGATGCAAGTTGGTTTTTAGAACTTATTTTTTTATTTCTGTAAATTCGGCTTTGTGAATATGAACATTGATATTTGATTATTTGAAAATAGAAATTGTAAGCTTCGTAAAATAGCGGTAAATACTTTAAAACATTCTATGGGAAGGGGGAGAATAAAGGAGATTTTTTTTTTTTTTACCGTTTATCCAATTTCTCCCCAAATATATCCGATCAACTTAATAGCTTTTCTAATAAATTAGGTCTAATAAGTAATGCAACATATTTTTTATTTATTTATTTTTTGTTAATTAAGAAATTATTTTAGAAATTTAATTTTATCTGGCATTGACTTCTTCTGACCACGATCACCCCCCCCCCCACCACCACCACCAACAACAACAACGATCGCGGCAGCAGCGTTTATGCCGGGTGCGGCGTTTCTGATGATTTTCTAGCTAAGCTCATTTTCGTGGGTGCGGCGTTTCTTCCATAAATTACGGTAATTATTATAGTATTAATTTAGATTATGATAGAATGCTGTGAAGAGGAAAAGGAAGGACAGCAAAGAAAGAATTGTTCAAGAACAATCATGGAACTATGAACAAAGTTCCTGTCTTTTGAACAGAAGTTTATATATATATATATATATATATATATATATATATATATATATATATATATATATTTTTGTGAACCAAATTTCGAGGCCCCTTAGATCTGTGAGGCTTGAGGCACATGCCTCATGTACCTATTGTGAAATCCACCACTGACAAAAGTAAAAATAATGTTTTTGTAAAGCAGAAATTTTATCTTCCATTCAATGTAAATTAATGAATTTAAATTGATTTTAATACTGATTTAGATAGAGAAAGATTGAATTTAACATAACTTTCAAAGGTTTGAGGCTTTCAAAGGTTTGAAGCATATTGCGATAGTAAACTATATAAATTTCGATGTGTATGAATTAAGTATTCTACACATCATGTTTAAACTGGGATTAATACTATTTAAATTGTATTTAGATATGATTTTGGTAGCATATTTCATAATATTCTTTAACACAGCATCAGATATAATATTTAGAGCACCAGTTAGTACATTATATTTAAAACTGATGTGTGTGTGTGTGTGTGTGTGTGGTGTGTGTGTGTGTGTGCTTCAAATGATCATTGTAACAAATCCATTTTAAATACATGCATGGTGCAAAATAAAAATTATATAAACCTTGATAGTTTCATCTTGCTTATCAGGGGTCAAGCATAATTTTTTTCGAGGTGATGATCTGGTAGGAGTTGATAACTTTTGATAAATAGAGTTTTTCTTTGGAGATTTAGTGGGTGTCCGGAAAAAAACGGGATCTGGAGCAGCTGTAAATAAACATTAAAATACAACCTAATTTTCAAAAATGAGAAAAATTTTCAAGTAGATTAATTAACATTTTAAGGCTGTTCTAAGAGCAAAAATAATACATGTCAAATCTAGAAAAAATCAGAATGTCTAGACACATTAATTTTGCTTAGACAACATCGCTGAATTACTTTAAGATTTTACTTTGATAACTTTTATGTCATGATATATATATTAACCCTCAGCCTGCTCAATTCATAAACTAAAATCACTTCAAAAATTGTTTTTTTTTATTTTCCATATTTTAAATCTATATACCGGGCGATTCAAAATAGATGTTAAAGCTATTATTTTTTAAACCATAAGTAATCGAAACATACTTCCAATTAGAAAAGTTTGTCAAATTAAGAGAAGCTTTCAGATATGGCATTTTTTTACTGGGGGTTGTATACATATTAAAGTACGAAATTTAATTTTTATATGGTCCCTCCTTTTCTACCCTTATATTTAGAAGAATATTGCTGTTTGCCTACGAAAATTAATAAAACAAATCCTGTATTTCTATGTGGAATCGTTAGCAAAAAATTTATTTTTAAAAAGGATGCCACTCAGGGATTACGCCACTTTACCTACTGTGTTAGCATCAGTTTTCAGACAAAAAATATTTTTACTTTAGGGGACCAACTATGAGTTGATAAAAGATAAATAAATATCCCATTGTTGGGAAAAGCAATTAAATGTGTTTGATTGTGTGAAATTAACAGGTACAGTTTTACCTAAAATGATCAGTACTGCTTTATGAAATTAGCGATAATGTAGTCTTCTAGGGGGTCATCCACTGATTGCATCTCTCTTCTAGAGAAGAAATTTTAAAGTGTATAAGAGAATGGCAAAATAATGTGTAGTTTACTATGGGGTGATAACTTTCACTAGAAACTGTCAAACATGCTTTACAGGAAAATGCTAGCTAAATTAAGATTTGCGGAGTCAACTGTGTCTATCAGGTAACTATTAACATAAACTAACATCAATTGAAAAGTAATTACATTTTTCTCGCTTAGGAGACATCCCCTTATTGGAAGGCGACAAATGGCAAAATTTTTAAATTGATATATCTTGGAAACTATTCCACATAGAGACACGGGATTTGTTTATTAATTTTCTTAGGCAAAAAGCAACATTCTTCTAATTATAAAGGGTAGAAAAGTAGGGACTGTATAAAAATTAAAGTTTGTATTTTAATATGCATACAACCCCCAGTAAAAAAATGCCATATCTGGAAGCTACTCTTAATTTGAAGAAATTTTCTAATTGGAAGTATGTTTCGATCACTTACGGTTTAAAAAATAATCGCCTTAACATCTATTTTGAATCACCCAGTATATTGGAGAATTGAAATATGCAATTTTGCTTTCTAGAAAATGTGATTAAAAAAAGTTCAAAATAATACAATATACTTCCAGTGATAGAAATGGATTTTTTGGACTCCTAATCTGATCATGATTAGGTAAACTTGCAAAGCGTAAGGCAGCGGTGCAAAATTGATATTAAGAATATTCCTCCTCCTCCAGTTCCTTTTCATGGAAATCCGGGAATTACTGTGAGTATAGCTACAGGGTTCGAGTTTACTCAGATTTATGAGTGATTTACCCAACTTTTGTTGACCATGATGAAAAAAAAAAAAAAAAGCTCATAATGTCATAATGCTCTTCCCTGTTAGCTCACGATCGTGCTAAGTCTGATAAAAGTGGGTCACAAAGGGCCATTATCTTGAGATATGGGTTCTTGCATATGCAAAACTCATTATGAGCTCTTTTTTTTTTTTTTTTATCATGGTCAACAAAATTTATGTAAATTACTCATAAATCTGAGTAAACTCGAACCCTGTAGCTATACTCACAGTAATTCTTGGATTTCCATGAAAAGGAACTGGAGGAGGAGGAATATTCTTAATATCAATTTTGCACCGCTGCCTTACGCTTTGCAAGTTCAATAATCATGATCAGATTAGCAGTCCGAAAAATCTATATTTCTATCACTGTCAAAACTAAATCACTATCAGAATCTGATCATCAGGAATATATACTCTGTCAATCTGTGAACTTTGCCTAGTAGCCATTTCTGATTAGAAAAATGCAGCAAATATAGTAATAAAGTTAAAGCAGTAAATACCAAGTACCTTTAAATGCCACAATTCAGTGGAGGACTAATGAGATCTGTTTGTCAAAGCCTAAATTAAACTCTAATACTGTATATAATTTATTTCACTGGTTAAATGGTGGGATGCGCTCCTCTCAATAAAGATAGAAAAGCACATACCCGCAAAAATAGCGGAATGAGAAAATTAGGGATTAATGGATATCCGGCTGATTTTTCAATATCCGAAATACCGTCGGATATCTGAGTCATAACTACCAGATATTCGGCCATGTGCTACTAAAGTTCTATCGATAATATGCATGGGACAGGATGGAAAATTATATTTGAACATTCTTGGTAAAGTAATACATAAAGCAGGGGGATATATTTTTAAACTGGAAAAACAGCAAATTTAACGCTGGAAATGGGTCATTCAAAAGAAACATACAATTTCAACATTTGTTCAGTAGTTTTTGAGCACTTTTATAACTAGTTACGCTAAAATTTAGGGTTGATTTCATGCCGCAAAATGCTGCTTAGCAGACATTTTCTGAAATTAAAAAAATAATTAAGCACATCGCATGTAGTGTCCATGTGCAAATTTGAAAGCGATCTGCTCATCCTTTTCAACTGTAGACTGTTGTTTATAGGAGAAGTTTAATTATAAGCACTGTCCAGAGAGAGTATCATTTGAAAAATATGTGCATTCAGTATATGAAATTTCTCTCATGGTAATCCCAGAAATAATGTAATTTTACACTCTCTCCCCATGGAGTTTCTCCAATATTTTTAATTTGCTCCGGATATCTGATAATTAACAAAAAAACTCCGATTAGTCTGTCTTCAAAATTTATTTACAGAGAGGCAGGGAGAAATTTTCAATCTTTATCTTTTTGCAAACAACAATATTTTACTGAGCATTCCTTTACTGACGTTTCCAATACCTAATGATTAAAAATTAACCCTTATTTTACATATTTTTAAATTGAATTTAGTTATTTAAATTCATTTATGATTTTCTGCAAGTTTCAATTGATTTTTAAAGTTAAGTCTTCTTAAAATACGTACATTTAAATTGTGTTTGGGAAATATTATTAAAGAAAGAACATGGCTGCTTGTGCAGACAGCCATGTTGTAACAAGGTATTTTACTGATACTACTACAGTATTGCGTATGATTATCACTCCATACATAATGTACTTTGACTAATCTTTTATTCTTTTATGAGTGTGTATGTCGAAATGTCGAAATCAAAAGTAAAAAAGTGAAATTGTTCTTAAACTTTGAAACTAATGTTTGAAATGATTTTTTTTATAAAACCAACCCCCCCCCCCCGCCCCCATCTTATGGTGCCATATAAATTTTTGTACTGTGAAAGAATGCTCATATATTTTAGAGGCTATAGAATTAAAACAGATCTATTTTTGCTTTTTAACTGGCAGTTTAGAAAAAAAAAATTTTCATTAAAGAAATTTGATGCATAACCTGGAAAATTCTGTTTCATACCTGTACAAAGCCACAAAAGAAACCATAATTTCACTATAAATATTTAAAAGAGATTTACTTTTTATTTATCAATCTCTGAAGTAATTTAGCTTAAAATAAAACTAAAAATGACTAACTATTGATGACTAACTATTAATATAAATTAATAGTTAACCTTTCACTTATTTCTTTGGATAACCACTGGTAAATTCACATTTTGTTAAGGATTTTCATTAAAGTAATAGGCATTGACTTTATTATAAATTTACCTATTACAAAAAAATAAATAAATACAGAAACCCCACTAGCAGAGTAAAAAATATCTCTACAAATGAATGAAGCCATGAATGTCAGTGCACTTAAAAATTGTCACATTTGATTCAATCCCTATCCTTCGAGTTCACAATCTAAAAAATACTTGTTAGATGCATACTCAGTCAAATGTGTGAGAATGGATGGTTGCAGATCTGCGAACATTGAAATCTGTGGTTTAAAAAAGGAGAGCGATGAGGGATTTGCACCGATCAAATATCATGAACAAATGTGCAGGTGAGAGAGAGCCAAGAAGCACCGACTTTTAACTTTTTTGAGCAGCAATTTGTTATCGCATTGAGTCTTTCCCCAAGGCAATAGGACAAACCCTCTCTCCTTTCGATCATGTGAAAAGAAGAAATTTTTTTTTTTTATGTGAATTGGCATTATAACAAGAATCTTGCACAAATAGGGAATATTTTGCAACACAAGAATACCTGATGCTGTAATTTTTGTGTGATATTTCATAAATTTATGCAAGATTCTTGAAGTCACACACTCTAGAGGGAACACTGCAACATGTTATATTAAGGGTACAAGTTTCAATACGATTCAGCATGGGTTAAAACAGTCCAAAATTGTAGGAAATTTTATTTCTGCGTGTTTCAACATGAAACAAAATATATGAGAGGATATGCATAAAAAAAATACTTGATATCATAAAATAAGGGATACCTTAGATACCTTATGCTATTAGTGTCTGTTGTAATACCTAAGAATCCCTTTTTCTTAGATTTAATATGATTATTTTTTCCTGTATAAACTGAACAAATTGATTGAGTCTTGATAAAAGTAAAATTTATCAATTTTGAGAAACAGCTACATTTAAGCACCTTAGTTATTTGTGCGTTTTAAACTACTTATTAATAAAAGAATCCTTCATCAGTGCTTCATGTTATTTTAATATCAAGTAATTTCAAACATATTTATGGACCATTTAAACACTGATACATAAAAAATACCACGTTACCATAATTATAAGTAGCAGATTTTCTTTCATGACCTCGAAGCTGAATAAGAGATTCATCTGGTGATGGTGGAGTCAGTGGAAGTGATGTATTAGCCAAATGTATTAGACTTCCTGTATTGAAGTATTAAAACATATATCAATATATATGTGCATAATGTATGTAAAAATAATAACTTTACTAGAAATACAGTCTAGCTCTGGTAAAATAGCAGTTGACCCAGGGCTGATGGTGGACTAAAATTTTCTAAAGGCAATACAAAATGTTTTGTAACTAAGCAAATCTAACACTATATATTGGTAAATAACACATCTATAAACATATTTACAGGGTGTGACGTGAACATTTTCTCCAGGGAGGGACATTTGAAAAAAAACATTCTCCAGGGGGGGGGGGGGACACTTGAAAAGAAAGAAGAGAAAAAGGAGGGAAGGTGTAAATGCTTCACTCACATGATAATTACATGACAAGTGCAGTCACAGACACGTCTGGGAACTGACTTATATCCATACAAGTCATAGATTGTTTGCTCTATGGAATCACAGATACACTTTTTGGTTGCGAAGAGGCCGTTGGCAGACCAGCTGGTCGCTGGATGCGGGCACTCACCGAAACGTGTAAAAGCGGCCATGTTACATAGGCTGGATGTGAAGTGGTCGGACCAGCTGGTTGCTGAAGACGGACAACCCGCAGGTTACAAATTTCGGTTGCAAAGATGCCCATGTGCTGTAGGTTGCACAAGCTAGTCGCAAAGCAGCCAGTGTGCTCAGGGCGGCCATCGATAGCCAAAACTGGTCAACGAAGGCAACTACTATATTAATATTTATTTAAAATAAATGATTAATAAAGGGACTGAGGCATTTTGAAGTTAGTTACTTTTAAATAAAATACTACTACACTGAAAGGAAGTTGAAAAGTGTTACCTACTTCACACACTATGAATTTATTATTATAATTCTGTTATAATAAAGGTTAAATAATTAAATTAGAGCATGTAATATTATTATTCTATTTAAAAAGTTGAAGTTACAGTGTTATTTATTTAAGTATTCACATATTTAAAACACGGTGTCAAACAAGGATCGAGTATCATACATAGTCCTTTATTTGCTCATTTCTCATCAAAAGACAATAATGTCATAAGATCTATGATAATTTTGTTTGGCAATATGTACTTAAAAATAATTTTTAATTTATTATATAATTGAATAATGACTAAATATATTGTTATGGATTTTCTTATAAAAATTTAACTTAGTAATCTTAAAGAAATATTATATGCCCTAAAAAAAACCAATTAAATTTAAAAAAAAAAAAAAAAAAAAAACAGGGAGTGTTCAGCCATGTTTCATAAACAATGTTGTATTTCTGTAAACACAATTTAGCTGCAAAAATAAGTAAAATTGCTTATTTTTATCTAACAAAACAACTGATTATGGAGCATAAAGTGAAAATCTGTTCAGACACCAAAGTACAATTTAATGCATTTCAAAGATGATTAAACAAAACAAAGAGTTTTAATGCCAGATTTGAAAACAAATAGGTTTTTAAAGGCAACTTATAAGTGGTTTTCATTTTCATTGATGATACTGATGCATTTGGAACAATACAAAAAAGGACTACAGGGTTCGCACTACACCACGCGATTGCACGTTTCCCTCAATGCTACCCTAAATCTCACTCAAAAAAATAACAGTCCTGGGCTTTTCCTACATGCTGAGTTGTTCGATTTTGATCAATCAGCTAAAATATTTAATGGCAAAAAGAATTGAAGATATCATTAGATTGTATTGTTATCAAAATCATTATCTTGCTAATTTTGATATTTATAATCTTAGTTGCATTGTATTTTTGTAATGACATTAATTTTGCTAGTATAATGTAAACAACAAAAAAAATTTTTTTAAATAAACAAAATTCTCAAGTTCTCACTCAGATTTTAAAAAATCCCACTTAATTTTGAAACTAGAGTGGGAGAATACCACCCAATTTTTTTTCCTATTGTGAACCCTGGACTATGAAGTTTTCTGATAGATTATTATTTAGTGAATTTTAAAGACAAGATATACAGTTTACATAATCTTCTTGAAATAAAAAAAATCTCAAAATTTGGTCATATAAAAAGGTCATATAAAAATTACCCATTCAGCAACACAGCTCGGTAAAAAGTCGGCTGACGATCTATTTTATCAGCTTCTAGCAGGCTGTTTTTCTCTGGTAGAACGTCCACTGTAACTCACCTCACAACGTCCGACTCATCCATCGCATTCAAACGTTGGGAGATGACCCATACGACCTCCCATAAGAAGTTCTCGGTCTGTCGTCCACTCCGTACGTCTTACCAAGGTCCATGGAAAACTGTTGCAGGACAATTTGCAAATGGCACAGACAGTTTCCCCGCCAGTTCTATTGTTTCGCTTTTCCCCTTGGCGACTGCATCATCATTCTGTGGCGTAATTGAGTACCCCGTTTCTGTTCGGTCTTTCTTCTTTTGTTGGCGTGTCGAGCTTGTCAAAGTTAATCCTGGTAAGTAGATATTTTAAAAAAATTTTCCCTTGTATAAGTTTTCATATTATAGGTCACGGATTAAACTTAATCTTTAAATAGTGTATTAGGTATTTAATATCTGGAAACTGCTTGGAGAATCCTCAGGAAATCGTCTGAGATGCGTTGAAACGCTCGGGAAATCGTCCGGAGACACGCAGAATCGCTCGGGAGCGGATAGTCCAGGGACCATTTTCCAACCTGACATTCCCAACCTACAACGGAGGTCGCGCACCGAGGTCGAGCAGGTGAATTAGGGATCCCTTGAAGACAGTTGGCTACGATGCAGCCAGGGCTTTCTTGCTGCTTGGGTACCTTTCAAACAATTTAATGATAAAGCCTTGTCATAATATTTTTGTTTTGACTCAAATGAATGTCTTTCTGAGTAGGAAAACAAAAGACATAAAACACTTATTCACATAAATACAGGAGAAAATAAATCATCAATTATAAATACATTTTGGATATTTACCTTCAGATAGTGGAGTCAATTCTCTCAGAATATTTCGTCTACCAGCACTTTCAGCCATTTCACATTCTAGCATTTATAAATAAATATCAAAATTAACTACTAAATTGTTAAATTTCTATTAAAAAATAAGAAGAAATGAGAGTAATAATTTTTACATTAAAAATTTTGTTGCTAAGTCCCTGTAAAGGAGGCTTATACAGCATACTTTTTATTATTATTTTACCCTTAAAATTAATTATTTGTTTTGCACTTTTATAAATAATAGAGTAAAAAATCTCATTATTCAAGCTATGCTATTAAGACATTAAACTGTCGCAAATCAAATTAAATATCAATATGATCATGTATTTATATGCATAACAAAAATGTCATATTTAAAAGAAATAAGGTCCAAGTAGCATTAAACTATTAATTATCTTTTTAAAGGTGTTTAAAAAGTTTCAAACACCTTTAAAAAGATAATTAATAGTTAGTAAAAAAAAAAAAGACTATTATACAAGAGATTTATTCTGAATAATTGTTTAATGTCTATTCATGCTTTTTCAAATTTATGTTTTTTTTTTCTTTTTAAAGGTGCAATAGTAAATAAACCCCCTCAAAAATCTGCATTAGGGTTTTATTTTAACAGGGGTTTTTCTTGCAACCCGGACCACAGCATAGGGAATATTGTATTACTAGTATAGAGGTAATCAGGGTTGTCAGATTTGCTGCCCTGGTAGCTCCCCATTTTCCCCACCGGGGTGGGTTTTTTACCCAAAAACCCATGGTTTTTTTAAGATAAAACTCTTTTTTGCATCATTTTAAAAGGAATATTGGAATAATAATTTAATTTATTGTAGAAGCATTCAATTTCTTTAAAAAATTTTAAGTTCTATTTCAATTCAAGATTATTTTTATCAATAATGCAACTATAAATCTTAATTCCATTCTGTTACTTTTGTGAAAAATAAAAAACTTTGTTTTCTACCAGTCGTAATACTATTTAAAAGTTACTTTTAATAATTTTTTAAAGTTGAAATTTGTCATAAAATTTTCTAAGACCAAACAAACAGTATTCGATAAAATGGTAGTTGTTAATAGAATGTATAATCGTAAAGGATATAGAGCTATACAAATACATCAGTTAATTTTTATTGAAAGGAAAAGATGTTTATGCTAGCATAATATCCAATCAGTGGCAGATTTAGGTCTTGAGAGGCCAGAGGCACAACTCAATTTTGAGGCCCCCTCCACACAAAAAATAAAATAAATTAAAGGAAGAAAATCTGAAACACTTTCAGATTTTAAATATGCAGTATAGTGCTATACATTAAAAGCATATCATAATTTATGTGTCGTCCCTATTTTTCTTCCTTATTCCATTAAGTTGGAAAGTGTATCATTATTCATGAATGTGCCATATTTTGCTTCCTTGTTTCATAAAACCCATCTTTGGAATTGAAATCTATCTTAAAATCGCCTACTTAAACCATTTTACAATCTTCGCCAAGTATAATACAGCTATACTTCACCGTTTTAAATATTGGTTTGAATGTGCATCATAATCCATGCGTGTGCCGTGTTTGTCTTTCTTGGGTTGATTCTTACTTTAACACCCCGACTCTTGCCAAGGTGGCGATCATTAAACATATGCAGTAACCATGACGATTTTGGGCATTTATGTGGCAATCGTAATTTAGAATTAAAATAGCTATTTGGAACAACCTGCAAGTACAGCATTCCGTTACATTTTTACTTATTTTGGGTTGCCAATTAATGCAGTTTTAATCATGAAGTGTCTTCAAATTCCTTGACTGGTTCTTTGTTCACTTTAGTTTTCATTTAGTTTTTTTGGGAGCATTGAAACTTGTGCATAACTCCTAGAGACCCATGACTGCAAAGCTCGCCAAAGTGCAGGGAATTTTTAGGTTGGTGAGATTAGACGCGTTAAAATAGAAATCCACTCTTACTCTAACCATAAAACACATCTTTGGAGTCGAAATCTATCTTAAAATTGCCTACTGAAATCGTTTTACAATCTTTGACAGGCATATTTGAATTATAGGCATATTCCAACTATATCGCATCGACATATTTTAAATACTGTTTGGAAAGTGTATCATAATCTATGAGTGTACCATATTTGTCTTCTCTGTTCTATAAAACACTTCTTCAGAATAGAAATCTATATTAAAATCTCCTACCAAAACTCTTTACAAATTTTTGCCAGGCATAGTCAAACTATACTTCACCTTTATAAATACCATTTGGAAAGTGTATCATAATCTATGAGTGTACCGGATTTGTCTTCTCTGTTCTATAAAACATATCTTTGGAATTAAAATCTATATTTAAATTGCCTACTAAAGCTATTTTACAACATTCGCCAGGCTTTTTCTAACTATACTCAAAATATACTTATTAAAACTTGAAAGGTGTCTACTTGCCACATGAAAGTGGCCATGCTGTGCTTTAAAGAAATAGCACCCGAGTGCTTAAAAAAAAAAAAAACTCACTAACCCTACACCTTTACATTGCAAGTTCTATGCACACCTTTTTTACTGCAATTAATGTTTTACTTAATCACTTTGATTAATTAATATTAAATTACAACTGTATGGTGGCTGCATAGGTGCACCCATAGGGGACTATGGGGGTCTTAAGCCCCCCTAAAGGAGGAAAGTTAGAAGTGAAAAGCATTAAAAATTGAAAATTGTCCCTAAGGAATTAAATTTTTTCTTTCTAAAAATTATCTTTAAATTATTTCTAAAACAAAAAGTTACTTTTTAAATAAGTGCAAGAAACACAGTTAAACTTTGTTTCAACGATACTGAAGAGATCAGATAATTATTGACTATAACGAGTTACATTGCTTGTGCGCATGCTTTTCTAAGAGCAAGTCAAGTGGCAAAGAATATTTTGACGTTATAAGAGTTATAACTATCTAGGTCACTATAACCGAGTTCGGTAGAATTTGTAGCTCAGCCCCCCCTAAACTAAAATCCTGAGTGTGCCACTGGGTGACTGTATTTAAAATATTGCTTTCAATTTAGTATTTTTTCTGTAAATAAATAAATTGCATATTTTTGTCCTTTAAAGTAGTATTTGTATTTAAAAAATATTCTTAACCATTATATTTATGGGTTCCAGCTATATTTTAATATGTTTACTAGGGAAGTTTAATGATCTAAGTGAATGATCCATATAACGCAAAACCTTGTGTTTCGAGGTTTTTGTTATAAAGATCTTCAGCTGTACTTTATTTTAAATTTACTATTTATTTGTATTTTTAATAATTTAGTAGTCTATGAATAATAAAATAGTATTTGTAAATTATTATAATAAATTTCACTGTTATTTGCTAATAATAACAGGGCACATTTTGAACAGCAGTTGAGCATTTTGGAACATTAGTTTGAATTAATTTCATTCTAAAGATTCGAGTTTAGTTTTTGGAATTTGGGGGAATGGACTAATTAATAAAGTCCAAACAAGAACAAAGAAATCAATTTTTTTGATTGTGCATTCTGTAATTATAAATTATGTTTAACATATAAATGTTAATGTATGTTTAAAATAAAATTACTTTTAAGTGTTTTCACTCCTTTTATATCTAATTTATGCTACAAACGAGTATTAAAAAAAAAAATAATTTTTACTATGTTTCACTTTTCACGATTAACACTACTAAACATCAGCATGCTTCTAAGTATAACCCAACAAATACAATTTTGTATTGGTCAATTTTCAGTGTTACTTGATTATGCTGAATCACTTTTTGTGGACCACTGGTATATGGCTTGTTTCAGTCATAAAAATTCTGTATACTTAACAGGGACTTTTTAGGGTCAGAAAAGGGGAAACTTGATCAGAAACATGACTTTAATATCGCAAAGTTTAGAAGAATTTTTTACTTAGATAAAATGAAGAACCAAAAATTTAACATTCCTTCAAGAAGGCTGAATAAATTTTCAGTTGAAACGATTGTATCTTGTTATAAGAGTATCATTTTATGTGTGTTTTTTCACAAAGTTTTTATCTATTTTAATGCTTAACACCAGTATTTTGAGTGTTTTTTCCGTATTTAAATATGTTAATACATTTCCCACTTAAAGCTGAAAAATTGTAAGCAGTTTAAGAGGGAAAGTAAACATTATTGTTTAGTCCAATTATTGCATTTATTCAAAAACTAGAAATAAGTTTAGGACTATATTAGTAATGAGTAATTAGATATGGATTAAAAAATATATAAAAATATACATATCAGTCTATATATTTTAAACAGAATGAAAAAAAAACCTAGAAGAGAATCAGAAAAAATCACTATTTTAAGTAGGTTAAAATACAAAAAATATTAACTGTGACTGTAAAATACATGCTGTAATTATAATATAGTTATAAATATTTTTAGGTAAAAAGAAATTAATTTAGTTATCATTTACTTTTTTCATTCTATTTAAATTATTGAATGATATGCTTTTAATTAACTATGTATGTCATTAAATTCCAACTCAAAATTTGCTTATGAATTTTAATTTTAACCCACTTCCTATCATTCGATCGAGCTGAAAATTTGCACGCATATGTAATTCCGGTGACACAGAGTACTGCTCTTTTTATTTTTTCGTATTTTAAACTACCAAATATTTCTTTTCCTAAAAATTGTGTTATCTCACGCATATCAGCTTGTATCTGCTTAGTTATCGGTCAGCAATTCTTTATCATTACATCCGCGGAAAGTTCTTTCAATTCTAAAAAACAAAATCAGTTATCTCTAGCTTAAATTTTTAATTTTTAGTGATTTTTCAAAAGAAGATAAATTATTCCTTTAAATTTCTTTACATCTGACATCCAAAAACACTATACAATCTAGGTATATTTGAAAATTTCACTGAATACAGAATGTTCTTTCCTAAATCGTTTACATGAAGATAGTTGAAAAATCTAAAATATATTTAATTTTTGACAAATTTTTTAATCAGAAGAGCAGAATCAAGCAATTCAGGCTTCTTTCTTTTAAAATATGAGAAAAATTCTTATCAACCTTTGGTTGTGGGGTTAGGGGAGATCTTTAGAGCAGCTATGTTTGAATGTCCTGCCCCAATACCAACGACTCATTGCAATTTGATTATTCTGGATAGAAAATAGGCATAAGGACGACTCTCTGTGCTTGCATTTTTTTAGGTTAAATATACAGATCAAATTAAAGCAACACTACAATAAAATCTAGCAACTTTCTTAATAAAAATGATAGTAGGAAATAATGGACCCCGTAGCAGAAACACCGCGACACGGCGACAATGTCGCGGACACAGAAATCTGCTTGCGGACAGTTTTTGTCGGCATATTAAAAAAATATATATTTTTTTAATTGTCTGCCGTAAAAAAAAAAAAAAAAAAAATATTTTTAACTGTCCGCAACTTTCCGGAACATTTTGCCGAAGCTCGTTACGCTGTCTCCGCTCTGCAAAAAAAGCGCGAAAAGGAATGGCCGAATCTAGCTTTTACACACCTCTGCGTCCTCCTGGTTTCACATTTTTATTATTTGCCAACGATCATCATTTTTTATTTCCCATGCACCATTTTGGATTCGTTTTGCGGCCCATCGTAAAAATGCATTTAAAAACGGCCCCTTCAGATAAATACGATTAAATACAAATAACCCCATCATAAAAATATGAATGATTGATTGAAAACGGCCCTACTACAAAATTACCTTCTAAATCGGACCTTTCTAACAGATATTACTCGTTAAAATGCCTTTTACAAATGCTCTCTTTTTTTCAGATTGAAATATTATTATTGCATTTTTCATCTTATGTTTTCATTTGCACGATCTGATTACCCTGAAAATGCCCCTTCTGCAATGTTTTGTTTTTTGCTGACTCAAGTGAGAACTCGATCGGCAGAACTATTGAGCGTATTTTGCTTAGGAATTGAGGGAAGAGGGAAGAAAAGAGTTGAAAAATTCAAAATTGTTTAAAGTCATCTAAGAATTTAATTTCCTCAAACGTAACTACCTATATGGTAGTTACATTTGATAAATACGTAGTTACGAATTATTAACAATTATTATTCGAGAGTTCATCGCCAGTTGTATAGTTATTCTTCTTCTCTGTTTTAAATGTTTTGCACACTTGCAAGTTTTTTCGCTCTTTGTTTTTCTGAACAATTTACAGTTTAACCGGCTTTCTTATTACGCATTATTCATAATTATTACAGATATTTACTAACCATAAATAACTACGAATAATATAAAAAGTGTCTTAGCAAAACTACGTTTAGCGATTCTGAAATTGAGTGGGACTTCCAGAAATTGATCTGAAAAGTGAGCGATACGAGACATTTTGCGAATACAGCACTTGAAATATATTATGTTTTGCCAAAATTAAGCATATTAGTGACATTTTGCTTCATCGGTGTAGCTGGGGTTATTTGCACCCGGTGCAGTCCTTTCGTTTTCTGCCACATTCTACTAAAGGCCAAAGCAGACTTCATTGCGTTTCCGTACACTAGAATGGGTATTCAATGTATTTTTCCGTATCTCCAAGACTGATTGCAGAGAAAAGTGTCCCCATTGTATGTTTGGCGTGCTTTTGTGGTTTCACGGGTTATCCTTTGTTGGCAAATCCCGACTGGTCATTAAAAGCCTATAAATTTTTCAACCCTGCACTGTTTCCCCCCTTTTACAAAGCGTGCACGTGCAAATTGACCTTTATAAAACTCCCCTCATATCCTGCAGCGTACGGCAATCGCATATTTTACGGTCGCTTATCTTTGTTTTTATCTTGCCGCCTTCGCGGACCCCCCCGCCCCCTCCTCTTATTACGCCTCTCTGTTGCTTAAAAAAAGGTGGAGTAATTTCAGAATTGGGTAATTCAGACTATTGATAAGATTTGGTATTCTAAATTTACAAATCATATATCTTCTGAAATTTTGAAAAATTTCAACATTTTACTAAATGAAGAAAAAAAAATTTTAAAGCAAAGGTAAAGTAATTCTGGGAAAGTAAGTCTTCAGAAAACAAATTGTCATAGTCTAACAGTTAGGTTATTCTTAGAATAAACTATTATCAATTTAAGCTTATTTTGCTTTCAAAAGCTAGAAAAAATTATAAATAATTCTGTAAGTTTTTTTTTTTTCCTTATGAAATTGTTTAAATACTTTCTGTAACAGAATGTTATTTATTTTAATCAGCCAGTTACAAAACTTGCTGCTTAAAATAAAATTTGTAATTCATACAATTTTAATATACTTTTTTTTTTTTACATTACGAAATTGAAGTTTAAGAAAGAAGATTTATTGCTTTTAAGGGAACAGTTTACACCAAAGGTCAAAGAATCAATTTTCTTTCTGCTTGCTAAATTATAAAAATTTTGACACCTTATTTTTTTAATCATATACTAATAATATCACGAAATACTACAACTTCTGTTCATATACAGCGCAATTTCATTGGCAAACAAACTCTTTAGATGGCTTTTTCTCCATGTTCATATTTTTTTCAATTGCATGTTTTAAACATGCTAAGGCTTTTTTTCTTTTTTTATTTGCGATAAAGATTTAAATTTTTTTTGTACATGTTCTTTATTGCAGTTCTTATCTAATAAATCTGTGCATGGAATTAGCCTTCAGTTTTTTTTCTTTTGAATTTTACAGAAATCATATGAAGATGTGTTACATTTTATTGTTTTACACTGTATTGTATATTAGTCGAAAAACTATATTAGACACATCCGAAAATCCATGCACAGCCTTGTGTAATATATATATATATATTTTATTGGAAAAAAATTTTTATTTTTAAGTAGTAGAGATTTTTTTTAATCAGTTTTTTAAACTTTTTTAATACTTTTACTTAAATTTGCAGTTTAAAGAGATTTATTTTTTCAAAATATCCTATTAGTTAAACATTGAAAGGCATCCAGTTCATCATTTGTACTATAGTTTTAAAAAATGCTGAAATGGTAAACTATTTCCTTAAAGGGACTTAGTTAGCATGCCACAAAAAAAAAAAAAAAAAAAAACAAAAAAAAAAAAAAAATTAAAATTATTTAAAATATTTTAAACATTATTTCTTAGATATCTTATTTATAATAATAATTTTTATAGAAAGAATAAAAGAATAGCGCTTTTTTAAAAACTTATATTCACATTTCATGAATGAGCAAGTATCAAATTAGAAGAGTGTGTATAAGAGGAAGAACAAATACATTTCAGTAACTTGATTTTAAATGGTGTTGTACATCCAACAGTTGGATGCAATACAAAATTTGTATATGACTCTGAAAAAGGAAAAAAAAAGAACTAACTATGCACTGTAAGTCAAAACACACATTACAACCCTACAAGTTTTGTGGATAAACCCTAGTCCTTTTCAGATTATTTCGAACCAGTTTTCTGTAATATGCTATCTACCTATACTTTCTCATGGAACTCAAGTACCCTTTTTGAAAACAGGCTGTCCTTTTTTAATTTTTCCACAGGGGCATTTTTTTTCTCTAGAGTCAACTTTATTTAACAGCAGTGGTTAAAAATTATATTATATTACGAAAACAGAATTTAATTTTGTTAATTAATAAATATAAATTTTATTAATTAATTTAAAAATAATTCTCTAAGCATTTAATTTTACATGGACAATGCGATCACAACATAATTTTTCAAATCTAGTAAAATACTTATCCATCAATATGGCCTATCTATGGTTTTATGTATGAATTATCCACTAAATTTACATGCAAAATTTTGCAGACTGATTATGAAACTCTGAAAGCTTGTCGCAGACAGCTAAAAATCTTTCTGCCACTGGGATAATGGATAGTAGAGGTGCCCTAGAATTCGAAGGAACGTTACATGAAAATAAGGAACTTTAATGATACAGAATAACTCAGGAAGGCTCCATTGAATTGTACAAGGTTCAGTAAAGTTCTTGGTACTTTCATGTAACTTTCCTTGGAATTTAGGGCACCTCAGCTGCCTATTACAGGGTCAGAAGCAAAAATTTTGGGAAAAAAATAGGAAAAAGGAGAGAAAAAGAAAAAAAAAGGAGCTTTTTACTGTTCTTTGGGAGATCAATCTATCTATAAATACGTGCTAAACAAACTACATAATTAAAAATTTTAGCTGTGAATCTTTTCTAAAAAAATTTTAAGAACATGTATTCATAAGTTAGAAATACTGGGTACTCTTTATTAATAAGAATGTAACAATTTGTACTATTATTGTCAAGTTCAAGAGACTTGACAATAATAGTACAAAAGACTTACTTTTTCATTCAAAAGACTTTTTATTTTATTATTGAAAAGAAACTATTAAGAACAAACTTTCTGTCAGTTATTTTTCTTTAATTGCTAACAATAAATAAATAAGTTTACATCTATTGCTACTTGGTTATGTTTTTCCAAGACACTCAGGAATTAAAAAATGAAGCTCTTATTAAATTAGAGAATTTTTAATTAATATTTAAATTCCATTAACTTGTATCTTTTTCAACATAAAATCACAAATAGTAATTGATACAGTTGTCACAAGTAAAGTCTCGTCTACAAGATTTTTCTATCAGCTTCAGCTTCTTTTAGTTCTTTTGTAATACTCTCAACTTTTTGTGTTGCTATTTCAATTGCTGTAGTAGTGATCTTCATGTTCGAAATATTTTTTACTTAATTGCATCCTGTAATTTCATATTGCTTTCTTTAAGATATGTTTGGACTGCTTGGAGATCTTCCTGCAGACCTTTTACTCTCTCATCAATTTTTTTTTTTTTTTTTTCCCATTCTTTTCTTTTCTCCTTTTTACTTCGCTGGCTTCTTTTTCTTTTCATGTCTTCAGTTGCTTTATTTATCGCTTTTTCTTGCGAATAAACAGCATATGCTTTAGTCACAGCATTAAGTAGCTGTTTTGTAATTGCAATATTACTAATGGTACCATTTCTCCTAATGGTATCTTTAACTTGTCGAATTCCAATAATCGCAGCCTTTGAGAGATTATGTCATTCATAAGACAGAATGCTGCGATTTACAGAAAACCCTCTTTAAACATCAGAATTGGCATGCGACAGAGAAAGGCAATTTTTGATTATAATCGATAAATTTGAATACTTTTCTTTTTCGTTCATCTTATCAACAAGACTGAAAACTTCTTTCCAGTACCCATCAATTGGCTGTCTGTCATCACCAGAACGTTCATTAAAGCTTTTTACAATTAGATCAACTTTGTCATCTGACCTGCAAGCTTGGTATTCCAAAACTGTTTTGTCTATAATTTCATTAGACAAATTTCACGGTGCTAAACAAACACATAAGCATTGAATGGCTCTGTCATTCTGAGAGGATCTGAGAGCCGGATGCAGCTGCTCCAGATCTTTCAAAAATGAATGATTTATAGGCAAAGATTGTTTCAGTAATTTGCAAAATATTTACTAAAAATGCCTGCATGCCCATTCATGCTTCCTTTGCATCACTTTCCCCAATCTGTGACAGCGATTCTCATTACAAAATAATAATGAAAGCAACCCTTGCTCCAAGTTAAAATCCCCCCCCCCCAAAAGTGTTAATTCAAACAACTGGATTTGGATTAAACCAATATTCAATATTATTTCATCAATTGTTTCCTGAATTTATATTTAAAACAAGTTTAAGCAGATTCCCATAGCAAAATAATAATTAAAATAAATTAAGTTTCATAACTAAATTTTTTCCGAAAGTGTAAACTTTAACAATGGTCAAACTTAAATACACCAATATTGTTTTGCCGATCGTTACCCGATTTTAAAATTGGAAACATAGTCAGATAAAAGAAAAAACTATCTGCCCACATAATCCAAAACTATCTGCAGATTCATAATAGTTCATAACTAAATACATAATGCGTATATAAACATGTGTATATGCATATGCGCACACATCTGTGCAACGTGCTTGGGCTCAGAGCTCATTCTAACTAGAAAAAAAGGGCAGGGTGCAAAGGTTTTAAAAAAGGGCATTGTGTTTCTTAAAAAGGGCAGTACATATCCTGATTCTAATTTGCAAAAATCCCCTAAAAAATTGAGTAAACCAATGATTTATTGATTAATAATAATTAATTAGTAATTATTAATAAATTTATTACTAGTCTTTATTAAAAATTTGATAAAATTAAGTTGATAAAGCTAAGTAATGTAAAAGAATTACATTTTAAATAACTTCGTTAATTAACATATTAAAATAAATTATAAATAGTTAAGTTAATAAGAATATTTCTTTAAAAGATTTTTTACTTTTTATAATAAAAATAATCACTCAAGTATACCTAATAGAAAAGAAAATGCTTAATTAAGTAAGCATTTTGCATAAGAAGCACATTTTAATAAACTATTTATTGGATCACCTTGTTAAGAACCATCAATAAAAGTTTAACTAAATTAAAAAACACTTAATAAAGTTAAGTTGTTCTAAACCTAAATTTTCATTTTTATTAATTTTTTTCAGTTTTCAAGTTATTACATTTCTAAAAAGTATTCATTCAATTTTTCATCATTCACTTGTCTTTGTAAGAATTAATCCAATAATACAAACAATTAAAATAGAGTTAATGCATGAAATTAGTAATAACACTTCTGTTCAAAATTACCATATAATGGTATAATATCTATTCCAGTTATTCAATACATATTCCACTACAAATTCCAGTAATTTATTGATTTTTTTGAAAATGGACAACAATAGCTAACATTTTTTTCAGGATTATCTACAGCCATTATAAGTGTTCTTCTGTTGATTTTAACAATCAGCTGGTCACCTATATAAGTGGCAGTTTTGAAACAGCCTGAAAGGAGATAAGAACCTCAACCTCATCTTTCTCCCCCAGTCTAGCTGGGAAAGAAAACCACAAAAGGGGAAAAAAAAAAAAATGTTCCGACATAAATTTCTAACTTATGTTCAAATTAAGATGTCTTTTTAAAATTTGGACACTGAATCAATTTTTGCATTTAAAAGTAATTCCCAAAATTTCAAACAAATCGGTCTATTAATAAAAAAATTGTAGATGAATGAATTTTTACACAGTTGATTTCCATCCCCCCTTTTCACCACAGAGACGGGCGTGCATTTGCATTGGCTCTGCCTACTGGTACGGTGGGGAGGGGAGTTCTATTAGCATAAAAGTTGTGTAAATTCTTCCCCACCAAATAAAAGAACAAATATAAGGGATAACGAAGCTTCCGTAGATATTAAAAAAATACAAAAAACTTCACGGGCAAAAAGAGAATGTCTAATTTTTAATCATCGGCGCCGCGGCGGTCCGCTGACCTCGCCTAGAATGAGCTCTGCTTGGGTTATAGTGACTTAAAAAAGATTTTAGGTAACTATCCATTTAAAAAAAAAACAACTTGGAATTACTGGAAAACTATCTGCAAGACCTTTGAATGTATCCGTGTTTGGCGTGCACCTACATTATCTGACTATGACTGGAAGAATTTTAAACGGCGTTTCTTCGTTAAAGAAGGGCGGTGAAATAACTCCCAGCTAACTCAAATAGTTTCGGATCTACGTTTGAGCCCTGTAAAGCTGTTTTTTTCACCACCACGGTTTCCGCCAACGCCGCATATCCGCGCGTTTCTGCTCTTACATTATCCCTATGGAAGCTGGACTTCTTAACGCGAGTGATATTTATGATTGGCCGAACTATCGGCGCCGTCATTCCGAAAGAAAGAAAAAAAAAAAACCAAAGAAAGAGAACTGTGGGAAAGCGAGAGGTGAAAAGGAATAAAAGGCTGAAAATAGGAGGGGAAACTGTATTTAAAGGAAAAAATAGGAAAAAAAGGAGCCAATTGAAAAAAAAAGGAAAAACAGGGAAAAAAGGAGCACTGCGGTCCCTGCTATTATTATAGAAACATTCCTGGACTTTTTTACAGTTCTAGTGAGTTTTAAATGAAATGCATGTAGGGATGTAACTGATAGTGATTTTGCTGGATACCGGATATTGGAAGCTCCTTTGGTTACCGGATATGGATATCCGGCACTAAACATGTATTTAGTTATTAAATGTGTTTTTTCATTTTTGTAATATAATGACATCAGAATAGATTGCAAACTGTTTCACACATCATCAAAGTATTTTTTAAAATAAAATTGACTTATAATTTACAAAAACTAAATATCTTTACATATGCATACACACACACACACAAAAAAAAAGTTGTCAAAGTACTTTATGTATGGAGTGATAATCATACACAATACTGTAGTAGTAACTAAAACAACTACTTTAAACTAGTAAATTACCATGTTATAATTTTTATTAATAAATAGTTCACAAACAAATTTTAAATGTACATATTTTAAGTAGACGTAACTTTAAAAATCAATTGAAACTTGCAGAAAATCATAAATGAATTTAAATAACTAAATTCAATTAAAAAATAATATGTAAATTAAGAGTTAATTTTTATCATTAGGTACAGGAGACTTCAATAAAGGAATACTCAGTTAAAGATTGCCATTTAGAAAAAGGATGAAGATTGAAAATTTCAACCTGCCTCTACAAACAAATTTTTTAAGACAGAATAATTGGAGTTTTTGTTAATTATCGGATTTCCAGAGCAAAATAAAAAATATTGGAGGAACTCCATGTGGAGAGAATGTAAAATAACATTATTTCTGGGACTACCATGAGAGAAATCGCATATACTGAGAATGCACATATTTTTCAAATACGAAACAGTGCTTATAATTAAGCTTCCCCTATCAACAGCAGTCTACAGCCGAAAAGGATTAGAAGATCGCCTCCAAATTTGCCCATGGACACTACATGAGATGTGCTTAAGTTTTTTTCTTTTACCCAGAAAATGTCTGCTAAGAGGCACTTTGCAGCATGCCTAACTAGTTATAAATGTACTCAAAAACTACCGAACAAATGTTGAAACTGTGTTAGTTCTGAATGATCCATTTCCAGTGTTAAATTTGCTGTTTTTTTTTTTTTTTTAGTTAAAAATATATCCCTCTGTTTTATGAATCACTTTATGAAGAATGTTCCAATATAATTTTTCATCCTGTCCCATGTATATTATAGATAGCACTTTAGTAGTATATAGCCAGATATCCGGCAGAGAAGTCGGATATCCGGTAGTCATGATTCGGATACTGAAAAATCAGCCAGATAGGCCGGATATCCGTTACATCCTTAAATGCATGTTTCTTAAGTGAATCATAAGAGCAATAATCGGTTAAGGAATGGGTTAAACAGGGTTTCTACAGATTTCACAGCTTTTGCTTCCCTGACTTTCCCTGATATCTATCACGCTCTTCCCTGACTTTATCTAGCGTGCTTTCCTGAATTTTGCATTTTTATTTTTAACATTGCATCCTATAGTTAATAATTTTTTTATATTTTGTCCCTTTTTTACAAATAATAATAAAATTAATACATACAAGAATCTTATTTGACATCACTGGATTCTAACAAACCATGTTTGGTAATAATTTAGGATAAAATTAAGCATATTTCAACTGCATAAGATAGGCTCATAAAGAACCCATTTTAAAATTATTTATAAGGCTGAATAAAAAAAAAAAATGAAAATAAAACAATTCTATACTTTGGTTCAAACAGCAAATAGTTTTTGATTTTACCACAAAATTCAAATTTTCTTGCATTTTCCTGACCTTTCTTCAATTTCTGCTAATTTCCCTGACTTTTTTCCCAAATCCCTGACCAAAACTCATTTCCCTGACTTTCCAGGTCTGTAGAAATGAAAAGTTTTCAGATGGAAATGTTTACTTTCTGTATGGTATTTGAGAGTCCCTTTTCCCATTATTTTCAAGGAATGTTTCTGGATTTTTTTACACTGAAATGAGGAATTAAAGCACTAATTACTTATAAACTGAAATTATTAGTTATTAAAATATTATATTGCATTGTGTGTGTTAAGGAAAATCTGTGCGAGGGTATCTGTCTACGATGGGGGATGTCTTAGTCAGGGGATTTTCTAAGGAGTTCTAGCACGTATTCACGTTGCATATGGAGAAAAACGACCAGAACTCCAGACCGGTAGAACGACAGCTCCGCGACTGGGCCTCCATACTTCGGCAGTCTACCATTCTGAATGCCTTATCCTCTCAGTCATGGTGGAGGGGTCATTCTGCAGTATTTGGCTTCACAAGTTCGAAAAAAAAAGTTTTATAAAAAATTAAGTGCAATACATCATTTTAAAGCTTAAAATCTCTTCTATTAAAGTTCATTTACAAAAAATTTATAATTTTAACTAAACAAAAATTAGAACATTTTGTTTGCAGTCATACAGAAAAATGTGTTACGTACGGGACATTATATTTTTAACTATAACTCAAAAAATACTTTATTTTATTTCAAAGTTCCTGTGTTTCATAAAACCTTTCTAGCAGCAGTATTATATGAAATATTAAGATAGAAAATAAAAAAATATTTTATAAAAAATTTTCAATGATTGATTTCTTTTTGTCCCGTATGAAACAATTTTGAGCTTATTTTTAATTTTTTAACTAGTAATTCTGACAATAACTGATCAGTTTTTTTTCCTCTTTCACTCTTGGACTAGCTAAATAAATTATTCAATTAAAATATTCTACCTTTTCATTTAGATCCTGGGCATGATAAATTAAAATGTGTTACGTACGGGACAAAATTCATAATTTTGATTTAAAACTTCATCAAAATTTAGTTTTAGATTTTGTTTATAATTTTCCTTCGCAGATGGCACTAGAGTCTACTTAAGAAATTCCAAATACAAGAACAACTAGACACCATTAGTTAAATCAAAGCATTCTTGAAATGTTTAAAGGTTATCTAAGAACTAATAAGTTAATTTTCAAAGATAAAACTGTGATAATTTATTCTGAAATAGCATTTAAATATATTTTTATTTGTATTTTTGATTGTAAATATAATATTTAACTAAAAATTCAATAAGAAATTTTTATTTGAGAACAAGTAGCTTCTACAGAAAGAGTGAGAAAACATAGGCTGAAACGGAAAAGGGATAAAGAATCCTGGATGGCTGATAAAATCAAACAAAGGGAAAGAATTAAGAGATACAGGGAAAAGAAAAAGTCAACTATGAATAAGAAAGAATTGGATCAACAAAGGAAATATGAAACTGAAAGGAAAAGAGCCCAAAGAGCTAAGAAAAAAGAAATTTAAAGAAGCAAATGTGAGAATGTGATCGTATCTGAAGAACAACCCTCAACTTCCAAGATGATGCCACAAGTTTTAGGAAAAGCTGTAAAACATGTTAAAAATATATTACCACCAACAGCAACTAAACAAATACCAATTATTAAGGATGTTCTCAAGAATTGGTCACCAGGTAAAATTCAGGTTCTTTCAAAGGAAATTAATATAAAACTTTCTGATATAGCAAATAAGAAAAGAAAGCTCGTAAGAAAAGGGTCGATGCAATTTCAGAAGATAGGAAAAAAGAAGTTATTGATTTTTACAAACAGGATTCAATAAGCAGAATCTTGCCAGGAAAGAAAGAGTATGTTTCTGTAAAGGATCCTGTTACAGGAAAAAGAACAAAATATCAAAAGCGGATTTTAATTATGAAGTTGAGAGAAGCGCATCAACTATTTAAAGAAGCTGGAACATCCATAGGGCTTAGCACATTTGCTGCACTTCGTCCTGCAGAAGTATTCCCGGTATCTCAAAAAGATTATGAAGTTTGCATGGGTATGCAACATGAAAATATCGAAATATTACTGGACGGTCTGAATAAGAAGTATAAAACTATAAAATTGCCAACCGATGCTGAAACAGCAATGAAAGAAACTGTTTGTTTCTTCAATTTGAATGACCCCAAATCCCTGTAAACGATATTGTGAAGAATGTGGAGTAGAATCTTGGATGACCAAAGCAATAAATTTTAATGTTGTAAAATTTGAGAACAATATAACAATTGAGAAAAGTTGTTTCCATATCTTCAAGAAGATATGGAAACAACTTTTTATCAGTGGAAGCGAGTTCAAGGAAAGATGAAGAAAGAATTAATTGTTTGTGATTTACTTCACGCAAAAGAAGAATTAATCAGCCTTTTAAACCCATTTGCTTTGCATGTTTATACAGCACATAAGCAACTTGCAGAGTTTAAATACCTGAAAAGCATCTATCCAATGGAGATGTACGGTGGAAGGGGGTGATCGTAAATACAAGCGTTGGTTGGTATTTGTTGTCGCATATTATGGAGAAACCAACATTGCGTTGTGTAGAATCAAAACAAGGCATCGAGCTCCGTAGAGAGAATCAAGATTTACCTGTGAATGCAGCGCAGTTAAAAAGATTTTTGTTTAATCGACATCGTAATTATTTCACTTTGAATACGAGCAAACTAAATCAGATTCCATAGGAATGAAAGAATCATAGCTGTTTACTAAGCACAACAAAATGAAGATCCACACACTTGAAGGAGTTGGCCAACAAAGTTTTTGACCCATACTACTGTTGTGGCGAGAGACATCCATCTTTTCGCTCGTCGATTCTGGGATTGATGGAAGGAACACTGAACCACACCACAAAAAAGATGAGATCGCATATCACTTTTTTTTTTGGACGTAATTTTTTTATTTGCTCAGAACATCAGATTCATTTGACTATTGAAAACTTGAGAAAAATACACACATAAAAACATGATGACTTGGGGGGAGCATCTTCATAAAAAATTACAGTGTTGATGTGTGTCGGCGGGCAAAGCCTCCTCACGTGAAGTGCGCGGCTTGCCCCACCGAAAAATTACTCTCCAACTGCTAAAGAAAAAACCGTTAAAAACATGTGTCTATAGAAAGAGCCCGAACTTTCTGGAACAATTTTAGCAGATGTTTTTCGAGCAATATGCTTCTTGTGCAGCAGAGAAAAACCGCAAACACATCTGTTTTAGCTGGAGCAAGGATATATGCGAGGAAGGGATGTTATGATTATTCTTTTAGCCTGCGTCAACTGTTATTTTATTTCAAAGCAGCTGAAAGGGAAATGCTTTAGAAGTACGTTAATGCGCTGTAATTGAGAAGGCCAAGAGGAAAAATGAAAGCTTTAAAAGATAGTTATTATTAAAAACTTTTAAATTAGATTTAGAATAGATTATTAGTTTAAATTTAGACAATATCAATTAGGATTTGTATTAATAATTTTTCATTAAAAAATATGCACGTTGTGTCAACGTGACAGCATCCTACAGATTGGGCATATAATTATTCATGAAGACTTTGCAGAAAACTTTACTCTAAAACTGCAAGGAGAAATTATGGCAGCTCACTGGAACTCAACTCAAGTAACATTATTTACCTGCATTGTATATTATAGAAATGCTGAAACTCTCGAACTTGAACATAAAAACTATGTTATTGTTTCTGATGGCCTTAATCATACCAAAGAGGCTGTATTTGCATTCAATAGTTGAAGATTGCAATAGTTGAAGATTTGAAACACACAGTAACATTTAGTCACATTCATTTTTGGTCGGGCGGATGTGGTGCCCAGTTTAAGAATCGATACAACATGCAAAATTTAATGCTTCACAATCATTACCATGGAGTTGGTGCAGACTGGAACTTTTTTGGAACTGCACACAGTAAAGGTGCAGTGGATGGTTTAGGAGCTGTAGTTAAGAGGGACATTTGGTTAGGTGTACTACGCAAACAGTACATAATAAATACAGCAATGGAGTTTTCTAAAGTTGCAGAAAAAGAGACACCCCATATAAATATTAAATACATAAGCACAGCTGACATTCAAAGATGCATAACTATGTTTGCATTAGCAGTAAAATGGAAAGAAGCTACATTGATATCGGGTATACATGGCATGCATTTTGCCCAACCAATAGGGGCAAATACTCTGGGACTTTGGAAGCATTCTTGCTTTTCCGATAAAAAGGATCCTGATGAAAAGATCAATATTTTTTGCCCAGCACAAAAGAAAGAAGGTAGCACAGATGTAGGTTCTTCTAGTTCAGACACTGAGTTACTGAAAAAATCTGACTGGGTATCTGTCATGTACGATGATCACTGGTGGCCAGGGGTTGTGGAGGACATAGATGATAAATATCTCTATTTATCCTTCATGAAACCCTTAGGAAAAAAACAAGTTTTTCTGGCCAGACACCCTAGAAAAGGATAAAATCCTGAAAAAAAATATTTTAACTAAACTTCAGAAAGCACTAAGTCCAATTAACAGCCGGGGACATTTTTCATTGCCAGTGGAGGAAGTAAAAAAAATTGAAGACATTATTGATATTTTGGGACTTTTATAAAATATGTATTTTATTTTTAAATATTATTTTCTTTAATTGGAGGTATGTACATAAAATCTCGTTATATGATAGTAAGTAAAATATTTTTTGAACGATTAATTATTATTTTTTAATTAATTAATTTTTGATTTCATTAGACATGTGTTGCAATTCATTGAAAAGGTTAATAAATTCATTAAATTAACATCTGTGTTAATTTTAGTTCATAATTTCGTATAGTAGTGTTACTTAAAATCACATGTCCCGTACATAACAAACAGCCTTGTCCCGTATGTAACACAAGTGGTAAAATCAAGTGGTAAAATCGGCCGCCAAGCTCCAGCGACTGTCGACAACCATTTTCCACTATCAGCACATTAAAATTGCACATATATTCCACTAAAAATGAGCAACCAGTGGACCGTTTTTAACTAAAAAAACCTCAGTGGATTCAGCAACCTAGTTGTACAGCTATCTAAACTAGGCGGACTATATTCCGTATACGGTGCTTTGTTTACATATCAATGGTTTGTTTACAAATCATTGGCGAACAATCTGACGCGAGAGTGAGCGATGCACCGCCAACTGCCGGTGGTAGTTGTGACTGGCAACCATAAAGAATACGTGTTTCGTCAGGTTTGGGAATTTGAAATTGTTTGCGTTATTGATGGAAGGGAATGAAATGTGTTATGTTAATATAAGAAAAGAATTTGTGTGTGTTTGTTAGAAATATAGTACGTTATAAGCCGGTGGGTGTTGGGGACATTTCTGAGCGGTTATTTAAAAAAAAAAAAAATAGAGGTAAGTGCTCTTTTTTAACGAATCTTTGCAATGTTTAAGGTTTTTAATGTGAATTTTAAATTGATATTTGAAGTGTTTATGTTTTCGTAAGTCCTATTTACGTGCTATTCTAATCATACTGACTTTATAAGAGGTGTACAACTAGGTTGTTTAATCCACCGATGTTTTTTTGAGTTGAAAACGGGCCAGTGTTTGCCCAGTTTACATTAGCTGTACAACTAGGTTGCTTAGTTCACTGTTGTTTTTTTTTTTAGTTAAAAACGGTCCACTGGTTGCATAGTTTACATAGCTGTACAACTAGGTTGCTGAATCCGCTGAGGTTTTTTTAGTTAAAAACGGTCCACTGGTTGCATAGTTTACATAGCTGTACAACTAGGTTGCTGAATCCACTGAGGTTTTTTTAGTAAAAAACGGTCCACTGGTTGCATAGTTTACATAGCTGTACAGCTAGGTTGCTGAATCCACTGAGGTTTTTTTAGTTAAAAACGGGCCACTGGTTGCCTAGTTTAGATAGCTGTACAACTAGGTTGCTGAATCCACTGAGGTTTTTTTAGTTAAAAACGGACCACTGGTTGCCTAGTTTAGATAGCTGTACAACTAGGTTGCTGAATCCACTGAGGTTTTTTTAGTTAAAAACAGACCACTGGTTGCCTAGTTTAGATAGCTGTACAACTAGGTTGCTGAATCCACTGGGGTTTTTTTAGTTAAAAACGGACCACTGGTTGCCTAGAATGACTAGTAAACATGGCGACAGTCGCTGGAGCTTGGCGGTCGCCAAGCTCCAGCGACTGTCGCCATGTTTACATGGGGTGGGCACCGGCTTGTATGATTTTACCAACTAGGCAACCAGTGGTCCGTTTTTAACTAAAAAAAACCTCAGTGGATTCAGCAACCTAGCTGTACAGCTATGTAAACTATGCAACCAGTGGACCGTTTTTAACTAAAAAAACCTCAGTGGATTTAGCAACCTAGTTGTACAGCTATGTAAACTATGCAACCAGTGGACCGTTTTTTACTAAAAAAAACCTCAGTGGATTCAGCAACCTAGTAGTGCAGCTATGTAAACTATGCAACCAGTGGACCGTTTTTTACTAAAAAAAACCTCAGTGGATACAGCAACCTAGTTGTACAGCTATGTAAACTATGCAACCAGTGGACCGTTTTTAACTAAAAAAACCTCAGTGGATTCAGCAACCTAGTTGTACAGCTATGTAAACTACGCAACCAGTGGACCGTTTTTAACTAAAAAAAAAAACAACAGTGAACTAAGCAACCTAGTTGTACAGCTAATGTAAACTGGGCAAACACTGGCCCGTTTTCAACTCAAAAAAACATCGGTGGATTAAACAACCTAGTTGTACACCTCTTATAAAGTCAGTATGATTAAAATAGCACGTAAATAGCACTTACGAAAACATAAACACTTCAAATATCAATGTAAAATTCACATTAAAAACCTTAAACATTGCAAAGATTCGTTAAAAAAGAGCACTTACCTCTATTTTTTTTTTAAAATAACCGCTCAGAAATGTCCCCAACACCCACCGGCTTATAACGTACTATATTTCTAACAAACACACACAAATTCTTTTCTTATATTAACATAACACATTTCATTCCCTTCCATCAATAACGCAAACAATTTCAAATTACCAAACCTGACGAAACACGTATTCTTTATGGTTGCCAGTCACAACTACCACCGGCAGTTGGCGGTACATCGCTCACTCTCGCGTCAGATTGTTCGCCAATGATTTGTAAACAAAACATTGATATGTAAACAAAGCACCGTATACGGAATATAGTCCACACAAGTAATTAGCTCTCATTAACTAATTATAGTTTTTAAAAATAATTTTAAAGTTAATTAATAAAGTACATATTTCTGGTTTTACCCATTAAATTTATTTGTGAAAATACCTCATAAATTCAGAGCGAAACCCAAACTACTGGAGGTACTTTGAAAAAGATTCTTTGTGATGTCCTGTACGTAACAAAACTTTATTGATTTTTAAAAAACTATTTGAGCAAAAATAACAAAACTTCATAGGAATCTAGTTTAAGTGGTATATAAAACATTAAAAATAATTGCAAACTTTCTCATTGATATTTTGACGCTAAAAAATGCAGAAATATATCAAAATTTTGCTGTAAAATGTCCCCTACGTAACACATGAATACTGCGGAATGACCTGGAGCTACTGAAGTATTAATTTAGATTATGATCCAATGCTTTGAAGTAGGAAAGAGACAAAGGGCACCAAAAATATTCATGAGTGCTTTTTGCACTAGTAGCAATCCTGGAACTATGAACAAAGTTCCTTCTTTTGAATAGAAATTTAGAAATAATATTTTGTTCGTTTTGAGAACCGAATTTTGAGGCCCCTTATATCTGTGAGGCCTGAGGCGCGCACCTCATGCACCTATATGTTGGGAAATCTGCCACTGTATCCAATATATTTCCTATTTAGAAATAAAACTAACATTCAAATATGTGATAATTTCTTGACTGTATAATAAAAGCATGTCTGGTTGCAATGTATTGCACTAACTATTGAAATTAGAAATCACGGGATTAATAATCAATACCACAAAATAAAGAAGTATATATATTATGGAATGAAAGGAATTATAACTTAACTATGTTATTCATTAACTATTTAAATATTAATAAGAAATGTGCAGGTAGGTTTTTGGCATTCAATTTTTATATTGCTTTAAAAACAACGAAAATAAAATAATTTGAGAAATTCTATGTAAAATTATTGTGTTATTGCTAACATTTTCTTTCATATTTAAATCACTGGAGTTTCTCTATTATTTTTTTACAATAAATTTATAAATAACAATAATATAATTTATTAAATTACAAAATAAGATGAACCTTTTTCTAAGGCAAAAAAAAAAAAAAAAAAATTATCTGTATACTTTGTTTTACTATACCCACTCAAAAAAGTATTCAAGTAAAAGCCAAATTTCTCACTTCAGTTTAGTGAGTAACTAATTAGTTTTTTATATATGCACACCTTGAAATATAATAAGTTATTGTTATTTGTTGCATCATACTTTTTTTTATGATGAACAATGCTTTACAAACGAAACTGATACAGGAAATTTGACTTGCACACCCTCCCAAAAAAGTATTGCAGTGTATTTATGTTTGTACTATTTTGTACATTAACTTTATTTTTCCTATATAGATATATTTTAATTAAAATTATTACTGATACCATTTTTTTTAGGAGGGGAGGGGGAAAACAGTTACATGGATGATGTAATTTTTTTTTTAATTTGAGAAAAGATAAACCTTTAAATTTTGCCCAATAAAACCCGGGTCTTTACTCCCTAAACACCGCTGGGCTTTTTCAAAAAACCCGGGCTTTTTAACAACTCTGGAGGTAATTATGGATTTTAATTGTTTTGTGCTTAAGAAAGTAAATTAGAATTCTGAAATGATTTATTTGATTTTTTTTCCGATTACTTGAAAGAAAGCAGTACCTAGCAGAAGTTCTTAAGAGCATGCTTTAAGAATATTTGAGTCCTATTTTCAAAAATAATTAGAAGAAAAAAAATGCTCGGGGCTATTTTAACCTCCATTTAACTGCATCGGTGGAGCATTAATCGAACTGTTATACTATAACGGGATATGAATGGAAGAAAATCTTCCAACATGATAATTGTCTTGTATATTAATACAAGTTTTCAACAAGAAAAAATGTGCAAATATGAATAAGAATCTTTCACTTTACCAAGAAAATGTAATAAACACCAACATGAACACAAACATAAATTCCCGCTCTTTAAAAAGGAATTCAGTATTTCACTTCAGATCAGTAGCTTGTCGATTCGGACAGGATAAAACAACCGGTTTAAACCGTTTCGAAGTTGGGTAAAGTGACTATATTTACGAACGTTGAACTGAGAACATGCCCCCAATTCTAAAACAACATAATAATCTAATTAGAACAATCTAATTACTAAAAATTGTCCTCAATTGCTTCTTTACATATTGAGGACGATCGCAAAAAACACAGAAATCGGGGACATGTCCCCGATTTTGAAACAAAACTGGGGACCTTTATAATTAATGAAATAATTAACAGTAATTTAAAAACAATGCAATAATTAGAAATTGTCCCCAATTCCTGTTTTCATTTTGGGCACAATTTGAAAAACGTCCTGAAAATGGGGACGTTTGGTCACCTTAACTTATGGTCACTTTAGGGTAGGGATGCAAAGGGTGGAAAAAACCCGGTTTGTTCCAGGGAGTAAACCGGATTTTTGTTTTTATAGAAGGAAATATTGAAAATCCCAGGAATTTTCAAAAAAAATTATCTATTCCAGTGGAAGAATGGTATATTTAAGCATAGGAAATAAGAGATGTTACAGTTTCTAGATTTATAAATTATAAAACAAAAATATCAACAAAAAAAAAACTACTACTATAAATTTTACAATTTTAATACCTCAAAATAGGAGATATAAGTCAGAAAGAAAAGTGCAGATTTTACTATCTGTTTAATGTAATAATATTTTAAAAAAGGAAACCGTAATCGAACAATGTTTCACCTACGTCATTATCACTACGTCACACTTAGCAACCAACTTTTTTTGGTCAAACATTCGTTCACTTGAGAATGGTCACTGGCCGAAAACGTGGCATTGTATCCCTAAATAGCCGAGTTGAGATAAAAAAAAATTTAAGTGACGTCACGTGAAAATACTCTATTCGAATCTGAATTTACTGCAGTTAAATGCTCAGTGTCTTTTAATAAGGAAAAGAATATAGGATTCTTTACCCAAATAAATATGAACAATAATAAAAATGTTTTCAAGATGAAGCCTGAAATTTATACAGTAAACTAAGCTTTTACCACCTTAATACTAAAGCTCAAATCCAGAAAACAATGAACGAAAACTAACATAATGCAATTTCACACTCTAATACTGGAGTAAGAGTTCAAAATATGCAACTCTAAATAAATATATATTATCTTAAACACAACAAAATTTTCGAACAAAATGTAACAGAATGCAATTTTATAACCTAATACAAGAGTTAAAGTGTGTATTTTAATTATCTTAAGCACACTAGAATTTTCAATATCCTACCTTAATGCAAAAGTTCTGATCTGACTGCAAACGGAGCGATTGTTTTCGTGGAGACTGGTGGAGAAGTTGAGTTGTTCGATCCTGCTGTGTAGAAAGGAAATTTTGATTGGCTGGTTGTTTTAACCGTAACCGAATGTATTTTTAGGAATTATTTGATTGGTTAGGGAATGCAAAGGATACGTGTAAGTATTTCGGGGCGTTTGATTTTTTTTTTTTTTTTTGAGTAGCAGGTAACGAAGTCCAGGGTTTTATGGTATTGTGTTTGATTTTAATCTTTTAATTGATTTTGAGGTTTTAATTGATTGGAAAATGCATCCGTTGTTAGAGTATTTTAGTATTTTTACCATGTTTTTATTGCTAGAAAATGAAGAAAAAGTTGTAGAATTTTTAACTGAAATGGAATTGATACCAGCCCGGACGTGATTCTTTTTTTGTGATGTCTGCGGGTCATAGATGGGATGCTGGGTGGATAAAGGAAGGAAGTTGGGGTTTAGTTATGTATGTAAAGGTAGAAAAAAAAATAAATGCCCCGGAACTTTAGATCCCCTCACAACTACTTTTTTAGAAAAAACTCGAATAAGTATCAGGGATATCCTAGGAATAATATTTTGTTTCATTTTGAAATTACCCATTTTGTTTACGTTAAATGAAATAAACGCTTGGAGGGTGAAAAAAAGTGAGAATAGTATGTCGCCGAAGACGGCTACAGATTATTTTTCGTTTTGCAGAGAAGTTTGTGAAGTTATAGTTTCTCACAAAAGTAAAAAATTGGGGGGGACCAGGAAAAACAGTTTGCTTAGATGAAACTTTTTTAACTAGAAGAAAATATTGCAAGGCACGTGTGTGTCAGTCAAGCACCGTCGTAGTTTTTGGTATTTATTGTCGAGATCTCGAGAACCTTTTTTGTCTTCGAAGGCAAAGAAGGTTTTTTTTTAGTAGAAAGTAAAAGCAAAAAGGAACTCTGGCCATATCTAAAAAGTTTTGTTCATCCCGATACTTCTGTTATATGCACTGATAGTGTTCCGCAGTATAGTGGTGTAGAGAAAATTCTAAATACAGCAGAACATAAAGTTACTAACCATTCCAAAGGGGAATTTGTTTCCAAAAAAGATCTAACGAATATAATTAATGATATTGAAAATGAAAATAAGCCGTTAAAACGAATGTTGAAAGTAAGAAGACCAAACAATAATCTATTTCAATTTATGGCTCTTTATTTTTATCGCAGAACCCAATTAAATATTTATGCTATAAATGGCGAAAGAATTTTTCATTTTTTAAATGACATAAAGAAAGTGCATCCAGGACCACGCAAAGAAGGGTTAAAAATGAAGAAATTTATAGTTCCTACCATAGTATCTGAGAATTTAGAAGCAGCTTTGCCAGCTAGTGGGAGTAAGCGGGGCCTTCGCTATTAGTAACGGGCCTGCGCGTGTATTTCGATGAGTCATCCAAAGAGGCCTACGGATGCTCGCGTCTTCCCGTATACATCAAGCAATTTTTAAGCTTTTCGATGCTTTCAAACGTTATTAAATGTAGTTTTAAGTAGTGATTGTGTTACTAATTCAAGTACGAACTCATTAACAGTTTCTTTACTATGATACACGCGGACATTAAAGTAAATAGATGCATGTAATTTGAAGGAAAAACAAAGTAGTGCTCACTCTCATGATTCATTATTTTAGCTTGAATTTTAATATACATGAAAAAATTAAGCTGACTTTTAGTATACAATAAAGTAAACGAATACACAAATGATACAGACATTTTTATGCATTTCTTTATACTGAATGTTTAAGTTTCACATTTTCAAAGCAGTTACAACCATTATTACTTTTAAAATAAATTTAACTAATATTTATTAAATTTTCATTTATTAAATATTGTTCAATTAATATATTAACAGAATATATGACGAGGAGCTGAAATAGAATTTAAAATATTTGATATTTACAATTCACGTATACAAAATTTAAGTACTGATATACTATTTAATTTTTAATCTTTTGTAGGGCGTAGGTATCAGAAGAATGTTTGCTATAATTATAAGTACAACCTGTGCACTGCAAATCCTTGGTATTTACATGAAAAATAATGTAAATTAATTTAACGAGAAACATTTAGAATGAATTACAAAATAAAGGGTGTCCCATAAATAGTAGTACGAACTTAAAGGGGAGATAAAATATATCAAAAGGATTAAGAATAACGTAACAGTGTATGATAAAACACGTTTGTTAACTGTTTTTATTTTGGTTAGTTCAAACGAGTTTATTTATCGAAAATTTTACCATTCGAAATGAAAATGATTTATAATTTTCAGTGTTAGTTCCATATACTTTTTCTTCTCCAAAGAAAAATTATAAATTTTAGAAAACCATACTAGGAAATACTACTAATATTCCAACACCTTTTTTTTAAGTTATTATTAACTGACGATTGAAAACAAATGTTTTCGTCCCTGCATTGCTGTATATTAGGGTTATAGCTTTAAAAAAAAAAAAAAAAAAAAAAAAAAAAAAAAAAAAAAAAACCTGCTCCACGGACTTTGAATACAAATTAAGATAAACTAACAGCTCTAGGACTTGAAAAATTTCAAGATCCCTTTTCACAAGTTGCGCTAAACAATGTAGTAAACTAAAAACAAACGAAAGAGTGAATTAATTACTTTTTATTATAGCCATTATCTAAATGGAACTTTGAATTTGAGTATGATGAACGCTTATACAAAATATTAACTTCAATTTAAGTTTCTACATAAACATGTGCAAAAATTAATAACATATTTTACAGTACTTCTGCACTGAAACCAATTTCACACATTTAATTGCATTTATAATAAATGATAAATGACATTTTCAACTGAAAGATTTAAACAGATAAGAATGTCTAACTAGTATTACAACGCACGCTTATTTACTAGAATAATAAACTACCCAAGTTAAACGATTTCAGATTAAAATGATTTATAAATAACACATGAATATTAATTCACAAAACATGCTTTATATCCTATAAATTTGTAGAATTTCTAAATACAAGTGTACACTTACCTTTACATTCAGAACTTAAAGTTCGAATTCTATGATTGAATTCGTTGATTTATTTCCATAAAAAAAAGCGCAATCTTCAAAAAATTATTACCTACATCTAAAACACCTTGTCATTAAATCATTATGACAAAACTGTAACAAAATTGTTTTTTAATTATAAAATAAATTAACGTTTATAATCCCAAATTTCATACAATCGAACAGCGCAAATGTAAATATTAGGCCTCAATGTTTCACTCATTTCTTCCGGTAGCAACGAAGAAGCAGGCTCGGTTGCTAATAACGACGGCCCCGGAGTAAGGACCCTAGTAGCAATGACTGCTTGTTTTCTGCTCGGTCGTTCATCGCCTCATCGTTAACTCATCAATTCGTTGAATTCAGTGCACTTTTGCACTTGGCAAGTGCACTTTTGTTTATCTTCAATAGATGAATTTTTATTCATGATAGAAGTGATCTAGACGAGCAGTTTCACCGATGGGAAACCGAAAAACAATATCTTATCCGAAACTGCAGCTCTATAGTCAACGGGCCTTGCAGTTGTCCCCAGTGGTTTACACTTTACCCAAATTCCTATAAATATTTGCGTAATTTAGATGTGCCTTTGCACAATCTAAGGGAAATTTTGAACAATTCTTGAATTAATTGCATAATTTACTTCAAATTTCTTGTATTAGCGTTGGGAGGGGACAGGTGGTTGGTATCCCCCCCCCTTGCCCCCTTCCACAAAATTTATATTTCAAAAGAAATATTTACAAAGAAAATGTAAGTGTTTATTATATAAAAATCGTTTGTAATATTTAAATAATTAAAAAAAATGTATATAAAAAAAAGAAAAGAAAATCTATTTGAGCGTCAGCTGCACTATAAGAAAAACGGAAACTTCATTACAATGAGCAACTCTTTTGAAACCTCTTTAATGTAAAAAGCAAGAAGAGAAATCAGTTAATTTTTAAAGTTAATTTTTAAAAGTATCCAAGAAATATGAAAGTTAAAATCACACTAAAAGTCCTATACAATTGGCAATACTGTTTTTTAATTATTAATTATGAATGTGTTTGCTACTTACATACATTGGTAAAAAGTGAAATTAATTTCTTACCAATCGAATAATTTGACTATTATTAATAATAAGCTGAACAACACTTTGTCAAAATTTCACCCAAAGTCCCAATCTAAGACTAAAATAACTTGTACTTCACACTTTGCTTTACACATGACAAGATTCGATTGTCTAGGGGTAGCGCGCTTATCTCGTAATCCGTTCGCTCAGGGTTCGGACCCGGGAGAGGAAGGATTTTTTTTTCAGAAAAACGGAAATTTAGCATACAAAAAACGAAAACATAATAAACAAAACGGACATTTTTTGAAAATTTTGCTGCCAGTCGTTTATTTTTTATTAACAAATATATTTTAAACAGTTTATCGGTTTCTTTTCGTTATTTCATCGGAGACATCGGGAAACGATGATCGGCTTCATGGCCCCCCGAGCGGACATTTTGTACCAGTTGCCGATGAAATTTCCCCTTCTTTGGATGAAAAGCCGTCATCGGCCATTGCTCCTTCTCCTCGGATTTAACTCACCCGCCTCTCATCGACCGATGGGTTACTGTTACTAGGGGAGGTAGAAAAGGAAATTGTAGATTTGGATGATACGGATTGGGAAGAATATTGATTTATTTTGGGGTGGGGGGTGGAAATTTTGCGTTAAATATTTTTAAATTTTCAAGTTTGATGATGTTTTTTGAGAGTTTCTGTGTTGGAAGCAGCTGCTTTTGATGCGTTTTTTTGATAGTTTTGGTAAAAAAAGTTCTGGTTTTTGCATAGTGTTGGGATATTTTTGTTGCTCAGGTGGCATACGTACACGGAACAAACAGCCAAGTTTTTTTCCGTCTTTTAAAAGAGTTCGTTTTTCTGGAAATGAGAATGTATTTGTGCAGGTAAGTGACTGTTTTTTCGTTTATTTTGTTGTGTAAAATGGTGTGTATGACGTAAAAAATTTCGCGGGGGGAAAAAAGCGCCAAACCACATTTTGGCGCGAAAAAAAGTCGACAAAAAAAGCAGACACCCGCTTACGGTATTAGTCCCGTTCATAGAATACCTGGCACTCAACTTATTTTTAATTATACTACTCGGATACTAAATGTGAGTAAATAGGAATTCAGATACATTTAGTACTAAATCACGTGACCAACACAAAGGAAAGTCAGGGAAAATAGAGGGATAAGTTAACAGTGAAGCTAGTAGACCAATCAGAGCGTTTGTTGCTGTTTGTGTTATCATGCTTGTTGTAAATGCTGCACATCATCATCATCGAATTGTTCTTGAAAGGAGTGCCTATTCCATGACGGTTTAACTTCAATTGTTTGATGAGTAGTTATACATGGATGGGTCATGTAAGAGAAAATGCTGTATCAGAACATACATATAGTAAAGGTACAGGTAAATAGTAATATATATTAGAGCAAAACAGTATGAGAATAATGCAAAATGAAAATAAATTATATACAATATATACAAGGCAGGGTTGTAGCCAGGGGGGGGGAGATATCGGGATATATCCCCCCCCCGAAATTTTTGGATTAGTTGTTACAAGATTAATGCTGTGCAGAAATTCCGTCTATTTATACACATATAAGTTCATAGCCCCCCCCCCCCGAAAAGTTTTCCTGGCTACGCGCCTGATACAAGGGACTCTAGAAGACAATGTTAAGGGTGGGGCAAGATCAGGAGACACAAATAGGGAAGTCGTAATTTGGAAGAACAGGTAGCGAGAATTGGTGCTAATAATCCTACTCATTAAGCAGGAGGACAGTTTTAGGCCGTGTCCGGTTGTCCTGATCACGGAAGTCATAATCAGAGATTTCTGCAATTAGTTCATTTGGTAAGTTATAGACTTTGTCACAAAAGCGTTGGGCTTGTTTTTTAATAATTTCGTACATGGAGGGAATCATGAGTATAACCGAGTTTCTCATGTTTCTGTGAGCATGTCTAATTTTTCGTAGTATTTTGTTGTGTTGAGTTGTGATTAAGTTTAAATTTGTTTTCGCAGTATAACCCCAAATGGGGCTAGCGCGTGTATCTGCAGGGAGGACAATCATGTTGTACAATTTTCGTTTGTTGAGAATGCTAAGTTTGCTTTGGGGCATAGGTAGCCTGTGCCTTTCAAGTCAGTCTGGAATTCAGCATGACTCCCAAATACTTACAGGTCCTGCCTCATTCAACTCTTTCGTCATTAATATATATTGTTTTCGCAATCTTGCGGGATCTAGTGAAGTGAATGGCCTGACACTTAGAGGGATTTACTTTTAATTTCCAAGGGGCGAACCAATCTTCAAGTGTGTCAATGTGGTGCTGAATTTTGTTGACCATAATGTCAGGGTGTGTGGATCTGGACATTATTGCCATATCGTCTGCATATACTGCTAAAGATGTGTGAGAATCTCTTGGAATATCATTTATGTAAATGTTGAACAGCTTAGGACCAAGGAGTGTTCCTTGTTGTACACCAGCCTCAATAGGAGTGTGAGTAAGTGTTGTTGATGTGGACGGAGAACTTTCGATTTCTCGGGTAAGAGTTAATCAAATGAATCAACGCGCCCGGCGTGTTTATAGTGATTAGTTTGTAAATAAGTGAGTTATGGCAGATGCGGTCAAAAGCTTTGCTAATGTCCAGCATTACTACTCCGGTGGATTCCTTGAGATTGAAGCCCTCAGAAAGAAATTCCATTACTCTGAGGAGCTGGTGAGTGGGCCTAAAGCCAAATTGCTCAGGAATGATGATGTTGTTATACCGCAAGTGAGAGTTAAGTCTCCTGAGGATAATTTTTTCAGCTACTGTACTGAGACTGCTCAAAAGGCTAATGGGTCTGTAATTCTCTGGAATAGCCAGGTTACCAGACTTAGGAATGGCACAAACAATGGCCGTTTTCTAAACATCAGGAAAAACTTTGAGATCGAGAATTATGTTTATGATTTGAGTTATAAGATCAAGAATGTTGTGCGGGATATTTTTAAGCATAAGATTAGTTATGTTGCAGTGGCGGTTCCTGGGTGATTTAAAAGGAGGTTCACAAAACAAGTTTCGAAAATTAAATATGCAGATACGACGCACCTTACAAATTAAAGCGTTGCGCTTGAGTGTTTATACGGTGATCAGTATTCGGAAGAGGTCTTTCAAATTTTTCTACTTACTAAATTATAGATCTTGACCTATACTGACATTTTTAAAGTATACAAATATTTACTCTAACAATACCTGTAACACAAATAAGCTGTGAAAGGATATTTTCTATGAAAATTATTAAAACAAGGACGAGATCTAATCTCGATCAAGAAAATTTGGGAGCACTGCTGTTAATGCAGTGTGAGAAGGACAAGCTTTTAGAAATAGACAATGATGTTATAATCAACAAACTCTGCAAAGGCAGTGCAGAAAGGATGAGGCTGTTAATGTAATAAATAATATAATAAGTTTTACAGCACAGTACCTTAAATAACATTAATCATGCCATGCATATATAAAGCATATTTCAAAGTTACAAAAAGAAAGGAACAGGATTTTATAGCATCGATTAACATTTTCAGGAGAAGAAATCTAAATAAATACAAAATTTAAAGTCGTACTGTCCCAGTTCGAAAAAACTTGAAATTAGTAAAATGTGCCCCATACATTAATATTCAGAAATAATAAAATTGCTAAAAGGCTATGCAATACCAATAATAACAAAAGTATTATGTATTTATGCAATCATTGTTTTCTTTCGTAATTTTCATATCACTGTTTTTTTTTTTTTTTTTTTTTTTTTTTTTTATGATGAAAGGCTGAAATTTATGCAATACCGAAATAGTGTACGTTCCTCATTTTACTAACTGTTAATTTTTTGCACGGAAGCTGTATGAAAATTAAATTTTATTTTTATTGGTATTTCAGCTCCGGAAAATTTTAAACGATACTATAGAATTCTGTACCTTCTTTACGTTACTTTGTAATTTATTTTATGTGTCTATGATCAATATTTAAGGAGAGTAAAAACCTAGGTCATTGTTTTTGGGACACACTGTACATGTTACTGATATCTTTTTAGAAAAAATGACTTAGGTAATAATATATACCCGATTCAAAAATTTTTAAAATTGATACTAAGTTTATTATTAAGTTTCCTTCATTATAAAAATTACTTTGGAAAAATGAAGTATATGAGTTCTTCCAAATCTAAACTTATAATTAATATGAATTCATTAGTTATACTAGTAGTATATTGTATAGAATTTTCTACAATAAAATATGGCTATCGTTATAATTAGGCTGTTCAATTTTTTTTTTATAAGTTCGTTGAGTGCATGCAGTTGTCAAACTTCAATTAGCGTTTCCTTTTTTAATTAAAATAATTAAATGCATTCGACATTTTCTCTTCTTAAGATATACATAACCAAGACCATGAAAATTTGTGTATTCGTACGAAGTCAGTTCTTCATGTAAAATTCATGTCACTGTACATGTAATAAATTGTAAATAGTTTATTAAACTGAGTAATAAAAAATATTTTAATCATACCTGCACTTTCAATAAGCGTGCGCATGTGTGGCAGTTACATCAACTATGATGAATCGATAATAAAAGGGACTATTCGACGATGTAAACATCTTTAGCTTATCATAGAGATAAAAAAAAAAAACATTAAGGATGGTCTTTTTAAAAATTACAGGATTTTTAAAATACTTTAAAATAAACCGATGATGATTTATTTACACTCGGAAAACTAATACTGCTTTTTCACAAACTGCTCTATGCACTTTTGTTACTCAATAATTCAACTAATAACATAAAAAGTCGTATTCTCTTCCTTCATGTAAATATCTTTAATATTAGTATATTAAGGATTTAATATTAGTATATCAAGGATTTAATATTAGTTCCATTTGTGAATTTTAAACTTATAAAAAATGTGTAAAGGTGTATTATAAAATATGTGTAACATTAGGCACATTTCTATCTTTCAATTAGAAGCTGCTTAAAAATATTGAGGAAATGGCATTGACTACTGCAGAAAGACAGAAAAGGTGATGAGATAAATTAAAGAATGAAGGAAAATATGAAGATCATAAAAACAAAGCAGAAGCAATAAAGAGCCAAAATAAAAGAAGAAATGACTCAAATAAATTACCTCAATCAATTCAGAAGAAGGTAAAAAGATTAATTTATCTTGAAATTAGAGAAAATGTTTGAAAAAGAGTATTCTGAATTGATTGAGGTAATTTAGCTAGGTCATTTCCTTTTTATTTTGGCTCTTTATTGCTTCTGCTTTGTTTTTCTTTTATAATCTTCATATTTCCCTTCATTCTTTAATTTCTCTCTCCTCCTTTTCTGTCTTTCTGCAGTAGTCAATGTCATTTTCCCAATATTTTTATGTAGGTATCTAATTGAAAAACAGAAATATGACTGACTGATGTTATATATTTTTATAAGTTAAAAATGAATAAATTGAACTAATATTAAATATTCAAAAGACTAACATTAAAGATATCTTCATAAAGGAAGAGAAAATGACATTTATTATTTTTTGGACTAATTTTATTTAAGCAATAAAAACTTATGTTACATCAATATTAGGCCTAATTTACAAAAATTGTTTTTACGATAAATATTGCAGTTAAAGATTTCTGTATTAATCTAATATCTTTTCATATATAAACTAAATTTTAATAAAATAAACAAGATTTCATTCATATTTGTTGCTTTCTTTTATAAAAACAGATGAACTTCCTACAACTCTTTCAAGAACACATGTAAAAACAGTAATGTTGCCAAACATTGTGTATAAAACTTTTAAAAAGACGTTGTTAACTTTTTTATCATCATATTATAGAAATTCACATACTTTTACTTCATACGGGACTAAAGTATTATTTTTTTATAAGAAGGTTTTCTTTTGTTTTTTTGTTTTCCATTGGTGTTTCCAGTGTCATGGAATCACCCAGTTACGGTCCAGCACAGGTCCACTACTATCTGCTATAGCCTTTGTTTTTCTTCTTGACACTCTTAGTCTCGTAGCAAAAGCATTCACCAATTCGAGTCCTTCATCCTTTTGTTTCAAAGATATTCTACCACTTTCACTAATTAATTGAGCTTCAATATTATTAAATGCAAAATCTGCATCTTTAAGACGATATAATACTTGAACCAAACTTTCATACTCTGAAGGTAATCTTCTTATCAGTTGAAAACATACTAGTAGCCCCAGTGCCGGATAAAGACAGCGCGGGGCCCGTAGCAAATATTACCAAGGGGCCCCCTGTTCAGTGACGCTCCCATATTTTATTTATTTATTTATTTATTTTGAAGGGGGTTCACACTCACAATAAAATAGTAGAGATAAATTAAATGAGAAAATAAATAGTGCTAATTATATTATAATTTAGGTTTAGTGCTAATTAATTAGTTAATGGGATTACTAATGCTAATTAAATGTAAACAAAACTAAAAGGTCCCACGTGTGGTATTCGGAAGAGGTTTATCCCAGCCTTTCCTCCACCTTGGGTGAGCTAATCTCTAGATTTTGCGCGATAATAAAATAAAACACAACTTTTACGAATTTTCTTGATTCAAAATGAGCAAATTTGAGTTAACACTAGACAAATCAATTTCTCCAAGTAAATTGGTGCGCTGAAAAAATGCTCATTAAAATAAAGGTTTTTTGGGGTGGTGGGAGAGGGGGGCTAAATAGATAGTGAGACTGACGATGTTTAAAGTTATTTATACCTACAACTCATACCCATTTTTTTTATGAATGTTAATGTACAGTACATGGATATAGTAAATTTGGAATTTCTAACACTTCCCACCTTTCCCATATGCATACATATAACTAGAGAAGTTTACACTCATAAAATAATAATTGTTTCTGTAAAACTTTTAGAACCTTCGAAAACAATATGTATTTTAAACTGTGCCTTTAAACACAATTTTTTCCCCTGTAAAAATGCATGCATGTAAAATTATTCCCTTATCTAGACGGTCTTTATTAATAATAGGTTACATATTTTTAACTTTTGTTATTTTATTTAATGGGTTAATTCATAAGAAATCGAACTGAGTTAGATAGATCTAATGGAATGTTTGGGCAGAAGAAAACAGACTTAAGTAAAATTAAAAGTAATTTATTTTGTAAATTAACATTAAATTAAATAGGTGGCTACTTGCTACATACAGCACGACACTCATCCACCAGCGATACCTCGCTTCTTGTTCATTGCTCCCCTTGAGTACAACATCCTTCTTTTATACGTAGCAGTCGTTCACTCCGGGAATTTCTGCTCCGTGGTTGATTTTTGGTAGTTTCGGGTAGTTTATGGTTTCTGGCGATTAAACGTCCGAAAAATACCCAACAAGATCTTGCACAATAATACCTCCGCTACGCAAAATATACTGCATGAACGGAAGGCATTTGAACTGCACATGCGTGTACAGAGCCTCTACAGAGGGATTGTTACTTCCACATACCAATTGGAACACGTCTAATGGTCATTTGGTTCGTGTTCAAGAAGCATATGTGCATTACTTTTCAACTTATCTTCGTTAAAATATAAATTATTTTGTTTAAAAAATTCTTAATAAGAGGATTGTATCTTTTCTAAATAGAATAATCTATATAATAAATAATAAAAAAATCGGATAAAAGATTCATTATCGTATTACGTTCAAATGTTTTTGCAAGATATAATAATCTTAAATGTGATCAAGTAATTTGTGAGTTGCTTTGTGGATCAAGAGTATCCGAAAATTCTCTTTGTTTTCAGTTTGCCTGGGGTTATGGCTTCTCGGATACCCCGACAGTCTTGTCTTTGTGCGAAGATCCTCTCAGTTCTAATTATTTTATTTTAACTAACGTACTGGCATTCGTGCCCTTGACCTGTGGTTTCGACCGGCCAGAATCAATTCTTTTATATTTAACGTGGTTAACTTCCGTGATTAATAAAATAATTTACCGTAATTGCAGATTCCCTAATTATAAAAAATGACTTACATTCTATACACTATTATTGTTCCAAAAAATAATTCGCCTTTGTTTAAATATTGTAAAATGTAAAATAAATAATTAAATAAAAACAAAGGAAGCCAACTACCAAAAGCCTTCTAAGATGGCTTACACCCTACCCTGTACACCTTCGAATTTCGCCAAAGCCACTCCCCTTTACTCTAAAACAAAAGAACTTAGGGGCTGCCCAACATCTGATTAAAATAGCATCCTCATATTTCCTGCAAAACAAAATAAGTTTATGTCCAATATTTAAATAAAAATTATTGTTTCGTGGGGGAATATCATTATTACGGGGCGCGTTTTTCCTAGAATCCTAATCCTATGAATCGATTGTAGGGAAAGACATCACAGCACAGGAAAGCACAAAGACATCTCAGTTTTCGGGAAATGCAAAAGGTCAACTCGCTTTTCACAGAACATCTTCAGAATTAGCCACAAATATTTCCGTTCTATTGAGTCATTTTGAAAAGTTTGATTACAACTTCATTAAAAAAATTCATTCGGTTACTGAAAAGTCCCTGAAATGATCAGGACAGATGGGCTACAGCCTAATGAATAATCCAGCCCCCTGACGGATTAATACAATTTTGTGGGTGGAGGCTTGGATGGAAGATTCACATACATATCCATTTTATAGAAGTTGGGATTATTTACATGAATTTCATTTTTCTCGGGAGGGGGTCGTAGGAGGCGACCGACGGTCGCCTCCTACGACCCCCCCTCCCTTTAATCCGCCCTTAACACCATACGCCATACGAGTGCATACACCTAGGGAATGCAATCCCACTTTTGCGGGATTACTATACCATGACTATAATTTTCATTTTTATGTAAGGTATTGTTTTAATTATGAATTAAGGTAAAGTATTAAACCTGATAGTGCTTACAAACTTACTTTTTCCTACTTTTCTCTATTAAAATTAATTTTTATTTGAATGAAATATCAATCCCGCGTGAGATTGCGGGATCCGGGATGACATTTCATTCAAATAAAAATTAATTTTAATAGTGGAAATTGGGAAAAGTAAGATTGTGGCACTATCAATTTTAATACTTAATTCATAATTAAAACAATACCTTACATAAATATGAAAATTATAGCCATGATATAGTAATCTCGCAAAAGCAGGATTGCATTCCCTAATCACACCCTGAGTCTGTTCTTTTGTTTTGGCACTTAGTTTTCTTTCAATATTTTGTTTATTTCTGGATTCATTCTTCAAATAAAGACAAACATGTAACATTATTGGTAAGGAATACATTTTCTAAACGCCATAGGTGGTAGAGATGAGTTCGGGCTTATTTTTTGAAGCCCGTGCCCGAGGACTTTTAATCCCAGCCCGCCCGAGGCCGAAATTTCAGCTAAAGATAAATAAAATTCAGTTACTTCATTGATACATTACGATAAATTTTGTCGTTTGTGCAAATTAAAGATAAATATAATTGCAAACTCTTAATGCACCTTCTAATTCTTTGTATGCATGTTTATCAAATAACAACAATAATGCTTCAATCTTTATTAAAATTCCGTTGAGTACTCACATCAGTGTTAAACATTCGTATGTACTTAGATATATTAGATACAGAAAAATACAAATTATAAATCTTGTATAGTGACATTAAAAAATGTTATATTTAAAACACGTCCAGAAAAGAGATTTTGCATAATAAATTTAAGAAATTTGCATATTTGCATAAGAATTTAGTTGATAGGAACAAAATTACTTTTAAAAAATATTTTATGATACGATGTGAATATATACATTTAACTAAGACCAGTAAATAATGAGGCCAAAATTTTGAATTAACAACATTTTAACACACATAAGCAAATGAAATAGCATAACACACCATTTAGTAAATTATGTGAAAAAGCTAGCTTTTTAGCCCTCATGATTATGTGAAAAGCTAGCTTTTTACCCACCAATTATTTTGTTGCAAGTCCTAGCATCACATCAGTACGTTTATTTTTCCGATGAATCACTTTTTAAAATCCGTTTCAAGGAGTATGCTCAATAAAGGAGACATTTTTCACGAGTAATCTCGCTGAAAGCCCGCCCGAGCCCGAACGCAATCGTGACTTACAGGGCCCGGGTTCGGGCTCGGCCTCGGGCTGAGCCCGTCTCATCTGTAATAGGTGGGTGGTGCAAGGATCTGGATACCCCCCCTCCTCCGTTTGTCCGAGCTTAGCTTTTAGTCAACAAAAAGATAATGATCCTTTCTTTCGGTCTTTCTTTTATTTAAAATTCTGCCTTTCCCGCCTTTTGGGGGCTCCCTGAAATTTTTTTCTGAGTACTGTGTTTTTGTTCCACAGTATTGTTGAATACTCTTGTGTGTGTCCTTATTGCTGACTTTAGAATACCCATTCAGTTTCGCCTACTTAATGAGTTGAATAAATAATGCAGGCCTATATAAGAGTCCCTAGAGGCCGAACCATTCAACCAATCGAAATGAAAGTTTAGATATAGTTATTTGAATGTATGGGGTCCAGATTATGATGATTTAAAACAATAAAGCTCTCACAGTTACGGTTACAGTGACAAAATTTCCGAATAGCAACACCCACTTTTTTCGTGCGCAAATTGATCGGAACATGGTAAAACCTTAAATGGCGTTGGGACGAGACACGTATGGCGTAAATTGGAGGCGTAAAACATTTGCAAAGAAGAGCATCGTAAAGAACCAATGATAACAAAAGAGAGGAGAGGGGAAAAGACTTTAACAAAAGGACAAAAAGCCTAATAACTTCTACAAACGGTGTAGAAGTTATTAGGCTTTTTGTCCTTGACTTTGCAATCTTTTTGCAGTAATGGCGAAAAAAGTTTTATCTTGAAGTCAGGGTTCAGCGCAGCTATATAGCAGGATGATACGCTTTAAAGAATAACTTCCCATAGAGCGCAATGTATTGGGAATATTCTGAATGCTCCTGTAGGAAAACTATAAATGCTACATAGATCATTTTCAATAGGGTACATGGTACTGTAGATAAGAATAACATGTAAATTTCGTAGAAATCAATGCATATTTACGCGAGTTAGATCAAGGACAGACAGACAGACAAACCAAAATCTTAAACACTTTTCTACCTTGTGTGAAAGTGTTAAAAAAGCTAGATCATGGGGGGGGGGAGAGAACGAAAACTTTCAAGGTAAAGGCGCGGGGCCCGTAGCATTTGCTACTTCTGCTATATTGTTAATCCGTCACTGAGTAGCCCTGAGATTTCAAACCCACTATCCTGTACTTGTAGACGTTTTTCTTTAACACGCTTGCAGAATAGACCCATAGTTTCTTTCTCTGCCTTAAAACGTAAACTGAAGTATTCAGCAATCATCAATTAGTCCTGATAGACTTGCTTTGGAAACAGGCTCAAAGTTTTCTTTCAATATCGTCCAGGCTTGCTTTCCGTCAGTTGCAGCGGCGATAAGAGGCTGAAACTGCCGTTCAACACCTTGATAAATTGTAGTAAATGTCCCAGCCTTTCTTAACTTAAAATCGTGCTGTTCACGTTCACTGGCATCTTTGTTTAACACTGGTTCACCTTCAATAAAATCGTAACAGTCTCTGTCCATCAAGGCCACGCCGCCTATGTGTGCGGCGCACACAGGCGCCAGATACTGAGGGGCACCTCGAGGCGTCCCTTAGTTTAGGAACACTGTAACGCATTCCTAACTCCCCAGACAGCACAGCAAACTTGCAGCAAGCTTGATTTATCAAGTCAATAAGCTTGAAAATTCCAAGCGTGTAAGCTTGATGCAAGCTTGAATGAAGTGTTCTAGTTTACACTTGCCCAGCTTTGCATTAAGCTTGACATTTCAAGCTTAATAAATTTTCCTAAATACACGGGCCGCCGGTCGGCGAACTCGCCCCACATATTTTACTTTGCCACGCATTTTCCCCTCTACGCTGAAATTGCAATTTAATTTAATCTTTTTCCATCGAGTGTCCGTGGCTAGATTAGAACCCGGGACCTTTCGGTTCGTAGCCGAGCGCGTTATCCATTCAGCTACCAAGCTTCGATGGAGTTATGACTAAAGTTTGAAGTGAATTATCAAGCGGTTTTCTGGCCAGACTGATAAGTGGGCGATATGTTATTTGTTTTTTTTATTTTTCCATGGGATGTATCAAAATTAAAATAATGTTATGTGTGATTTAGAGACTCTACTAATAGGAAATAAACATAATATAAACTTAAGAGCAGCACACATTTTAAAACTTTCGAAACAATCGAGACAAACGGCTGATTTTGAAATCAATTTCGTAGTATAATTGTATTTTATTTTGAAGAATTTCCGTATTTGGAAATATAGAATGGGTTTACTTACTTAACACAAATTTTGTGTTAAGTAATCTGAAATCAAAGGAACAGATAGTTAAACGTTACTTCGAAATGCTATATCACAGTTGCTAACATAACATGTATGGAATACAAACACTTTAGTCATTTTTGTAAATATTTCTTATAATAACAAATAATTGAAAAATTTTGCTATTTTTTAACGCTAAAAATTCTCTTTACAAATGTGGTTAGTTATTTTCCTACATATTGGTATGCTATATCGATATAGAGCATTTAAGATTCGAAGAGTTAAAAACAAGTTTAAATTAATTTATACAAATGTAAATTTGAATTATTTTCATTGTTCATACTTTATAATTAAAAAAATTATTTAACTTCTGAATTTTTTTTTATCCTTTGTAATTTTATTTTAAAACTACAAAAGTGTAAGATGTAAGACTTTTGGGACCTAAAATCTGTAGGCCCTGGGCAGTTGCCCCGTTTGCCTTGCCGGTATGGCACTGGTAATAAAATAAAACACATCTTTTACGAACTTTCAGCAAATTTGAGGACGCTAGACAATTAATGTCCATTCTCTTTCACAGATGGTGCCATCAACGCTCCTTTAAAAAGAAAAATTAAGCGAGTATCAATTGTCAAGCTTAAATCAAGCTGTATTTAAGCTTGACAATTCAACTTGACTCCTGCAAGCTTGCTGCCAGCTTAGAATTAGTTGAACTGTCAAGCTTGCATTAATGCGTCAAATTCAAAGAAATGTCAAGCTTGATATAAGCTTATGTGCTGTCTGGGTCTGTGGTAAAATTGTCAGCACCTTCTATTAAAATTGAATCTTTGACGATGGAAGTTAAAATTGGGAATGTTTCAATAATTTACTTTGATTTGAATTAATCCAATCTTTCTTCATATTTACTATGCAGTAGTGATTAAACACGAAAGAGCATCGGTTGTCATCTCTGTTTCCGTTAACGAACAGCCGAATTCAAGTGACTGCCCATGGACGGTCGTATGAAAGGGCAGTATATCGAATGTTCTAAGTTTCTATCTTTTTCTAAACTTTCGGAATTAAAAAATAAACAAATATATCCATCATCCATGTTTATGGATGACGTAATAAAGAATTAGATCTGTCCACATTGTCAGAGTATTTTGGAAAAATTGTTCTACAAATGAGAATATTAAAGATTTTATGACTTTTTGAATTGGCTGACTAGTTATCGCAGCTCATTCAGCACCAAAGATTATTTTAAACCTTTATATTAGTCCGGCAACAGATCGGTTGATTAAACTCGATTTTCATTAAAATACCGAAAGTGAAGCAGCACCGGCTTGGGCAGTCCTAGGGAGGGTGAACTCCTCTCTCGATCGATCATCAAGTCTGCTGTGGACCTTGCACGCTAAAGAGAGCTGGTGCATGTAAAAATCTGTCGTGGCTCCAAAGTCCACTTTGTTCAAATGGCACCCCTAGGGATTACAATCCAGGTGCAAAGTCTCTCATCTGGAATGAATTCAAAATTAGGAGACCACTCATAGGACCAACTTTGGTCTGCCTATTTGGCTCCCCCATAATGAAATTATCAACAACTCCTGCCCTTGTAGAGGTCAAGTGTAATACAAGTAGGCCGCTGACCTGGCTAATAGAAAGAAAAAATACCCTTTAGATTAACCCTTTTAGACCTTGATTCCTAAATTGAAGACGCAAAAAATCACCTATAGTGTCGTACAGGATGGATGTCCTAATATGTACACTTAAAACATTTTCCTCGAAAATTTAATAATCAGGATTTTACATTTATTTTTTTAGTTACAAATTCAGTATCCATTATCAAAAGAAAATTTATTTAATTCAAAGATAAATTATTTAATCAGGTTTGAAAGGGTTAATTTCATAGACAAAGGGTAGAGCTAATAGGGCCAAAGATACGTAACAAGTTGGGTTGTGAAAGGTTTCAAAAATTAAAAAAAGGGAAAAAATCTAAAACACTTTCGTATTTTAAATACACACTGAAGGGCTAATCTGAAGATCATCATAATCCATGCGTCGGGCCTCTTTGTTTTTCTTGATTCATTACGTAGGAAAGTGTATCATAATCAATATGTAGGTGAAATAGTTTTAACAGATACTCGAAATACTTCGATAGATATTTTATTATACTTATTAAAAAGGAGAGAGGAAATTTACACGAGTTACGGTAGTACCGTAATGGATACCTTGTTACACGAGATCTTGGTTTGTTGCCATCCGTCTATTACAAAAATGTTATTTTTACGGTTATTAAATATCTAAACAGTTAATGGAGTTCATGGAGTCAAAAGTCTAAACAGTTAATAGAGTTCATTGAGTCTGGATATACTACATCACTCCCCTTTTTATTGAAGATAACGCTGAGGTTTAATGCGTCGGCGTGGTGGGTTCGGACGATTACAAGTAGGTGTTGTATTTGCACTAAGCTGTACAGAAGAGTTGGTGGATGGTGCAACTTGTTGTGATTGTTCTTCTATCACCGCAGAAGTGGTTTCTGATTCTGGGCTTTCGTCCGTTATGGGGTCATCATAAATAAATGGGGTGGTTTTCCTGCTAATATTCGGGTCAATATGACTTGTGAGTTGGGGATCTTCAGTTGAATTCGGTCGAAGTTGGTCAAGATGTGGAAGGTACCGTTTGTTGTCAACATCCACAAACCAGGTGTTCACTCCCTTTATTTGAAGAAGAGTGCCCTTGCTCCATTTTTGGTTTTTGTGGGACCTTACAAAAACACTCTGACCTGTTTGAAAGTTGCGATTACTATTATGTGCTCTATCATAATACTGTTTTTGTGATTTTTGCTTCTCTTTCACATCGATAAAAGTGCTTGGATGCAGGATATCTAAAGGTGTGCGTATTTGTCTGCAAAGGAACAGCTCAGATGGAGTACGCCCGGTTGTGGTGTGAGGAGTAGACCTGTAACTCATCAAAAACCGAGCCATCTTTCTTGCAAAGGTTGTTTTATCCTGTATATCAGATTGCATTTTGCTTAACGCACGCTTAAATGTCTTCACAGACCTCTCTGCAAGGGCATTTGCTTGTGGCCTATATGGTGGTGTCAGTGTGTGTACGATGCCATTGCACTTGAGGAAGTGTTCGAAGTCCTCAGAGGTGAACTGTGGACCGTTGTCCGATACCAGTTCCAGTGGTAGACCATATCTCGAAAAGATGCTTTGTAAAACTTCGATGGTGTTAGCTGCTGTAGTGGAAGTCACGGACATGACTTCAAGCCACTTTGAATAACTGTCCACCAAAAGCAAAAAATTTTTGTTGTCCTTTTGTGCAAAGTCAATATGTATCCTGTCCCATGGTTTTCTGGCCCATGTCCATGGTCGTAATGGAGTAGCCGGAGGTGTTTCAGCATTTTCTTGACAGGATACACACTTTCGGACCATTTCTTCGATTTGATTGTCTAAGTGTGGCCACCATATATGGCTACGGGCCACAGCTTTCATTTTTGTCATTCCCATATGAGTGTCATGCAACATTTCTAGGAGAGCAGCTCTAAACTTTTCAGGAATGATGACACGCATTCCCCATAGAACACAGTTACTGTCAACAGATAATTCCTCCCTACGGTTGAAGTATGGTTTGATTTCTTCACCCTGAGGTTTGGAACACCAACCATTTTGGACATATTTGAGAACTTGACCAAGAATTGCATCATTTCTGGTTGCTGCTGCGATCTCTTTACTTGTGATAGGTAAGTCATCACAATAAGACACTTTATACACATCTGATGAAACTTCTTTACCGTTCACTGGAGCACGGGACAGAGCATCAGCATTGCCATGCTCACTTACCTTTTTGTACTCTATGTCATACACAAAAGAGGATAACAGGACAGCCCACCTTTGTAAACGTGCTGCAGCAATTGGTGGTACTGCTTTGTGTGGTGAAAAGATTGATACAAGAGGCTTATGGTCTGTCACCAAGGTGAACTTCCTACCATAAAGGTACTGGTGGAATTTTTTTACACCATACACAATGGCTAATGCCTCCTTCTCAATTTGAGAATAATTTTGCTCCGCTTTGGAAAGTGTGCGGGAAGCATAGGCTATTGGGCGTTCCTCATGCTCTGTGACGTGTGAAAGAACCACTCCCAATCCAACAGGAGATGCATCACATGCCAGCTTTAGAGGTAACTTTTCATTAAAATATACCAGCACTGCATCAGAAGTTAAGATGTTTTTACTAAGCTGAAAGGCTTCAGCACACTCAGCAGACCATTCCCATGGGGTATCTTTATGCAACAAGTTATATAAAGGTGCAAGGAGCATGGAAGAATTACGAATAAATTTTGAATATTAATTCAACAGCCCTAACTAAGATTTTAATTCAGTTACATTTGTAGGTGTTTTAATCTCCTTGATGCACTTAATCTTATCAGTTGTTGGATGAATACCCAACTCATCTACAATGTGCCCAAGAAATTCAACGCTGGGTTGCAAGAATTTACATTTCTCAAGATTGAGTGTCACATTATACTCAGATAATCTTTGGAAGACACATTTCAGGTTTTGCATATGCTCTTTATCACTTGAGCCTGTTATCAAGATGTCATCTTGAAAACATATGACACCTTTTAAACCTTGCAGAATTTGATCCATTATGGATTGAAAAATTGCTGATGCACTATTTATACCATATAGCAATCTTGATGGCTGCACTAAGCCTAAATGAGTATTCAGTGTGAGATACTCTTGTGATTGTTTATCCAATTCAACCTGTTGGTAAGCATGACTCAAATCTAATTTTGAGAACAGCTTGCCACCACGTAAGGCATTAAACAGATCTTGTTGTGTGGGAAGTGGATACTGGTTTTGATCAATGAACTGATTTACCGTAATTTTAAAATCCCCACAAAGCCTTACATCATTATTCCTTTTGGGTACTACAACCAAAGGAGTTGCCCACTGGGAATGCTGTACAAAATCTCATACCCCTCTCTCTTTAGTTTTTAAGATACATTCTTCAACTTTTGGCTTTAGAGCATAAGGCACAGGGCGGGCTTTACAAAATTTTGGTTTGGCCTCCTCTTTTAATTTTAGAGACGCTTTTAAATGGCGTATAGGTTGATTACTTTCGGCAAATAATTCACTATACTCTTTTTTAAATCTTTCGACAGTACAATTATTCAGACCATCTGTTTTACTAATTTTATGTACCGAAAAAATCTTTTCCCAATTTAATTGAATTTCAGTAATCCAGTTCTTCCCAAACAACGAAGGTCTGTCGCCTTTCACAACAATAGCAGACAGATTATGTGTTTGTGCTTCATATGACACAGTGACATCAACTTCACCCATTACCTCAATGGGTTGTTTGTTATAGTCATTTAGAACTATATTTGTAGGTCTAATATTTATGTTAGGCAAATTGTCTCTCAGGAATTTTTCGGATACAATGCTGACGTCAGCAGCAGTATCAAACTCCATGTTCAGGAACTTACCACATATTTTTAGTGGCACAGTGTATTTTTGAGTCACTTTATTGACTGATTGTATAGAATATAATTCATATTCCTCATTATCTTGCACAGATACCAGATTTGCACTAAGACTCTTACCTTTTGATCTGCACACTGGAGAAATGTGCCCAGTTTTCCCACAGGAATGACACTTGGCATTAATGTATTTGCAAGATTTAGCTGAATGGGACGCGCCACATCGGTAACACTTTGTGCTGCCGGCACTTTTATTTGCACTATGTTTCTTAGACATAGTTTGATGTTGCCCGGTTCTTTTGTTTTGTGTATTAACTTTATGCACGGTTCCGGATCCTGGAATCTTTATCGTAGAAGAGTCAAGCTCAGCCAGTTCCATAGCTAAAGCGATCTCGTACGCCTCCTTTATTTTCAAATCCTTCTTCGCGAGCAAGCGCTTCTGAGTAGCTTCGCAGCGAAGACCGCGCACAAAACGATCCCTCAACGCGTCGTCCAGGAATGCGCCGAACGCACATGTAGCCGAAAGTCTCTTCAGCTCCACCATGTATGCAGCAATGCTCTCGCCGGCTTCCTGATTTCGCCGATGAAAGCGAAAACGCTCCGCAATCAGGATTGGTTCAGGGCGGAAGTGATCTTCCAGCTTCTTTTTTAACACTTCATAAGTGCAGTCCTTCGGTACTTGCGGTTGCAATAGATTTCGCAAAAGTTTGTAAGTCTGCGGGCCCAATACTGAGATCAGGACGGCTACTTTTTTACTATCTGGCACCTCGTTTACAGCCAGATACTGCTCTAGGCGCTCCATGTATACGGCAAATTCCTCGTTCACCTCATCGAAGATGACCGATTAGGCCTAAGTTCGCCATGCTTTGCTTACTTACTACAACGGGGAAAATTACTTCCGTGAACGGGTACAATGGTTCGGTTACTTCACCTCGTCGCCAATGAAATAGTTTTAACAGATACTCGAAAATACTTCGATAGATATTTTATTATACTTATTAAAAAGGAGAGAGGAAATTTACATGAGTTACGGTAGTACCGTAATGGATACCTTGTTACACAAGTCTTGGTTTGTTGCCATCCGTCTATTACAAAAATTTTATTTTTACGGTTATTAAATATCTAAACAGTTAATGGAGTTCATGGAGTCAAAAGTCTAAACAGTTAATAGAGTTCATTGAGTCTGGATATACTACAGTAGGCTCTATTTGTCATCCTTTTTTCATTATGCTAGAAACTGCGTTCCATAAGTGTGCCGTATTTGTCTTCCTTGGTAGTTGATCAGGTAATAAACCCTGAGGAGCGCTTCATCTGTTTCGCAAACAGGCGCTGGCCATGGTCGGCGCGGCCCTGCTGTCCATCAATAGTATTTTCATATCAGTTTCAGAGTAGTAACAGAAGCAAAAAATGCTAAAGGGCATGCCAAATAAAGTGCGAAAACAAAGAGGCGCCAGTAGGCGTTAAATACATTTCTATATGATTATTTTTGAATCCCCGACGTGCCAACAACAACGGATAAAACAAAAAATCTATCAGCTAAATTGTAACCCAAAATGAAAGCCAACGTTATTTATAGATTTGATACCTTATATGGACATAAACAAACCATCGAAAATGAAACGGTAGGGTTTACAAATGCAAAAGTGAAATATGAAATAAAAGGAAAAATAAATGAAAACGGAAGATTGCTTTTAAATAAGGCAGGTGCAGAAATAAAACTTTACAGGCGAAGCGAAGAAAATCCGATTCGAAAGTGCAAAGAGTAAATTTTGAACACAGATTAAATTTAGAAATAATTGATAATTAAAATAAGATATGTGATGATCTGCATCACATATAGACCATTTTTCAGTTCCTCCATTATGTGTTTCACAAATGAATAGCATGTGAATTTGTTTTTGAAAAGCAAATTCTTGCATCTGCTTTCTCGTGCAGAACTCTCGTTAGGACTCCAGAAGTAGCAGACATTAACTTTTGTTCCATTTTAAACCCAGACAAATAAGTAAAAGGTTCAGTGTCGCTCATTTCGGCATTTCTGACACAAGAAACTAAACTTGAATGCGGAGATTGATTGGAAATATGAGTAGTCGCCGGAATTTTCTTATGTGTCGGAGACAAAACACAAACGGGACAAACGAGTCTGCATCTGCAAGACTGAAAAGCTCTAAGAAAACGCCAATCAGATGATTTAAAGCGATCAGCTGCACCCGCAGTAGACAATGGACAAGGAGAAATTGGAAAAACAATATAGCCCCCCTCCATGTTCTGAAGATCCGAAGGATCCCCACTAGTTTTTGGAGTGGAACATCCAGATCAGAGAAAGAGAGCAAATATTTTAAAAACTAGAAACGTAGTGGACTATAGAAGCGAAATAACTTCTCTCCTACCTAAGAGGATTACAATGGAAAGGTCTAAAAGGAGGAAGATACGGTAAACATATATTTACATATATTATAATTTTAATTTATTAAACAGATAAAATTTCCTGCTTTGATTAATTTTTTTGTAAATAAAAGAAATATACATTTTATGTCATAGTAATTATTCAATGGCATGAAAAAAAAAAATGGTTTTGAAGTATCTTTAATAAGAGTCTGCTCCACGCGCTAGACAGTAGTTTATTATTAACTTAATTAAAAATAAATATAATTTGATAAATATTTTAATTAAATGAAGATAAATGATATGATGTGCAACTTTACAGTTAGTTTTAATTTTTTGAATAACTTTAAGATTTTCGAAAAGTAATTTTAAAATAGGAAATTCTAATTTTAAATTAAGAACCTTAAAATGACTCTAAAATAATGTTATTGTCATTATCTTCTGTGAGCTTGGATATGAAATAACGTTTAAAAGTCTAATATGTAATTAAATTAAATTAAATGGATTTTATCTGATAATACTTGACCAACAAACATCATTTGTTCTAAATGTACTCCAAAACATTCTCATGCAGTGGCGTACGCAGGAGGTGAGCGCAGGGGGTCGAGCCCCACCCCGAAATTTTCAGATTGAAAAGGATTTTTTTTTAATAAAAGTGAACTTTTTGCTGGATCATCAAATATTTCAATTTAAAAGATGTTCAAGTTAATTTTATATGCATATTTGTTGAACGAATGGCCCATTTCTAGTTTTTTAAGACCAGTTCTTAAAAATGACAAATTCCTTCTGTTTAACTTTTTAATCTGGGCGAGCTGGGATTGAAAATTTAGTCTGGCAAAGATCTTAGAAACAAGTTTTTTCCCCATACCTCCATTCGTTAAAAAATGCACTATTTCGCACGGTCTTGTCTTCAGGATTCCCCCTTCTTCCGACTAATAGGATAGCCTCGAATTTCTCTGGACGGTCCAAAGCATATTGATTCCCGGATTCTCCTTGTTTTGCGAATTAGTTCAAGATGTTTTAACCCTGTTTTCCTGAAGTAGCGTCGGAAAAAGGAAGAGTCATTCGATGTTGAAAAGCTGTTTTCTTGAAATTAGTGGATATTCTATGCATTCAAATGCATGCCTCCCCCCCTTCGGCTAGGCGAAATATCTGGACTCCTGATTCTAGTCTTATTGAAAAAGACGTGGGATTCTACGTTGTTCTTTTTTCAGTTTAGTTGACGTTGAATAAGATCAGTATCAGTAGCGATAAGAATTGATGAACAGTTGCATTGCTGGATCTGTTAAAGCTTTGTGAAGCTTATTTTTGTATTGTCAACTTTTGGTTGAATATATAGCAGTAATAATTGAGTAGCTTCTAGGAGTTGGCGAGGTTTCTCCCCCCTCCCCCCAGGGAAGCAAGCGGAAGAGCCGGTGTGCACATTGAGGTGGAACACAAGAGATTTAATTATAATTTTTTACTATTTTTTCGAAAAGTACTTTTGTAGGGGAGGATAGATAGAAAATTTATAAAAGTACAATGATTATGGGTTTTTTTTGAATAGTTATTAAGTTGTTCAAAGTGTACGGGGCCCAATGTTAACAAATTTCATAGATGGGGACCCAAATTCATCGATGCCCAGGGCACCTGTTGATCATAATCGGGCCCTACCTAGTTACGTCCCTCTTTGGGGCCTACATTTGCATAAGGGTTCAGGGCCTCAAGAAGTCTTCAGACGTATCTCGGAGTGACCCCGTAAACTGACAGTCTGGAACCGCACCTGGTTACATACAGCACGACACTCATCCAACAGTGATACCACTCTTCTCGTTCGTCGCTCTCCTCTTAAGTTCAATATCATTCTTTTATATGTAGCAGTCTTCCATTCCGGGAATTTCTGCTCCATGGTTGGTTCTTGGTATTTCTGGTTTCTGGCGATTCAACGTCCGAAAAATACCCAACACAAACGGTGCATGGCGGGTGGGCGATATTAAACTGTTCCTTTTTCTTGGGTTTGGGTGAATTATCGAATGCACCCTTTGCAAAGATCGGAAGGCATATATGCCGATTCCAAGCTTAAGCCGGATTCATACTGGCCGTACCGCACCGCTAAGACGCCACAATGACGTCACGTGGCGGAGCAACACGGCCGCCGCGCGGCGAGCGCCCAGGGTTTGCGCAATATCTGGCGAGAACAGATATTCCGCAGCGACCGCAAAGCTACAGCCAATTGCAGAAGAGCATTGGTGTATTTACTTGCGGCATCGCAAGCTCGTCGCGCGGACAGCCAACGATCCAAAACGGCGAATGGTTGCGGTGCGGCGCGGCAGGTATGAATCCACCTTTAGAATGTTCTACGAGCTATTCGGGATCTTCTATTGGACGAAAATGTCACATGATCAGTTCCGAAGGCTGCCATGCGCTGCTCATTATCGCTATTTTTGGCATAAATTTCCCTATTTACTAGGAAAGAAAAAGAACTGCGTGGAATCGGCACCAAAGATTATCCAGGGGAGAAAGATGGGAAACTTCCGTAGGCGTAATGTAAAACGCGAGCGGAGGCAATCCAGGTATCAATGTGTTATGCAGGGGAGAAAACGTAAAGGCGAAACCGGTTGACAAAGCTTGGCGAGGGTACGTTCTTTAGGATTGGGAAATGGATAGCCAAATGAGGCGGCGCAATTTAAACCTCTCGCGGGCCCCTGTACTGTTGGCGAGGGTACGTTCTTTAGGATTGGGAAATGGATTAGCGATAAGTAGCCAAATGTGGCGGCGCAATTTAAACCTCTCGCGGGCCCCTGTACTGTTGCTTTTTTGGCTATACATTTCTATACTCGGATCACTTTTAAAGGAAAGCGATGTATTTTTAGGGCGTTTGCATGAAAAGGAGTACTTGATTTTATAGTTTTTGTCTCTGAGCATTTTCTTTCTTAGTCCTCTAAGGCTTTTACAGAATCACTAGGAAACATCAAATCTGATAAATATTTAACTAACTTACTTTCCCTTTTTGAGTATATCGTCTATAGTAAACTGCATAGTGTATATATCCCCCCCCTCCAAAGAAAAATAACGCTTTAAAGAAAATTAGCATTAAAAAATATATATATTTATTAAAAAAATAAACACTTTTAAGGGGAACATATGCTTGAAATTATTGCATATTTAAGCAAATTAAACTTATTTAAAATCATCAGACTTTTACTGAGCTCTTTCATAATATACTATTTTTATTTATTAATAAGTAAGCTATGTACTTGTCATTATATATAAATATAAAAAAAATACTGATTCAAATAACAGAAAAATTATACTCCTGAAGAACACATTAGGTCCATGACATTTTTTTTTTTTTAGTGTGGAAAATTAACATATCAAAAACAAATATATTACATTTTTTTATTGGTACAAATTACAAAATATTACAAAAGTAAAAATTTATTTTACAAAGGTTCATATACACCATCACAACAACAGTAGTGGCCAAAAAATATAAATACACATAAAAGAGCAGTACATGTTACATAAAAAATATCATTCAAAACATTTTCTTAAGCATTATAAGCACTATCAATAGGATAATTTTGGGTGGTACAAAAAATCCATTTAGTTGAAAAAAAGGTTCTTCACACAGGTAGAAAGAATAATTATAAATTCTCACATAAGAATGAAAAGTGCAATTAGGGCCAAATTAGGACAATTATTTTCAAGACCAATCACATATGAAGGAAAAAAGGGGCAGTTACACTAGGTCTCTAAATATTTGTCCTTAACATTGCAACTTAGATGAAAATAGAGAAGGAAGTGGTGTTGCAAAATATTTTTTTTTCCCAAATTATCTGTTTGTTTTTTTTTTCCCAGAAAAACAAATTAAATAAACAAACATTAGAATGTAATCATCAGGTATTCTAAACTGAATACCTGAAAGAGCTTTTTATTTATTAAATTCAATCCCTTGAACATGAAAACCTAAAAATTTCATTCAGGTTATGACATAGCTTAACATGATGGAAAGAAAAGTAAATAGAAATAATCACGTGAAAAATTATGTGCTCACATAACCAGGGGAAATCACAGTAGCAGAGAAGGAAGGGCAGCCACCACAGGCCTCCCAATATTAAGGGTCGATCCAGGGATTTTTTCCAGGGTTCAATTTTTGGAATTTTCATACCAAATTTTTAATAAAAGTAACTTTTTTGTTAAAATAATTGACAAAACAAACTAAAATGTAGGGTAAAATGCTAATGAAAGACCATTTTAATCAATTTTACTTTTGTGAAGGAGTCATTTTAATCGATTGTTATTTTGTGAAGGGGCCAAATGGACCCAATTTTCATCTGCATCGGCCCCTGATATTAGGGACTGAACTAGGCAATTTTTACAGAAAAATAAAATCTAAGAGAAAGCACCGTTTAAAAATGTGAATTATCTAGGACCTTCATATTTTTGAATGGCATGGCTCTGAAACAAAACATCCTGAAAACTTAGTTTCACAGTAATATATACAGTATAACCTCAATCTATCTTTTTCAAGGGGTATGTAGTAAAAAAAAAAAAAAAAAAACAATGCATGAGGGTTAAAGTCAAAATATGAAGAAAACAATGTTTATGAATGCACACAATGTATACATACCGAAAATACTAATTTGTTACCAAATGGTAAAAGAAACAAATTGGAGTTGTAGAAAATTAAGTGATATTTATTTCTAAGTCAATAATTTTACACTAGGTTTTTCCATAATTTTTTTAATTAAACGAAAATTTTAAAGATTTGCAGTATTTTTCTTGCCTTTTCTGTGTTTTCATGTTTGTACATAAAAGTTCATACAATTTCAAATACTGTAATTGCATCCGAAAATCTTGGCACTAGTGTAGGCTAAGTTTCATCAGCACAGATATTATTCTCCACCATTATTATTTTTTTGGATCACTACACATTTCTTCCATTCTTAAGATACCTTGCTACGTCTATATCAAAGGAAATATAATCACTAAATTTCATACCACATGCTCTGCTACATGTAACAACTCTTCATCTACACCATCATCAACCAAGAAATCATACCAGAAAATAATTAAGTTTGTATGCCATATGGATCCATCTGATTTTTGATTTCACTTCTGTCAGGAGAAACATTTACAATGCTGAATGCAGGAAAAAGATTTTTTGGCAAACGATAAATGCGGATTTCGTTAAGGTTATTTAAATACAACTTGTGCAGGGACCATAGGAATAAAACAATCAATACGGGAAAACGATGAATGCGGGAACGATAGATCAGGGTTCCACTTTAATACATTAGAAAAAATAACTAACGGTATACATATATGAGAGTTTCTTTAGATCAACATTAGCATTATATATGAAAATTAACTTACGGCAGGGGCGTAGCCAGAAATTTTTCATGTGGTGGTTACGACTACAACAACTCATATATATGTATACGTGTGTGTGTGATAATGTAGTGAAGAATATACATTTTGTATGGCAAAAAATTCCTCAAGGGGGGGGGTTATGACCCCCCTAACCTCTCCCTTGGCTATGCCCCTGACTTACGGTGAAGTAAAAAAACAACTAAACTGCAAAAATCTAGTTTATGCATTTAGCTAAAATGAGTCAGGAAGCAGATCAACACTGTGATGTGCAGTGCATTAGATAAACTATAGAAAGTCAAAATGTTTCAGACGACTTACAACCAACATTGTCATCTATATTACATTGCTTCTGCAAAATTAAAAATATTATGCATTCAACCGAAATGCATGATTCATGCACGGTTAATATAGTGTATTTCAAATATATAACTGAAACAAAAGTTCCAGAGCAGTCTACAGTCATGTGTAAAAATTAATTTTAGATAACTAGCATATCATATATATAAGCACAAAAATTTTACAAAGCAGCAGCAAATTTATCCAGTGTCAAAAATTTGATAGGGAAATTATGCATTCACCCAACCAAATAAGTGAAAAAAAATTTTCACAGAGCAGTTTAATATAGTGACATTTAATACCCAAGTAAAACAAATCAATAGTTTACACATGTTAGCGTTGATTTTAGATCTACTAATGTCTTAAATACAAAAATATTTTTTAACGAATCACACATTTACCCACAGGCTTCAATCAAAAGAAAATTTTTACTTCCTTTTGTAATTGAAAGTGCACTTCTTTCGAAATGCTTTTTACTATCAAAATGGAACATATATGCAAAACTTATGTAGTTTTTTAGAAAAAGATCAGATGCATTATTTCAAATCAAATGCTCTAAGGTTGTTGAGCCTCATGCAGCATATTGGAACATGAACTTATTTTACAAAATTGGTAATAATTGAAGAAAATTTCTAGTTTTTAATAAAACTATTAAAAAAGCCAGAAAAAATGAAGAAAAATACTGAGGGCCAAAACTGAATCAAAAAGCCTGAAACTCAGGCCAAACCTGGTTACTGTCTGATTTTAGAATAATGCTGGAGAGGGGGCAGAAGGGAGAGAGAGAGAGGACATAGACGACATAATTTCTAAAGGAAAAAAACCTAAGTTACAATGTACATCAAGAAATAAACGACACATTTATTAAACTATATATAAATTAGGTATAAATAGAAGAAAAATATTTTATGGGTTGTTTTTTGATAGCTAAAACAAATAATTATTCAATTCTTCCATTACCTTAATGCAAATGATTACTTACCAAATGTCGATTTAAATAAAGCAATCAATATATGATCTCAAATTGTCATTTATGTGTAAAAGAGGTAACTGTCAAATACATGTACAAACAAAACCCAAGGCTTATAACTGCACATACAATACATTAAATACTGTTCATTTTATTATATAAACCTCTTTTAACATTCACTTAAGCATCATTCTTATAATGCAATATCATAAAATACAAGAATTTTTTAATTTCCCATGTTTAAATGTTTTTACCTGAAATATCAAGGACAATTTCAACTTTCATGAACATCTATAAAACACAGCTTTCCAGATACTCAAAAGAATTTTATAAATTCTTCTAATTTTAACTTTAATTATAAAGCATTTGACTAATTCAATCAGCCCAAAGATTATTTTTGTGATGGCGGAAAACAGCATTAAAAAATACATCACTGACACCAATTTAATTCTTGAAAGAAAGCAGAATATTTTTATTAGAAAATAAAAATACATTTTTTACATTCATTTATTATAGTATAAACAAATACTATTTCTTAATCTACAGATATAACTGTGATGAATATCTGTAAAATGCTTCATGGAAAAGCAAATAATCGTCATAACATCAGAAAATACATAATCAAGATTGCAGTTGCAGGCTGACCACCAATGTCAGGAGGCAAAAATAGCAATTGCTCCACAATCATAAAAAGATGCCCAAATAAGCTTACATCTTCGGGTACTTACATTTATACCATAGACCATTTTCATGAATGCATTTTTTAAAATTCATTGATGTGAAATAGCACTAATTATGTAATACTATTGCCCAGTTTGAGTTTCTAGTTTCACTAACTCCATTTTAAGACAGCCATTTAAGTTTTTCATAAATAATCATATTTAAGCTTGTCATCTATAAAGTTTTGCAGAACAGTAAAATATTAAGTACCAATCTACCTACTTTTAGTTCCAAAATAAATTTTTGGAACATCCTAGTATTTAAAAAAAAAAAAAAAAAAAAGGAATATAATTCTTTTCCCCCCCCACTTATTTGTTGAATTCTCGTACAACATAAATTGATTGCATACAAGTTAATATTACAAATTTTCTATCTACATTAGCAAATAAATCCTTCACTGAATGACTTTTTAAAATTCAAAATAAAAATTATTTTTGGAATAGTGCAACCATGTATCACTGAAACAAATGCTTGTGAGATTTTATTTCCAGTTCTTCACTCAAATCCTTTATGACTTGTAAAATACAAAACTCTCTGGCTAATTTGGTTGAAACAAAACTTCCTTTTGATATGTCTTATCTCCTTGGTTTTAATAATAATTATAGAAAAAATTACAATTAAAAGTAATAGAATGAAGTGATATTTTATTAATGTTTCAAAATTGATATTATATGAAAAGAATCCAAAACACCCCATTCCAAAGTACTTTGGGTCAAAGTAAAAGATTAAGTGAATTGAAAACTGCATTTTATACAGTATAGAAATAGAATACAAAGAACTATGCTACTACATAAAGATCATGATCAATAGGTCTTAAAATAGGTTTTTTGACTTATTAATATAAGCACTGTTCATTAAATATTATAAGCACTGAATTCCAACTGAAAAAAAAATTGATTAATAATTCTTGATTGTCCTTAGTGATTGGTGCTGGCAGTTTTTATGCTATCATTATCAATGATATAAACATCATTTTTTCCAAGGATAAATTTGTATCACCTCCAATGCTTGTGAGATTTTATTTCCAGTTCTTCACCCAAATCCTTTATGACTTGTAAAATACAAAACTCTCATTCGTTCTGGCTAATTTGGTTGAAACAAAACTTCCTTTTGATGTGCCTTAATCTCCTTGGTTTTACTCAATAGTGACCCTTTCTTTCAGGTAAATAACTTTCACCTATAAAGTAAAAAAAAAAAAAAAAAAAAAAAAAAAAAAGATTTTTTCAATAAGTCATAAAAATAGTGAAAATATTTCTTAAATCATTAACAGAGATGATAAAAAGAAAGGAAGAAACTATCATTAACATGAATTACGTTTAATGTTTCTTTTAAAAATATTGTAGCTATATTTTAAGGATGTTTGCGATTTCCGGTGAGATTTAAATCATGATATTAACCATCTAATTAAAAAAAAATATCCTTTTTTAAATTAGGCGGAGTATGTAATGCTTTTAAAAAGATTTTTAATTATACCTGCCTATTTCTTTTTTTTTAACAACCCATGAATTCTCTTAGAAATACGCTAATAAAAGGTAACTTTCAAATCAAGGAAGACAAATTTAGCTTGCTCCCCTTTTAAAAATTAAGAGTTTTGTTAAAAAATAAGTTTTTGTGTGGAAAATTATATAACCATCATCGTAAAACATAATTAAATATAAATTAACTTATACATACAAGAGTGAAAATATACAAATAAAGAAAAAAATTTAACCTCATTATATTACATATGACTCAAAATCTTTACAGCATAAGTGCTGATTGCACTATGGATTGCACATTTAGGATTTTGCTGATTTTTGCATTTAGAACCACATAGTTAAGAAAGTACTTATTTTACCACAGATAAAAGAAATGCAGTATACATGATTAAAATGTTTCATTAAAAAAGAAATGGGGGAAAAACATCACACCATTCACACGGGTGAAAAAACATGACTTATGATTTAGGAAAATGATAATTTCCATTTCCTTTTGTATGTACACACTTTTATATTTCCTTTACCTTAAAATATATATATATATATATACACAACTTTGCTGGCCTAAAACGTTTAATATTTTTCTGTTATATTAGAACTGAACATTTATCAAAAAATAAAGCATAAACTCATCAATATCTGAGGAAGTAGCTTGTCTAGACTGATTTTGAAAACTCATGTACTGAAGATTGTATCGGAGAACCAGTATGGAAATTACAGTATATACACTGCCCAACATTGAAAATGCAACACCCATAACGAGTGGTGAGAAAGTGTTGAAACTCGGCAAGCAGAGAGTTTTACATCATTAATTCATCTGCCAATTTTATATCATTAGCATAACTCAGCAAGGTGCATTTACCATTAAATTTGCATAATTTTCTGACCACTTCTTGGTGTTGCATTTTCAATGTCATGCAGTGTATATGTTGCAGATTTTGAATCGCCTATTGTACTATAAAACTAACTAAGATTAATGGATTATTTTAATAATCAGACACTTTTTCAGATTTTCAGGTAGAAATCAGTTAAGTTGTTTGAATTGTTACTAGAGTTTGAAAGATAATTTCAGTAGATATTTTAATGCCACCTACATAATTCTGGGGTCTTCTAAAATGTTGGGGGCCCTAGGGCGTTTGCTTCAAATGCCCTGTCGTATATCAATCCCTGGACTGGCTCAGGGTTGATCTATGGAATAGTCTAACTCGTAGAAAAATCCTGGAAAAGGTATCATTTTGTCCATTAAAAAAAAAATTAAATTGTTTGAATTTTGATCTACCGTAATTTCTGGCTTATAATCCGCGGATTATCTACTAAAAAAGATGAAAATTTATCCAATGCGTATTATGCATCGCGGCGTACTATCTGCTGAAATTTTCCCTGAAGTCTTCAGATTTTACAGTAAAAAACTTTTTAAAAACAAAATAAAAGTTCATTTCTTTTTTTCCACTATATTTAGACAGTATATTTGCTGTCTATATATTATTCCAGAAAAGGTTTATTGTTTGTATAAGTATTATTCCAGTAAAAAAGGTAGGTCTCAGTTCAATTTTGTTTTTCTTATAATAATGTCACTTGACTAAATAATTACGATGTTACAAAAGTATTCTGCATGCTACCATACATTTTGTTTTGTTTGTTCCGAAAGAAATGTTTGCTTTCTTATATTTGATTAATTTCATAATACAGTTCTTAGGGCTTACAGGTAGAATGCCTAGCTTAAAAATTGTGTATCATTTGTGATTTAAATCGAAAAATGACCGTCAAAGTATGTTTGATAATTCTCATTCATAACAATAGATTTTTAGTAGGAAATGTTTTACAGTAAGCCGATTCTAATATTAATACTGTGGTTTTACTATACATAGAAAATAATTACCAATTTTGGTCAAAGCATCGCCATACTATCCGCGGATAACCTACCGCTGAGGATTATCTAAAGAAATATTTTTTTTCTACTTGAAAAAAAGTGCCTGCGGATTATCTATCGCTGCGGATTATAAGCCGGAAATTACGGTAGTTTCCATTTCAGTTTATGTCCTGATTAAAACTTACAGAAAAACTTGTTCTTGCCTATGTCATTTAATTGGCCAAAGAGAAACATTAAGCCATTTCGTTTCAATGTAAGTTATCATTGTAAAACATAATTAAATACAAACTAACTTATACATACAAGAATGAAAATATACAAATAAAGAAAAAAATTTAACCTCATTATATTACATGACTCTAAATCTTTACATCATAAGTGCTGATTGCACATTTAGGATTTTGCTGATTTTTGCATTTACAACCATAGTTAAAAAAGTACTTATTTTATCCCAGATAAAAGAAATACAGTATACATGATTAAAACGTTTCATTAAAAAAGAAATGGGGGAAAAACATCACACCATTCACACGGGTGAAAAAACATGACTTATGATTTAGGGAAATGATAATTTCAGCTTCCTTTTGCCTATGTGTATGTAGCATGCAATTTTTTAAAATGAAGGGGAATTTGTTAAAGGTTTAATTTGCTTTAGTTTTGGCCTTAACAAAACTGATTTGGTATGTTGCTTGAGACTGGTTTTCAAATGAAGTTGGGGAAAAAAACCTCTAACAAAGTTTTTAGAAATATAATTCATTTAAAAAGTGTAATTTTGGAATTATTAATAATTAGTAGTTTTAGGTTGTCACAGAGTTACATATGAATCAAAATCTTTACAGCATAAGTGCTGATTGCATTTCTTTTTGTATCACATACACAATATGGTGCAGATGCAAAACTCACATCTTCCATTTTTAAATTATAGCTTTAATAAAATTATTATAAGTTTAGGACAATGTGGAAGTAGTTGTTAGGACAACAAATATATGAATAAATTTAATAAGTGCCAATATATAATGTTTGTTAATAATATAATCAGTTCCTTCCCTAAGAACTAGGTCAAATGGAGAGCGAGTTGTGAATCAATCTAGACCCTTCATATAATATAATTATTAATATTGAACAACTAATTCATTTATTTATTTTAAATTTGATTGGACGTACAATAAAATACGCCTTAAAATGAATGATACCACTTTATAATTATCTTTTTTCAGATAAGATTTAGATTAAAATTTGTAAATACTTTTTTTGAATGGCTAACATTTTAAATTGTTCCTTTTCTGTTAAATTGTAGGAACCATTTTAACATACAGCAACAAGTATTCAAAGGGAGGGTCCAAGGGGTCCGGACCCCCTCTGAAATTTTGATTTTTATTAACAAAATGATAATGAAGTATCTTTGTGAGAGCTTTTTGCCTTTTCCACTGTTTGGACCCCTTCCGATGTTTTTTTTTTTCTGGATGCATCCCTGCATACCAATATATTTATTCAAATTTCATAGATTTTAAGTTTGTTCATTTTTTCCCAACCCTGAAAAACTGAAAATTTTAATCATGTAGTCATTCTACAAACAAAAGAAAATAACATTTATACTTTTGATAAAACATCAAATGGGAAAGAAAATGGTTTAAAAACAAAGCATTTCCTTTCAAACCACTTAGTTCAAACCAAAACATGATTGTTCTTTTTTCTCATCGGTGTATTCTGCAGCAGAAAGAAAACTTAACAGGTATGCAAGGCTTTTAAAAGAATCTTTTAAATAATATAACTGTGATAGTTTTACCTCAATGTACTGGAATAGATCATCAGCGGGAGTTTAAGCCTTGGATCTCAAAACCTGCAAAATAAATCATTTTATTAAAAAGATAAAATTACGATAGCATTGAAGGATAAACAGTAACACACACACACAAAAAGGGACTATACAACTGATTTCTAAAATTTTATCCCTGTAAACCTTAATGTAAAAATTGCTAAAGTAGCTAATTCCGTCCCTGACAATGAATTTCCCAATGTTTGTAATAGCGAACAAGCTAACTTTCAACACAAGCAACTTTAAGAGAAAATTGATGAAATTATAGAAAATTCTGAAGCAGTTACAAACAAATCGGTTAGAGATCTGCTTTTTAAAGTAAAAAACAGACTTGAAAAAATAGTTGTTTCAGAGAAAAGTAAAAACTTAAAACAGACACAAATTGTATCCTTTTTTCAAAAAATGTAAGAAAGCATTAAATAAAGTACTATTTTCTCTATAGTTTTAAATTTCATTTTAAACAAGGAACATGTGTCATACTTGTTTATATTATGTATTATAGCAATTATCTTATAACAGTAAATAAAACCCTTCAGAGCGGACAAATTTCTTGGTACAGTGGGGTGGCCGCTCAGAGAGTTTTCACTATATATAACTCCCCTATTGCAACAAAAGAAGTCTGTGCAAACTACTCAATAAATACATTAATTACGAATTATTTTTATACTTATATGCCTTTTTACCCCCCCCCCCCCCCCAAATATGTAGGATCTTTATCTGTAGAGTTTTAATCATTCCAAATAATTCAGATTCTACCTATATAAAATGTATTATTAATTACACTCACATTTCATATAAGGCATTCAAAATAATAATTAAAATAATCTTTAAATTGAAATCCAAAGAAGCTTGGAAATTATTGACAAAATTACCCTAAAATAGTGATACTTTTTTTTTTTTCTCTAGACAGAAAAAGCTAATAATAATGTTTATACAATGAAAAGCAAAGCATGTAATTTTGAGCACACCAAACTTTTAAAAGTGATAAATACTCATAAATTACTGTTTTCATTTCTTAGGATTTATATTTTCATTCTTTCTAATTTTGAAAACTTCAATTACTATTATAAAGGCATTAATTATTATTTCCCTATAAGCAGATAATGTACATAATCTCATATCTGAATGTGCACATATAAAGCTTGCCAAACTTTCTGTAAAACGTACACTTTTTATAGCAGGTTTTCCCTATTTATTGCACAAGAACATTTTTATTTCATACTTCATTTATTAAATAGTAATAATAACCTAGTAATTGTACACTATTGTCTCTCCCAGAGGCGTAGCCAGGGGGGGGGGGAATAGGGGTGTCACAACCCCCCCCCATGAGGAATTTTTTGCCATACAAAATGTATATTCTTCACTACCTTATCACACACATGTTGCAGTACTTGTCTTGGTAAGTTTCCTCAAAAAGTGATATTAAAGCAACTGCTTTTGGTATTACATAATTTACACGTATAAAATATTTTTTACGATTAATCTAAATGGGTCATTCTCTGATAATGGTAAATTTTGGTTTAAAAAAAAAAAATTATTGTTTTAATTCCCAATTTTTTCATGTTAGTCTAATTATCTATGTCTGCTATCACAAAAAAAAAAAAAAAAATATCAGCAGAGATCGTTTGGCTGAATCATAGCTTTAATTATTTTTTTTAATTTTCCATTGGAACATGGTAATGACGGGCAGAAATGTGGTAATGACATTTATGAACATGGTAATGACCAGTCACCAAATAATTTACATTATTTATTTATGAACTACTTATTGTGCTTATTCAGCACAATATTCAGAAAAATTTTCAGCAAAAGCAAAATGTCTTGATGATATGGGATAAGGTGGCAATAAATCATTCCTGTATGAAGAGTAACTTGTAGACATGAACCACCAAAGTGAAAAGATTGGGTTTCTGCATTTAATTTACAGGCATAGTTCTCACTAAAGTCTATGTGAAGAACTAGTTCATCTTTAAAAAGGTTATTTTTCAATTGAGTTAGTACTTGATATTGATGTCTATGATTTGCTTCAGTTTCATTAATCTTGGCAAAGATTCTGTGAAACGTTTAAGAAGCATTTCTAGGTTTGTGCATACTTTTTCTTTTTCAGTTACAGATATAATCATAATCTTTGCCATTTTTTTTTTTTTACTATAATAGATTTCTTTGTTGTATTCCACTGGTAATAATTTATGTCATTTAACACTTCATCTGCTTCATATTCAAATGCTAATTGCTTCAAACAACATTCTGAACATACTCTAAATAAGCAGTCTTCTGTGACAGAATTGCAGCAAATTGTACTGTACATTTCATAGAAATCTTTTGGTTCTGCAACACCAACTTGATGAAGTTTATTTAATATAAAGCGAAAATTCTCATGCATAAACAAGTATCTTTCTTATTTACTTTAAGCTGAACTATATGAAATGGCTTTATATTAAATAAGCCATTGAGCCAACCTGCAGAAAATTGAGTATCCTATTTTGATATTAGTTTCAGAACATATTGTTTGTGCAAATTCATTATAGAGTCATTAAGTTTCTTTTTGACTCTTTTGTTTGTTCAATGTAATTGTATCATTTTTCCCAGGGCACTGGGTGCTATTCAGAACATTCGCTAGAAAATCTGTGATTGATTGTGAAACATTTAATGGAAGGCATGATCTTTGCTTCCTATCATGCTTGCTCAAATCCTCACGATTTAAATTATTTCTGTAACTTTTATAAGGAAGGAAATTTTTGCAAGTGCTTAACATTTGGTATTTTTGAGAATTTTACCTCATATGGCTTTAGTGAAAAGTCGTTTTTATTTATATGTTGTACAATTATTATTATTCTTCAGTTGACTTTTCAAAACTTCACACTCAAGTAACTTCTTTTTAATTTTAAGTGATACTTTTGTTTTGTGTATGATTTTCTTGACAGACTTTTTTTGGAAATGACTGTTTACTTTTCAAAAGTCTATAATAACATTTCCTAAATTTTTCACTCTTGGATTTTTCCATTTTCAGAGCAGTCTGAAGCTTTATTATCTTTCGATACTTTGCAGATGTCTCTATGAACTCTTTTTCAGCCAGTTTTAAGTCTTGAAACACTTTGGGGACTCTCAAAGAAATCAGTTATAGAAGAAATAGTTACATTCTGATGACAAAGGACTGAAATTTTCAGACAAAAGATTATCAATATCTTTAGAAATAATTTATTTGCTGTAGCTTAGTTTGAAATTGTTTATGTGTCAACCTGTATTTGGCTGTTGCAGCTTTCCATTTTTTTCTCTTTTGTCTCTGTCTGATTTCTCAGCAAGAGAACATACTTCTAATTTTCTGTTCTTCTTTTCTCTTCAGATATCTTTCATGTTCCTTCTCTTTAAATTTTGCATTGGATTATTCTTAATTTTTTCATGGTATTTTCTTTCTCTCTCTCTTTTTCTGGCAAGCTGTTTTTCCTTAGTGCATTTTTTTACTTTACCCATTTTTAACGTAACTACTAATCAAAGCCAGCAGTAACTGCAAAATAATAAAAGAATACATGTTAAAAGTATTATTAAAACTATCCTCGTTAGATACTTTTAAAAAAACATTTATAATGGAACTGAGATTTATAATTTTTCCCCCCTCCAATAAATCCAGCATTTCATATACTGTAACAGATTCATTTTTTAAAGAACACTAATGAAAATTCAAAAAAAAAAAAAAATATTGTCTGTATAAAAAATATGCCTCATAAATGTTAATTACTAAGGGTTGTTAACTCATAAATTAAAAACTGTTTTATATATTTAGTTAAAATCAAGCACAGAGATACCTTAGTTATATATTTAAAAACATTAAAAAGCCATTAAATCTCCGTAAAAAATTTAAAATAACGAACCATTTTAGCGCTTTCGGCAGCTAAACCGCTGCAGTCTTCAGAACTGAGCCCCGTTCGGCCAACACCCCCTATAGCAGGAAGCCGCACGACAGGTTTTTGACGTCACACGGTGAAGGCCACTATTTTTTTCTGTTCTCAGTCTTTAATCCTTCCCACTATGATTTTTTAACACGTAATTTTTGGTACACATTTTAAAATTGCAATATGCATGCATTACTGAATTAAATATTGACTTGATATTTTTTTTATCTTGAAAAAAAAAAAAAACTGTGTTTTTATTTTAATATTGAATTCTAAGTACTTGGTAAAATTTGATCATTCTTCCCTTCCTTAGGTGAAAATGCAATATTACTCTTTTCACTTTTAAAAATAACTATAAAATCTATTAATTTAATGGATATATTTATAATTTATAAAGGGACTTTACAAATAAATCTTTTAAATTTACCAGTGTAGTGCCTGATAAATTGTTATTCAAGTATTAAAATTATGAGAAGCGATTTAGCTTTTAAAAAAAGAAAAAAAAACTAATAAACTAATGTCTCTCAACTTTTTCTTTTTAAGTTTTATATTTAAGTTATTGTATTGTAAATGCTATTAGGTTTAAGATTCAAAATCAATAGCAAATTGTATATTAGGAATAGGATTACATGGTACAATTTATTTAGATTGAATGAAATTTTAAAGAAAAATTTCCCCTTTTATTTCAGAAATAAGAAAGAAAGATTATCAACCATTTATAAAGATTTTATTTAGCATATCCAGATACATACTTATGCAAGTAAATATTGTACAGTCCAATAAAAAATCCATTAAAATTAAAACGGCCATTAAAATTAAACTTACATAGAAAAAAATTATTTTGACAAATGTATTTATAAGAATCTTACATTTAACATTAGTATAGGTAAATTTTAGAAGAGAAAAGTTTAGATCTTGATGACTGAGAAAATGGCCATTCAAGAGAAAGTTAACATTGGTATAGGTAATATATTTTTTTTTAACATAAGGAGCAATTTGAAATTCATCTTTTAAAAAATAGCACCTACTTTTCATATGTAGATGACAAAAATATGATGTAGCTTATTTTAGAGTATATTAGCTTTGAAATATTTACCAAAGATTTATTTTAAGATTTCACATATTTACTTTTCTTAACTGTTAAGTTGACTGGCTTATTTTCATCTTTAGACGTGAAACCTTTTTTGGATACACTTTTAGTTACCTTTGATTTTTTAAGCACAGGTTTTTTGGGAACATTGTCTTTTTTTGATTTTAATTCCTCGCTAGAATCTTTTTTTGGCTTAGGATTTAAAATTCCATCTGTAGAATCTAATTGTGAATTGGTTAAAGTTTTTAATTTTCGTTTCTTACCAGAAGATTCAGCTAACTTATTGTTAGCATTTTTTACATAATTTTTAAAAATACGTTTATACAGGAATATATTAAATATTTTTGAATGAGAGAACTTGAATGGCCATTTTCGCAGTCATCAAGATCTAAACTTTTCTCTTAGGGATGGACGCGAGACGACACAGATATTTACAGCTTTTTTGCGAGACGAGACAAGCATTTTTAACATTATGATATAGGGATTTTTGCGAGACGAGACGAAGCTTTTCGGCTGTTTTGCGAGACGCGAGACGCCAATTTTTCGTCTCGCGTCCATACCTATTTTCTCTTCTAAAACTAAAAAATGTTTTATTAAAGAATAAGCTACAGCTCTATGATTTTGACACTTTAAAAATTCAGTTTCATACTCTTTTGATATAAGTTTAGAAACGACAAGGTAGGAAGTTGTTATAATGTCAACAACCGAATTTTTAGGATATTTTAAACCACCTCGGTCTAAATTTTCAATGAGTTGGCAAGACGTAGGTTGAATATCTTTGGGTAAAGTTAATTTATTTTTACATACATTGCATTTTATTCGATTAATACAGAAATGAATACAATACCCAGCAATATAGGCTAAAACATTTTCAATATCAATTATCGATAATATGTCCTCATCATCCAATGAAAAATTAATTTTTTTTTAAAAGAAACACTATGTGATTTTGGGGAAGGCTTAAATCAAGTAGTAAATTTTCAGAATTAAGCACTTCAGAGTCTATTGGAATTGAACCAAATTGATTCGAGTTTAACTTCAATGGTAATACACTTTGAACTCTCAACTTATTTTCCACTTCCAAAAGCTGAGGTAAAGAAATATTATAATGTCCTCCAGCAAGTTGTCTATATTGACCAAAACGATTTTCTAAAGGATCAGTTTGAAATTTGCCAGTCAATATATAATTTAATTTTAGTTCCTCATTGCAATATCTTGCTATTTCTAAAATTGCATAAGTTGTCTGCCAAAGAGCTACATGAGTTTCGTTGGTTAAATTTCCGTTGTCAAAATTGCAATTTTTCCACTGATCAAGCCAATCAAGAAATGAATATAAAAATTTACATTTGGGATCGGTTTCATCAAACACAAAAGGTGTTTGAAAAACATTTCTTTTGTGTTGGCCTTTAAAAACAGACTTCACATTCATAATTTCCCACCATGTTAAAATTATTTTCAAAAAATCAGCAGTGTCTTCAAAATGAGACAAATTATATTTAGGACCTGCATCAAGTAGTCCTTCTATGACATGCGAATTAAAAATTTGTAGGACTAGCTTAACATTCTGTCTTTCAAAATTGGAGGCAGACAGAGCTTTCTGAGTCAAGGTATGACAGAGCTTAACGATTTCATTGCTTTCTATTTCATACATAGTTTTAAGAGTATTAAATGATGCAGTTTTCACAGAGTTAGATGTATTTTCTCCATCAAAATTAAATTGCGGGTAATACAAACATTTGTCAGCATTCTTCTGATTTAACCAATTATTTCGTACACATTTAAATAAATGAACTACATCCCTTACATAAAAAAGTGGACGGTTAGGATCAGAAGGATGTTGATAAACAAAAGTTTGCTTAGGAGGATTGGCAAAAAAAGACATGGCACACCTATTTATGGAATTATTGTCACTGGAAATGCATACTACAGTAAAACCTAATTTTTCCAATTCAGTAATTAATTTTAATATTGATGAATACAGAAATTCGTCGTCTATTTTTTGAACTGGTAAAATATTGATAACATCTTTGTATTTTGAAGTTATGCTTTGTATCATGAAAACAAACGCAGTAGTAGCTGCATTTTCTGTATTTACAGCTACACCCAAAATATCTCCCCCTTTAAAATCTAAAAACGGTTTTAAGTAGATTTCATCCAATAATAACACAACTTTTTTGTCACTTTCTTGCAAATATACTGATTTATCTCGGATGTATTTTATATTCAAATCATTTTTAGGATTTACATTTAATTTTGAACACAGTAATTTTAATGTATTTGGATGAGGCAAAATCAGAAAAGCACTACTTCTGAGGAATCTATAACTATGAGAAGAAATTGTGAAAAGTAATGTACATAAAATTAAAAAATCTGATGAATATCTATAAGAATTTCTTTTCATTTTCAATAGATTTAACTGCTCAAGAACACAAGATAAAGTACTTTGTTTGTTTTCTTCAATTGACTCTGTAAGCAAAGATAATACATTATAAACTGTAGATATAGTATCATTTACCGTACTTTCATTTTTAGAAAAATTTTGCAGTAAATTTATAATTTTTGATATGTCATTAATATTTGAAACAAGAAAAGGAAAGGCATAATCTCCTAAAGAAGTTAATTGGAGACCTTTTAATATACCGAAGCCACACACTTTTTGTCAATCACAATCGACTTTTCAATTTGAGGGCATTGTTCTAGACATAAATTAAAAATTATGACAGAATCATTAATCAGCAAAAAATTCCAATCCTTTGGTAATTCAATACCTTTTATAATACATATCATATCTTCAAAATTTGCTAATAAATGAGCCTCATCATAAGTTTTTGCCGTTAAAATACTGGCCTTAATAACATCTTGAAGTTGATTCATCTCTAATTTTTTCTTTTTCAAATCCAGACTTTCTCTTTGTGCCACATTTTTGGAAAGGTACTCCGGACATTTCGAAAATTTACACGGAACAGCTTCCGTTTTTAATCTTTTATTTTGTAGCTTGTAAGTATATGTCTGTCCAGTCTTTTCATCAACTGCTTCTGCGCAATCCGTTATGTCTCTATCATCAAAATGAAGCTGACAAACCTAAAATAAGGAATATTAGGTATAGATCTCAATTTTCGATGAGACTTTATAATATAATACATCTAATATCTACAACAATCAAAAAAACAAATTTTTAAGTGAAGTTTTTCTGTCAAACAAATGTATAAATGTTCCTTTTTCATTTTATACCTACACTCAATAAATAAATAAATAAATAAAAAATATTTTTAACATTACTAATAATTACACTTTTTTTTTCTTAATGGAAGAAGCAAGGACTGATTTCACAAGTATTGCATATCACTCCAATAAAAACCGAAAATCTGGGATTTCTCTCTTAGAGCCCAGGAATAAAAACTATATTTTCTTGGAACTGCACCAACCCTAAAATGATTTTGGCTTTTATAATGTTGAAAACAGGAACGGCAATAAAATTCTTAAATTTCAATGTAATAATTAAAATTATAACTTAAAAGTTTAAATTCAAAAAACTTATTTGTTTCAACCTTCATTTTGTAGATCTCAAGATTTTCCTAGCTTAAATTACAAGCATCAACAATGTTGTTTATGTTTACTTTTGATCAATCCTCCATAAACTATTTCTTCAATATAATAATTTTGTAGAACTTTTAACAAATTTATAAACAAAATATTTACCCTTGAATGGTTAGTAGGTTCAAAATTGTCTCTTGGTATGGCTGATAACCATTTTTTCAGCAACTCACTGTCTCTAGGAAATCGATAGACAGGCACTTTTGGGCCATTTTTGTAGTTGCTTCGACAGTTAGGGACACAACACTTGTAGACCATCTTTTAAACCTATATATAAAAAAAATTCAAACCTGTTAAAAAATATATCTTTTTTAATTACACTAATTAAAATATAACAGAAGTCATACATTTAGTTTGCGTGCACATATTGTTTACTATAAACCAGGATTCATGCATCTATGGATTATTCTATGAGTTTCTATTTTAATGAAAATTAATTTTTTTTTAAAACCTTGAGCTTCAAAGATTGTTTATAATTTCAAAAGTAATATTAGTGTTACTGATATGAAATTGGTACTGTTTTAATTATATATAAACACTTCTTTAGTTTAATAAATAAAAATATAAAACTCATGAAAAAGAACAAACCATAGAATAATCACAAATAATAACAGATATTAGTCACAGATACTAATTAAACTAACCATTCTTATGCTTCTACTCATTTTTAAAATGAGTAGAAGCATAAGATCAAAAATACATCTCTTTTACTTTTATTAAAACAATAGAATAGTAATTTGGATTTGGAAATGTATATTGAAAACAGTATTAAAAAATAGCTCTTAAGTTAAAATAATTGATTTATAGGTTAATAGGGGTAAATGACTATAAGTAGTATTATGAATATAGAATAAACATAAAACAGATAAATTTCTTTAACCTTCATTGAATTTTTCCACATAAGAATTTATGTCAACAATGCTAACAAAAACCAAATAGCATAGAAGATTATTAATAGACTACAATCATTTATTGAATGTCCAAATTAAAAAGAAAAGAAAATTGTATTATCTCAATTGTACATCTGATCAAAACGTTTCGGTATATGAATTTTTACCATTAAAAATATAAAAAGAATGTTTGTTCAAAAAATTCATAAAGTTGCACAAAGAAATTAAAAAAATAATAATAATAACGGTAAAATAAATTTTAATCTATCACATTTTATGTAGACTTATTTTATGATATAGGTTTCTGAGTCGGGATTTAAAATTTTTTAATGAGATGACTTAATGACACATGAAAATGAAGAAAAACATAGCTTTTATAAGGTGCCTTATTATATAAATTGGCTTATTAAACATGTTACGCGAATACGAAGAGTATACGTGTAATGCGAGATATAATACGAGTAAATTTTTCTGCTTGTCTGTATATTCTTTATAACATAATAATGCAGCAAATAGTAAAATATTTAAAAGCATAAGGTTTACAGGAGAGAATTTAAAATTTTCTAATGTAATTTAAAAGCAAAAATACAGTACTTACTTTCAAAATTCTTGAGCAATCCTACATTATAATCAGGAAATCATAATTCACGTTTAAGATGAACTAATACGGCTGTCTTTCTTGAAATAAAGAATAATCACAAACACTAAAAATAAAAATGGCACAGTCGAATTTCTATGCAGCACGTTGATCTGAGATCCGACTCGAACAAGAATTCGCACGCCTCGGCTCTCGTCCTAGGTGGTCCTAGGCCTTCGACTTGTGACGTCAATTCTCTTCTCCGAATGAGTTGTTTGGCTTCCTGCTATAGGGGGTGTTGGTTCGGCTCGCTCCCCGCTTCTTCACCAAATCCAGCCATGACTCCTCTATCTGCACGTGCGTCATGTAAGAGGCGCAGATAGTGGAGTCGTGGCTGGATATGGTCATATAAATTTATTAAAAGCAGACTCCTCTTCTAGAAGTAATCTTATTTGAAACTGCTTAACAAACAAACAAAAAGAAATAAATAAGTCAAAGACACGAAATATTATATTTATATATAAAAATATCATAGCACTACAGTTAACTACATCAAAATATTCAAACGTAGAAAAACTTTAAAAAAAAATAAAAAATGTAATTAAGTATTTAATTTTTTTTTACTAAAATTTATTTGAAAGTATATAGGAAATGTCAGGGATATGTTTCTAATAAATTAAGTCATTTAACTTGTTGAATTGCTAAATTCTACACAAAATGTGTGAAAGCTGGCATATTATATAGATATTCCTATTGTTCAATTTTAACAGGTTTTATTTATTTACTTTTTTGGTATTTAAAATATTACACAAACTATTTTGAGTCTATCACGAATACACAGTTTACGTTTTTTTTTTTTCCTTTTTAACTGCAAAATAAAATCTCAAAAGCATGCGCATTACCCCAGAGATGGAGGGGGGCATATTTTTCATTTGACTTTTATTACGAAACAGTTTACTTTTGATTTTAAGGAAACTTCGCTAGCCTAAAACTAGAGTATAAGGCGTACCCTACAAACACAAATCACAATACGTTTATGCACAAGAACAAAAACAGGGTATGCTAGGAAACGTATAAATATACTCGAACTACATAGAATATTTCAATTAAAAAGAATATATGAGATTTCATAAAGGATATTTAAAAAGCAACTTACCAGATTAAGGCATTTTCATCTGTGCTTGTTTACATTCGTGATAAAATGTCTTGATGATTACAAATGGCCATACACTTTCTTGTAGGAAAATAATTAACACTATTTCACATTGCAATGAAAACCCAAATGAGAACAGTCATAAACTCTAAATCAAAACCGATAACAAGTAAATAATAAATAAATAAATGAGCAGTCAGCAAAACAAAGTTGAATAACAAAACACAATAGTTGAGCCAAGCCAACCCACGCTGACGCAAACAAACAACTGCACTGCGCGGGAAAATTGCTTTGAAATTGAAAAGCAACCCTGTGTCGTACGCCAAAAGACCTCGCCTGGCGTGATTTTGGATATATGCCTGTATTATGGTTTTTGTGCATTACACAATGATACCTGGTTTTGCCGCTTCCAGCCGTAAGATGTCGCGTTACGTATACCCCTAGCCTTCACTCCCTCGGCTCAACCAAGCAACCAACCAACCAACCAATCCAACACTGTACCCGGGCACAACACGTGTATTTTGTTATTGTTCTTCTAAGAAATGAATGATTGGTGATCACATGAAAATATAACAATAAGTATATATATATTTTGTATTACAATCCATTTAGAAAGAAATAATAAAGGATGAGTATTTCAGGGGTAAGCATGTTTTGATTTCTCTCTTGTACGATTAAAACATCAAAAAAATTTCCTGTGCCTTTTTTTTTTTTTTTTTTATAAATCGAGTATCATGATCTTTTCTTACTGTTATAATACTTTAATTTAAAATATCAAGACCTAAAAAAGTAGTTCATTTGTCGCAACTCGTGTTTAAAGTGACCATCTTTTGTTCCATCTCCAAGTTCAAATACCGGACACACCCAAGCCGGGAAGAGAGTTGCTAAAATGTATGAAAATAACAGTGCTAAAATTTGGAATTAGTTTTGGTAATTTCCTATATAGTATGGACCCCATGTAAGCACTACGATAGTCGCTGAGCCTACGATTTCGTAAGATGAGTCATTCCACGGTCACTTACATTACATTTAAACAGCATTTTTGATGTTTAACACAGTGGTGTAGTCGCGGGGGATGCCGTCTTCCCACTTTTTCATTTTGACTTTTGCTTCCCCTCACTTTTTCTTTTCAGGGGGGACGCTGATTTTGCGAGTTAAAAAAAAAAAATAACTTAATGTAAATTTTGCTTTTGTCATTCTACATCGGAATGAAAACCAAAAAGGACGATTTGGACCAGCTAAGTACACCATAAGATTACTCACATACAAATCTTTTGTAAATACTACACACTTTTGGTCCAAGAGAGTAAAAGGGGGAAGATTGATTTAAATTATAACTTTTTAAATCCTGCCTAGAAATTGCATGCTTTAACATCACAACATATAATTCGCGAGAAAAGTTAGATTGATTTTTAGGTTAGATTGATTTAAGTTATTGTCTTCTAACCTTTTAAATATTTCTTCTAAAGACGAGTAATTGGCAAGCGCAGGAAACGCTGAGTGCTTTTAAAATAAACCCCAACATCAAAAGTAATAATGAATATAAACATGAAGAGTTATCACACAACATTCAAAGCTTAAAACAAACAATTTGCTGAAGCACGCTCATTACGTAATCAACAGCTGTCCGTCCCGCGAGAAAAAAAAAAATTGTTTACTTTTGACTGGAGCCGGCTGGCTGTTTTGTTTTAACAGCCATGTGTTATACTGTCTGAACTTTTAGCGAGTGCAAGAAGTTTTTTGCAAGTTATTTATTTATTTCTATAAATTCGCCTTTGTGTATATAAAAACTGATGTTTTACATGAAATCGGACACTGATTATTTGAAAATGGAAATTGTAAGCTTCGTAAAATAGCGGTAAATACTTTAAAACATATGGGAAGGGGGGGGGAAGAGATATTTTTACCGAAGGAAGTTGAAGAAAATGATGAACTAAACTTGTATTATGAGGGTCACAACATATTTGGATTAGATGCTGCATGTGCACTTGAGGAATGGAGACTTGCTAAACACATCCTTAAGAACCAGTCAGGATCTCCAACTTTAACCGAAGTGCTTATGAAGTTTAAGTTATCTCCAAACTTAACCTGCTTCAATGTTCTTAGGGATGTTGTGACCATTTTATTAACAGTTTCTCCATCAAATGCTCATGTAGAACGTGTCTTTTCTGCGTTAAAGAATATTTTAGGAGAGAAATCCCTATCAATGGAGCAAAAAACTATTGAAAATAGGCTTTACATAAAGTGTTCAGGCCTTACTTTACAAACTTTTGAACCAGCAAAAAGTATCAAATTGTGGTGGGATGACAGCATCCTACCAAGACGACCAAATTTAATGGAAAAATGACACATAATATAATTTATTTAATAAATGCTATGAATAATATTTTGTTTGTTTTCAGTTTTAGTGTTTGGAGATAAATATATGTCCTATTGCTATATAAATGATTTCATAAGTTTAAAATTTGCAACCATTTATTTCTTAATTATCATCAACTTGCACCTTTCAGTAGTCACTTAAAAATAGATTTTCTTTAAATTTACTTTTAATTATCTCTGTTATCTATTATTACCACTCTCTCTCTCTCTCTCTCTCTCTCTCTCTCTCTCTCTATATATATATATATATATATTATATATATATATATATACACAGTATGGGACCTTTTATCCGGCAACCTCGGGACCGACCTCATTCCGGTTTATGGAATTTGCCGGTTTTCGGGTCGCTGCCGAAAAATTAACCTTTTGTGCACAGTACAATTAAAAAAGAACCGGTCTTTAAGTACAAGTAGCTTTTATGATAATTACTGCATATAATTATGTAAATAGTAAAGCATTCATAATAGATTTTAAAATAAAAATAATTAAATTTATCAAAACTTACTGTAAAATAAAACTTCAATGCTGCGAATCGCGGTATCCACGTATTCTGTCAGATATGCAGAACCATCGCTACGGGAGAGAACCATGGTCCCCGCTCCGCCGCTACGCACGCTCGCCTCCGCATATGGATTACAAAGACGGTAGACATTATAGCTTACGTGATGGCCAAAAACAATATACCTCGCTCGCTCCCTTGATAACATCATTGTGATGACAATTAAAGTCATTTGCAGCCCTTTTAAAATATGGTTAAATATTGAAGAAAAAATACTAATTGAAAAAAATATGCGTATAACTAGTGAAATCTCTGTCGGAAGTATTGGCTTCCGTAATTGGAGCTCCCCATAAAGCAGCTCGAAATTTCAGCTTTAATTACGAAAATACGTTGAGAAAATGCCCACTATTACAAAACAAAATTTAAAAAAACGAGACCGTACAATTAGATCATATACAATTTTGAGAGGAGAAAAGCTAACATTTAAACATTTATTCTTTATTTTGTTTGAACATTTCATTAATCTTTAGCTGTTTCAATGTTCCCCACAAAAATATCGAGACAATCTGAGGCACGCCGAAATAGAGAAGTAATCCGCCTGCTTTCTCCCTAACACACGCAGCTGTAACGTAACCCATAACAGGAAAAGGAAAAACTGTTTAATTAAAAGGACACAGGGACACAATTTAAATAAGTAAAAGCTCGACTATCCGGAAAGCACGGGAAATGCGAATGCGGATAAGTGAAAATTCCGGATAGTTAAGCTTGTAAAAAAAAAAAAAAAAAAATGTTTGTCGACAAAGCTGTTAAGGGGAGGGGGGGGGGAATCTAATCGGAAGTGATTTGGAATGTTAATCAATGCTTGTTGAAAAACACTCGTAATTAAAAATAGATCGGGACACACGTGCGTACTGATCTATTTTTAATTGTGTGTTTTTAATAAAGTTTTTAATTGTATTTATGATAATATTCGTTTATATTGCAGTGTTACAAGGCAATAATACCTTGCATCGTTGGGGAGAAAAATAATAGTAAATTAAAAATAAAACCACTTATCGATTTCTAACAGGTAATTTCTTTAAACTAAGAGAATGATTAATGAAATAAATACAAACAGTAATGTTTTCTCTGTCCCCTCCTTCCCTCTCGAGCTTCTCTTCAGAGATAACACTGTTGAATCATCGGAATGCAGATGGGCAAAATAAGTAGGTCAGGACTCACTAGCTATAAATATGTAATCAGCACTTTTTCTGTTTTGGCTATCGGTACGGAGCTGATTTTTCTCCGTGCTCGCCGGCACAGCTGTAAAATGTTTTGTTTTTGTAACGTGTGTCCGTCATATTTGTTTTGTGAGCATTTTGTCTGTTTATTTTTTTTATACTACCACGATTCGTGGAATTATTGATAACCTCACGTCTAGCAGTTAGAAATTTGCATCCTCTTTCCCGTTCTAAGTTTGGACAGCTGTGATTCACAGTAGGAATTAGTCATTGGAGAAGACCTCCCCCCTTGGAGGGGGGAGCCGAAATTTTCCGGTTACTTGAATGCCGAATAGTCGAGATTTTACGTAGTGGAAAAAAAATATGGTATCTAGATCAGTGAGCCTTAAAAAAAAAAAAAAAAATGAAATTGGGGAAAGTGCCGGTTTTTGGAATTTTCCGGTTTTCGGAATTCCGGATAAAGGGTCCAATACTGTATATATATATATATATATATCAGGGGCGTAGCCAGAAATTTTTCATGAGGGGGGTTACGACTACTACAACTCATATATATGTATACGTGTGTGTGATAATGTAGTGAAGAATATACATTTTGTATGGCAAAAAATTTCTCATGGGGGGGGGGGTTAAGACCCCCCTAATTCCCCCCTTCGCTACGCCCCTGATATATATATATATATATAATATATATGCATGCTCTAAAGCTCTAGTACAAGCAAATGAAACAGATACTACCAATTATGTGCATACTTATCATAGCCAATGTGTTAAAGATTGCGGGAAGTACTGGCTCCTAGACAAAATTGATTTAGGAGCCAGTGGCCACTAGGGAAAAATGGGAATCTTCAGCATTAGTGTGTACCCCATGTTAACACGGCGACAGTCGCCAACCATTTTGCACAATCAGCAAAGTCAGAGTATTTTAACACATTAAAATTGCACATATATTCCACTAACAAAAACATTAAAACAAAATACACCATATTTAACCTAAAAAACGTCAACAAATACAGTATAGGGTTGACTCTAGAAAAAAAGGGCCGTCGGGGGGGGAGGGGGGGGGAATTTCAAAAAGGCCACCCTGTTCTCAAAAAGGGCACTTAAGGGTTCCATGAGAATGTACAGGTAGATAACATATCTAGAAACTGGTTTGAAACGATCTGATCCCCGAAACTTTAACATGTAGAGTTGTAATATGTGTTCTGACTTACAATGCATAGTATAGTGTTGACTCTAGAAAAAAAGGGCCGCCGGGGGGGAAATTTTCAAAAGGGGCACCCTGTTCTCAAAAAGGGCACTTTGGGGTTCCACGAGAATGTACAGGTAGATAACATATAGAAACTGATTTGAAACGATCTGATCCCCGAAACTTTAACATGTAGAGTTGTAATATGTGTTCTGACTTGCAATGCATAGTAAGATTTTTTCCAATTTGTCTTAGTCCCCCCCCCCTTCTTTTGGAGAAAATATCCAGTAGAAGTAAGTGTAAGCGAAATAGGAAATATAATTTGTTGATAATATTTTGGTCTAAACATGACATAAATATGTGAATTAAATCTACATAACTAGAAGTTTTGATTTAAAAAAAACTTCTAGCATAAAGAAGTTTTAATATAAGTAATGTTGAATTTTCTGCTTAATTTTTTTTCTCAAAATAACGTGACATACATGTTTATTATTTATAAGAATAGTACATTTATTGAAGAAGATTTCAGAAATTTTTAGCCAGACATGATTTGTTAGGCAGTAGGGGAAGGCAGAGGGACTGTTAATTTTTGTTCCTCCATTTTATCACACTAGCACTACTGGACCACAATTACTGGATCTCATTCATATATGATATTTCACCTATATTGGTACAAACTTTTAAACAGAAAAGGACTGTCAGTGTAAGTGGATTAGGGTAGATGCGTTTAGCATGTAATAAAAATAATAAAATTTCTGCAATGCAGGATGTATAAAATTAAATTATATAAATCAGAATTTTATTTAAATTCTTTTGTTTGCAATAATTATTGAATGAGTACCAAGTAAAGATTTTCAAAGTTACGCTTATTACTATTAGACATTATTAAAATTGCATCAAACAATTTAACTCATCCATCAATTGATAACTACAGAAATTGGGGAAATTTAATTCAGAACACAGAAGATTGCTGGAAAAAATGCAAATTTTGCAATACATCCTATGTATTAGTCATGCAAATTTTGTAATACATCCTATGGTTGGAATGTACAACACCATATCACATCAAATCACTGAAATATATTTGTTATTCCTCTTTCACTTCTAATTTAATGCTTGCTCATTCATGAAAAGTGAATATAAGTTTTTTAAAAAGTACTATTTCTTTAAAATAAATAAAAATAATTACTACATGTAAGTTTTTTAGCAGGTATAAAATTAATATTTTTTTTTTTAACTCACAGAATTGTCCAAAGGTATGTAGGAAATAAAGTTTAAAATATTTTCAATAATTTATTTTTCATAAAGCTTTATTTTTAATTTCTTGTAACATACTTAAAAAGGTCTCTTTAAAAACACTAAATTTTCTTTCTTAAACCTTGCTTTAATCTTTTTAAAATAAAAATAGTACTAATCAATATTTATTTTAACTATCAAATGTTTTTAATCAGCTTAATATAATTAAAATAATCAACATCCTGGTGCCGAAAGTACTTAAACAAATTATCTATTAATAAACCTTCCAGAAATCTTTTTCTTTTTTTTTCAACTGAAAATAAGCTTAAATTGATGACAGTTTGTTTTATGAATAACCTAGCTGTTAACTTATGACACAATTTGTTTTCTGAAGACATCCTTTTCCAGAACTAGCTTTCTTTTGCTTTTATTATTATTTTTTTTTTTCGTTTCTTCATTCATTAAAATGTTGAGAATTTTAAAATCGGAAGGTGTATAATATGAATATTTAGAATACCAAATCTTGTCAATAGTCTGATTTACTAAATTCTGCATTTACTCCACTTTTATGTAATTAAAACTGTGGCGTAATAAGTGGGGGGGGGGGTCCGCCCCGGCGGCAAAAAAACAAACATGGTGGCCGGCAGGACACTTAGAAATAATAAAGTGGAAAACTAAAGGACCGAAATGGGGGCAGAATGCTGAAACTTAGAAAGAATGGGGCGGCAAACTGAAAGACCGCACCGGGCGCCAATAACCCTAGCACTACATTGCTAAAGCAAAAGATCATTATTATGCTCTGATTTTGGCAAAAGCATGATGTGTTTCAATTGCTGTATTCCCAAAACGTCGCAAATCCCTCGATTTTCCGATGGATTTGAGTAGATAAAGCCACTGAACATGGTACACGGCTGAAGTGTTGAAGTTCCCACGTTCGGCGGGCCCCGCCCGCGCGACTGTCGGTCTGGAGTTTTGGTCGGTTTCATCAAGATGTACGCGTCAATACACATTAGAACTCCTTAAAAAGTCACCCAACCAAGGCACCCCCCCTTAGAAGATATCCCTTGTCTAGGCTTGCCATAACAAACAAGCAAATCCCGCGAATTTTCGAATCGCAAAACGTCGTTTTGCTAAGGCATTCTTTCTGTATCATCTGTAATTATATATGATTAGTAAATAACTGTTATACATTACGAATAATATGTACCAAGAAAGCCGATTAAAAAGAGCAAATCGTTTAGGGGGGGGGGGACTTGCTAGTATTGCGAAACTATTAAAGACATCGAGAAGAGCAATAATTATATACAGCTGGCGACGAACTCTGGTATAATGATTGTTTGATAATTCGCAACTACATATTTATCAAACGTAGCCACCGATATTTGAGGATTGACAGATGGAATCAGAAATTTTTAGATAACTTGAGAAAATTTTGAATTTCCCAACCGTATTTTCTTCCCCCAACTCCTAAGTGAAATGCCGATGGGGCTTCTCGCTTGAGTCAGCAAAAACAAAACAAACAAGAGGGGCCTTTTCGGGTTACTCGGCTGTTCGGCTCGCGCAAAAGAAAACAAAGAAAAGGGCAGTAGGAGTATTTCGATCTGAAAGAGTAGAATATTTGAAAAAAGCATTTTAATAAATTACATTTGTGGGAAAGATCGGATTTCATAGACGGTTTTTGTGAAAGGGCCGTTTTCAATCGAACCTATTTTTATGATGGGATTATTGTACTCAATCGTAACCGTTTTAATTAACGTATTATCGTGATGGGCCGCAAATGGTATGTAGGAAATAAAAAGTGCTGGTTGTTTACTAATAATAAAAATGTAAAAGCAGGAGGGCGCATAAAGAAGAGAAATAGGGCCGCCCGGCGCTAAAAAGACGACAAAAGGGCCGCCGGGTGCTAAAAAGATAACAAAAAGGCCGCCGGGCGCTAAAAAGATAACAAAACGGCCGCCGGGCGCTGCGCCCTGCCAAATTAATCTAGAGTCAACACTATAGTAAGGTTTTTTCCAATTTGTCTTAGTCCCCCCCCCCCTCCCCTCGCCTTCTGTTGGAGAAAATATCCAGTAGAAGTAAGTGTAAGCGAAATAGGAAAAATAATTTGTTGATAATATTTTGGTCTAAACATGACATAAATATGTGAATTAAATCTACATAACTAGAAGTTTTGATTTAAAAAAAACTTCTAGCATAAAGAAGTTTTAATATAAGTAATGTTGAATTTTCTGCTTAATTTTTTTTTTTTTTCTCTCAAAATTACGTGACATACATGTTTATTATTTATAAGAATAGTACTACATTTATTGAAGAAGATTTCAGAAATTTTTAGCCAGACATGATTTGTTAGGCAGTAGGGGAAGGCAGAGGGACTGTTAATTTTTGTTCCTCCATTTTATCACACTAGCACTACTGGACCACAATTACTGGATCTCATTCATATATGATATTTCACCTATATTGGTACAAACTTTTAAACAGAAAAGGACTGTCAGTGTAAGTGGATTAGGGTAGATGCGTTTAGCATGTAATAAAAATAATAAAATTTCTGCAATGCAGGATGTATAAAATTAAATTATATAAATCAGAATTTTATTTAAATTCTTTTGTTTGCAATAATTATTGAATGAGTACCAAGTAAAGATTTTCAAAGTTACGCTTATTACTATTAGACATTATTAAAATTGCATCAAACAATTTAACTCATCCATCAATTGATAACTACAGAAATTGGGGAAATTTAATTCAGAACACAGAAGATTGCTGGAAAAAATGCAAATTTTGCAATACATCCTATGTATTAGTCATGCAAATTTTGTAATACATCCTATGGTTGGAATGTACAACACCATATCACATCAAATCACTGAAATATATTTGTTATTCCTCTTTCACTTCTAATTTAATGCTTGCTCATTCATGAAAAGTGAATATAAGTTTTTTAAAAAGTACTATTTCTTTAAAATAAATAAAAATAATTACTACATGTAAGTTTTTTAGCAGGTATAAAATTAATATTTTTTTTTTTAACTCGCAGAATTGTCCAAAGGTATGTAGGAAATAAAGTTTAAAATATTTTCAATAATTTATTTTTCATAAAGCTTTATTTTTAATTTCTTGTAACATACTTAAAAAGGTCTCTTTAAAAACACTAAATTTTCTTTCTTAAACCTTGCTTTAATCTTTTTAAAATAAAAATAGTACTAATCAATATTTATTTTAACTATCAAATGTTTTTAATCAGCTTAATATAATTAAAATAATCAACATCCTGGTGCCGAAAGTACTTAAACAAATTATCTATTAATAAACCTTCCAGAAATCTTTTTCTTTTTTTTTTCAACTGAAAATAAGCTTAAATTGATGACAGTTTGTTTTATGAATAACCTAGCTGTTAACTTATGACACAATTTGTTTTCTGAAGACATCCTTTTCCAGAACTAGCTTTCTTTTGCTTTTATTATTATTTTTTTTTCGTTTCTTCATTCATTAAAATGTTGAGAATTTTAAAATCGGAAGGTGTATAATATGAATATTTAGAATACCAAATCTTGTCAATAGTCTGATTTACTAAATTCTGCATTTACTCCACTTTTATGTAATTAAAACTGTGGCGTAATAAGTGGGGGGGGGGGGTCCGCCCCGGCGGCAAAAAAACAAACATGGTGGCCGGCAGGACACTTAGAAATAATAAAGTGGAAAACTAAAGGACCGAAATGGGGGCAGAATGCTGAAACTTAGAAAGAATGGGGCGGCAAACTGAAAGACCGCACCGGGCGCCAATAACCCTAGCACTACATTGCTAAAGCAAAAGATCATTATTATGCTCTGATTTTGGCAAAAGCATGATGTGTTTCAATTGCTGTATTCCCAAAACGTCGCAAATCCCTCGATTTTCCGATGGATTTGAGTAGATAAAGCCACTGAACATGGTACACGGCTGAAGTGTTGAAGTTCCCACGTTCGGCGGGCCCCGCCCGCGCGACTGTCGGTCTGGAGTTTTGGTCGGTTTCATCAAGATGTACGCGTCAATACACAGTAGAACTCCTTAAAAAGTCACCCAACCAAGGCACCCCCCCCCCCCTTAGAAGATATCCCTTGTCTAGGTTTGCCATAACAAACAAGCAAATCCCGCGAATTTTCGAATCGCAAAACGTCGTTTTGCTAAGGCATTCTTTCTGTATCATCTGTAATTATATATGATTAGTAAATAACTGTTATACATTACGAATAATATGTACCAAGAAAGCCAATTAAAAAGAGCAAATCGTTTAGGGGGGGGACTTGCTAGTATTGGGAAACTATTAAAGACATCGAGAAGAGCAATAATTATATACAGCTGGCGACGAACTCTGGTATAATGATTGTTTGATAATTCGCAACTACATATTTATCAAACGTAGCCACCGATATTTGAGGATTGACAGAGGGAATCAGAAATTTTTAGATAACTTGAGAAAATTTTGAATTTCCCAACCTTATTTTCTTCCCCCAACTCCTAAGTGAAATGCCGATGGGGCTTCTTGCTTGAGTCAGCAAAAACAAAACAAACAAGAGGGGCCTTTTCGGGTTACTCGGCTGTTCGGCTCGCACAAAAGAAAACGAAGAAAAGGGCAGTAGGAGTATTTCGATCTGAAAGAGTAGAATATTTGAAAAAAGCATTTTAATAAATTACATTTGTGGGAAAGATCGGATTTCATAGACGGTTTTTGTGAAACTGCCATTTTCAATCGAACCTATTTTTATGATGGGATTATTGTACTCAATCGTAACCGTTTTAATTAACGTATTATCGTGATGGGCCGCAAATGATATGTAGGAAATAAAAAGTGCTGGTTATTGACTAATAATAATAAAAATGTAAAAGCAGGAGGGTGCAGGAAGAAGAGAAATAGGGCCGCCCGGCACTAAAAATACGATAAAAGGGCCGTCGGGCGCTAAAAAGATAACAAAAAGGCCGCCGGGCGCTGCGCCCTGCCAAATTAATCTAGAGTCAACACTATAGTAAGGTTTTTTCCAATTTGTCTTAGTCCCCCCCCCCCCCTCGCCTTCTGTTGGAGAAAATATCCAGTAGAAGTAAGTGTAAGCGAAATAGGAAAAATAATTTGTTGATAATATTTTGGTCTAAACATTACATAAATATGTGAATTAAATCTACATAACTAGAAGTTTTGATTTAAAAAAAACTTCTAGCATAAAGAAGTTTTAATATAAGTAATGTTGAATTTTCTGCTTAATTTTTTTTTTTTTTTTTCTCTCAAAATTACGTGACATACATGTTTATTATTTATAAGAGTAGTACCTACATTTATTGAAGAAGATTTCAGAAATTTTTAGCCAGACATGATTTGTTAGGCAGTAGGGGAAGGCAGAGGGACTGTTAATTTTTGTTCCTCCATTTTATCACACTAGCACTACTGGACCACAATTACTGGATCTCATTCATATATGATATTTCACCTATATTGGTACAAACTTTTAAACAGAAAAAGACTGTCAGTGTAAGTGGATTAGGGTAGATGCGTTTAGCATGTAATAAAAATAATAAAATTTCTGCAATGCAGGATGTATAAAATTAAATTATATAAATCAGAATTTTATTAAAATTCTTTTGTTTGCAATAATTATTGAATGAGTACCAAGTAAAGATTTTCAAAGTTACGCTTATTACTATTAGACATTATTAAAATTGCATCAAACAATTTAACTCATCCATCAATTGATAACTACAGAAATTGGGGAAATTTAATTCAGAACACAGAAGATTGCTGGAAAAAATGCAAATTTTGCAATACATCCTATGTATTAGTCATGCAAATTTTGTAATACATCCTATGGTTGGAATGTACAACACCATATCACATCAAATCACTGAAATATATTTGTTATTCCTCTTTCACTTCTAATTTAATGCTTGCTCATTCATGAAAAGTGAATATAAGTTTTTTAAAAAGTACTATTTCTTTAAAATAAATAAAAATAATTACTACATGTAAGTTTTTTAGCAGGTATAAAATTAATATTTTTTTTTTTAACTCGCAGAATTGTCCAAAGGTATGTAGGAAATAAAGTTTAAAATATTTTCAATAATTTATTTTTCATAAAGCTTTATTTTTAATTTCTTGTAACATACTTAAAAAGGTCTCTTTAAAAACACTAAATTTTCTTTCTTAAACCTTGCTTTAATCTTTTTAAAATAAAAATAGTACTAATCAATATTTATTTTAACTATCAAATGTTTTTAATCAGCTTAATATAATTAAAATAATCAACATCCTGGTGCCGAATGTACTTAAACAAATTATCTATTAATAAACCTTCCAGAAATCTTTTTCTTTTTTTTTTCAACTGAAAATAAGCTTAAATTGATGACAGTTTGTTTTATGAATAACCTAGCTGTTAACTTATGACACAATTTGTTTTCTGAAGACATCCTTTTCCAGAACTAGCTTTCTTTTGCTTTTATTATTATTTTTTTTTCGTTCATATGATATTTCACCTATATTGATACAAACTTTTAAACAGAAAAGGACTGTCAGTGTAAGTGGATTAGGGTAGATGCGTTTAGCATGTAATAAAAATAATAAAATTTCTGCAATGCAGGATGTATAAAATTAAATTATATAAATCAGAATTTTATTAAAATTCTTTTGTTTGCAATAATTATTGAATGAGTACCAAGTAAAGATTTTCAAAGTTACGCTTATTACTATTAGACATTATTAAAATTGCATCAAACAATTTAACTCATCCATCAATTGATAACTACAGAAATTGGGGAAATTTAATTCAGAACACAGAAGATTGCTGGAAAAAATGCAAATTTTGCAATACATCCTATGTATTAGTCATGCAAATTTTGTAATACATCCTATGGTTGGAATGTACAACACCATATCACATCAAATCACTGAAATATATTTGTTATTCCTCTTTCACTTCTAATTTAATGCTTGCTCATTCATGAAAAGTGAATATAAGTTTTTTAAAAAGTACTATTTCTTTAAAATAAATAAAAATAATTACTACATGTAAGTTTTTTAGCAGGTATAAAATTAATATATTTTTTTTTTTTTTTAACTCACAGAATTGTCCAAAGGTATGTAGGAAATAAAGTTTAAAATATTTTCAATAATTTATTTTTCATAAAGCTTTATTTTTAATTTCTTGTAACATACTTAAAAAGGTCTCTTTAAAAACACTAAATTTTCTTTCTTAAACCTTGCTTTAATCTTTTTAAAATAAAAATAGTACTAATCAATATTTATTTTAACTATCAAATGTTTTTAATCAGCTTAATATAATTAAAATAATCAACATCCTGGTGCCGAATGTACTTAAACAAATTATCTATTAATAAACCTTCCAGAAATCTTTTTCTTTTTTTTTTCAACTGAAAATAAGCTTAAATTGATGACAGTTTGTTTTATGAATAACCTAGCTGTTAACTTATGACACAATTTGTTTTCTGAAGACATCCTTTTCCAGAACTAGCTTTCTTTTGCTTTTATTATTATTTTTTTTTTCGTTCATATGATATTTCACCTATATTGATACAAACTTTTAAACAGAAAAGGACTGTCAGTGTATGTGGATTAGGGTAGATGCGTTTAGCATGTAATAAAAATAATAAAATTTCTGCAATGCAGGATGTATAAAATTTAATTATATAAATCAGAATTTTATTTAAATTCTTTTGTTTGTAATAATTATTGAATGAGTACCAAGTAAAGATTTTCAAAGTTACCCTTATTACTATTAGACATTATTAAAATTGCATCAAACAATTTAACTCATCCATCAATTGATAACTACAGAAATTGGGGAAATTAATTCAGAATACAGAAGATTGCTGGAAAAAATGACATAGTCATGCAAATTTTGTAATACATCCTATGGTTGGAATGTACAACATCATATCAAATCAAATCACTGAAATATATGGACTATATTCCGTATACGGTGCTGTTTACATTTTGATGTTTTGTTTACAAATTGATTTGGCGTTGGCTCTGGCGCTGTCATGGGCGATGCTCAGCTGGAGTGAAGTACCATGCCGGTGATTGTTTAGACTAGTAACCAAAGAGAAACACGGGGTGTTTTGAAGTATGGGATTTTCATTCAGTGCTAATTGAATGACGATAGTTGTTTGTTTGTGGCTGGTAATAGAGTGGATTAAGTTAATGTTTCATTAACCTTGTGGTTTTGATTCTGTTTTAAGGACTCTTTATCGTAGGTTAGTAAGCGTATCAGGGAATTTCGTCGTCAGTATTTATGTGTGGAATATGGAGTTTTTTTATATTTTGAAAGGAAAAGGAGCGTTTTTTTGTGTGTGTTTGATAGAAATATGGCGTGAATATAGAGCTAAATACAAGAAAGCATGCTGGTGTTACGTTATAAGCCGGTGGGTGTTGGGGACATTTCTGAGCGGTTATTTAAAAAAAAAAAAGGTAAAGGTAAGTGCTCTTTTTTAACGAATCTTTGCAATGTTTAAGGTTTTTAATGTGAATTTTAAATTGATATTCAATGTGTTTTATGTTTTATTAAGTGCTATTTACGTGCTATTCTAATCATACTGACTTTATAAGAGGTGTACAACTAGGTTGTTTAATTCACCGATGTTTTTTTTTTGAGTTGAAAACGGGCCAGTGTTTGCCCAGTTTCAGGGATGCTACACCTGCGACAAACTGAGACAAAACAGCCGGCCTGCGCCATTTTGCGACATTCGGTACGATTTTGGCCGTATCTGCGCAAAAACAGCGAACATGAGTAATTTTGAATCTGACACACGGGAGCGCGCACTGCGCGACCACGTGCTGAGAGTTGTGCCGAACATTCGGGTCCTCAAAATAAACCTCCGGCCGGTATTGGAGAAAGAAAAGCTCCCGGTGTAAAGGGAAGGGGGGTGAGTGGGTTGACAGTTGAGTTTCCGGTCTACGTTACACCTACTGCAGCAACCTCGCTCATTTCGTAGCTACCACGTGGGGAGGAAAGAAATTCTTTTCGTCTTACTGCCTCTTCCCCCCCCCCCAAACTAGCCAATATCCATCCAAATACGTCATTCAAAATTAGACGAATCTCTATCTGAACGCATTATTCCTTTGTCAGAATGGATTAACTGCACGTGATGGATTCAGTGTTGCCAAATCCTACGGTGGAGGGGGAAAAAAAAAAGAACAAAAAAAGCTGCATATGTTCTCAAATTACCACAGATACATAACAAAAACACATATATTTTACAGCTGCGGAGCTAGTATATAAGAGAGGATGGGGAGGGGAAAAAAAAACCTGGCCAGCTGGCTCTGTTTATTTAAATCTTAAAGATTCCAAAGCGGCAGCACGAAAAAAAAAAAAAAAAAAAAAAGCCCAACAGCAGAAAGGCTGATAACGGATTATTTAATTCTAGTGAGTCATGACCTACTTTCCGGCTCGACATTCCAATGATTCAATTATGCTATCGCATAAGCAGAAATGCAAGAGGTAGGAAGCACAGAACTACACTCATTTTCTTTTTTTTTAATCATTCTCTTGTATTATTTTTTATTTTTATTATTCTTCCAACAGATTCAAACACATAAATTAAAAACTTTGTTTAAAAAATACCTAAATAAAAATATATCTGTATGTACGTGCATCCCCCCCCCCCCCCTCCGTTTTGCCGGTCAACTTCGGATTGCTTTAAATTTTTAAGACCTTTTTTTTTTTCCCTATTTCATTGTGATGATCGGGAAAAAAAAAAGGGACTGGCAGCCATTCCGGCTTTTGGGTACTTCCGGATTTCGGAATTCCGGATAATCGGTCCTATGCTGTACTTATATACCTAATATGTAATTTTTATCATTAGTTCCATATTGGGAGACCCCTGACTTCATTTAATATGAAAACATGATTATTTGATATCACATGATAGATTTAAAAGGTATAATGCTAACATACATTATACCTTTTAAAATTTTCAAAAATTTCCCCCCCCCCTCCCCCGGAGACCAAAAAAATTTCAGCTAACTTTTTTCTTGGCCAATCACATCCCTGTTAAAAATCCCCTCGAGTCCCCTAATTTATTTTTATTGCATTTCAAATCTTCTGGCATGCTAAATATTGTCATCCCTGGTTCAAGCCTAAGAATCGTCGTACTGTTTGGTTCTTTTTTCTTGAACTTTCTTTTAATTATCAAATTGATGGGGAAATCATTATTTTAGTGATAAACTGAGATAAAATAAAAACCATAAACTCCAACCAACCAACCAAGAGCTAATAAAATATTCAGCCTTCAGCTGAAATTAGTTTCCCCTCCGCTAAAGAGGTTTTTTGACAGAACCTTTTAATTTGTATTGGCAGCCATGTACAGGATGTATTTGCATGTAAATCAAACGGGGAGAAACCAACCGTTCTTCCAGTGGTGTCAAGTATTTTAAACAATCCGGTATTTCGGGGAATTCGAAGCCATTGCTTATAGCTAATTGTGGTATTGCCAATTTAATCAAACAATCGTAACATGTTCTGCAAAATTTGCCAATATCACCGATATCTTTGTAAAAGACTAGTTTTATAAAGTCCGTTGTCGCTCCTTTGGACAGTAAAGTTGTTTTGGAAAGGGTTCTTATTGACTTTTTGAACCACAGTCGATCACAACAATAGCATTGGTGGATTGGACCATCAGCAACAGCTTCGAAAAATTTCTCAGCTAATTTACGAAATTCTAGTTCTTCACACCTTACATTTAGATCAGTATCTGTTCTTGGTCTTTTCGATGGTATATCTAGACAGAGTCGTAAACGTTTTCTGTCTTGTCTTCTGGATTTGGATTCCGCTTCTTGAGCACGAAAATCTGGATCTTCCCTTTTTCTTTGCATAAATAGACGGTTAATTTCACGATGACTTTCTTCCGGATTAGACAACTGGCGAGGACGGCCAGCGCGGCCTTGAACAACAGTCCTGGGTATATTCTTCTGATATTTAACGATGTAATACTGAACAGTAGAGCGTGAAATACCAAGCCTACGAGCTATTTCACACTGCGTGAGTGGTGTGTCAGAAAAATAAAGCGATATGATTTGGTCTTTAGTCTCTTGAGAAAGCACCATAGTCTCAATCAATCACGGTTAATAGCTTACTTTATTTACTACTATCAATTATCATCCACGACCTTTTTTTGTCTAGATATATTACACCTTTCAGCTACATAAATTTGTTTAGAACAAAAAAGTTATTTTTATTCTAAACTATCGTCCTGGCAACCAGCGAAAGAAAAAGAGGAAAAGAATCTTCGTTGCCATCCCCGCAAACACCTTGATGGAATATACGTAAATAATTTAATTACTTTTAATTCATAGTTATTAATACAAAACTATTCGTAAATCTTTTGTGAAAAATTGCTCGAATTTATTACTTCATCCTTTTGTAACTAACGTAAAGCTAAATGTATTTTTGCGTATACACTAAAACAATAAAGATTTTTCATGTATTTTATTGATCCATATTATGCGAATTTCAAAAGTGCATATGCTTACTTTATTTACTACTATCAATTATCATCCACGACCTTTTTTTGTCTGCCAAAAACTATTACCCTCTTTAGCGGAGGGTAATAAAATTGGGATCTGGAGTTTTGGTAGGTTTTCTCCAAATGTAACGTGAATACGCGTTAGAACCCCTTAGAAAGTCCTCCTACCAATTTACTCTCCATGCTAGGCAGATACCCCACGTACAGGTTTGCCTTAACACACATAAACAAACAAACAAATAAAATTGGTTGAGAGACAAACTTGAAAAAACCAATTTTAGTTGAGACATAGCGAGAAAAAAAGGAATTTTGATTGCGACCAACTGAGACAAAAAGGGATTTTGATTGAGACAAACTGAGGCAAAAAGGGATTTTGACTGAGACAAACTGAGGTTTTGACTGTAGCATCCCTGCAGTTTACATTAGCTGTACAACTAGGTTGCTTAATTCACTGTTGTTTTTTTAGTTAAAGACGGTCCACTGGTTGCATAGTTTACATAGCTGTACAACTAGGTTGCTGAATCCACTGAGGTTTTTTTTAGTTAAAAACGGACCACTGGTTGCCTAGTTTAGATAGCTGCACAGCTAGGTTGCTGAATCCACTGAGGTTTTTTTAGTTAAAAACGGGCCACTGGTTGCCTAGTTTAGATAGCTGTACAACTAGGTTGCTGAATCCACTGAGGTTTTTTTAGTTAAAAACGGACCACTGGTTGCCTAGTTTAGATAGCTGTACAACTAGGTTGCTGAATCCACTGAGGTTTTTTTAGTTAAAAGCGGTCCACTGGTTGCTCAATTTTAGTGGAATATATGTGCAATTTTAATGTGCTGATCGTGGAAAATGGTTGGCGACAGTCACTGGAGCTTGGCGGCCGCCAAGCTCCAGCGACTGTCGCCATGTTTACATGGGGTGCGCACCGGCTTGTATGATTTTACCAAATATATTTGTTATTCCTCTTTCACTTCTAATTTAATGCTTGCTCATTCATGAAAAGTGAATATAAGTTTTTTTTAAAGTACTATTTTTTTAAAGTAAATAAAAATAATTACTACATGTAAGTTTTTTAGCAGGTATAAAATTAATATTTTTTTTTAACTCACAGAATTGTCCTAAGGTATGAAATAAAGTTTAAAATATTTTCAATAATTTATTTTTCATAAAGCTTTATTTTTAATTTCTTGTAACATACTTAAAAAGGTCTCTTTAAAAACACTAAATTTTCTTTCTTAAACCTTGCTTTAATCTTTTTAAAATAAAAAAAGTACTAATCAATAAATATTTTAACTATCAAATGTTTTTAATCAGCTTAATATAATTAAAATAATCAACATCCTGGTGCCAAAAGTACTTAAACAAATTATCTATTAATGAACCTTCCAGAATTCTTTTTCTTTTTTTTTTTTTTCAACTGAAAATAAGCTTAAATTGATGACAGTTTGTTTTATGAATAACCTAGCTGTTAACTTATGACACAATTTGTTTTCTGAAGACATCCTTTCCCAGAACTAGCTTTCTTTTGCTTTTATTATTATTTTTTTTTTTCCTTTCTTCATTCATTAAAATGTTGAGAATTTTAAAATCAGAAGGTGTATAATATGAATATTTAGAATACCAAATATTTTCAATAGTCTGATTTACTAAATTCTGCATTTACTCCACTTTTATGTAATTAAAACTGTGGCGTAATAAGAGGGAGGGGGGGGGATCCACCCCGGCGGCAAAAAAAACAAACATGGTGGCCAGCAGGACACTTAGAAATAATAAAGTGGAAAACTAAAGGACCGAAATGGGGGCAGAATTCTGAAACTTAGAAAGAATAGGGCGGCAAACTGAAAGGACTGCACCAGGCGCCAATAACCCTAGCGCTACATTACTAAAGCAAAAGATCATTATTATGCTCTTATTTTGGCAAAAGCATAATGCGTTTCAATTGCTGTATTCACAAAACGTCGCAAATCCCTCTATTTTCACATGGATTTAGTAGATATAGCCACTGAACATGGTACACGGCTGAAGTGTTGAAGTTCCCACGTTCGGCGGGCCCTGCCCGCGTGACTGTTGGTCTGGAGTTTTAGTCGGTTTCATCAAGATGTACGCGTCAATATACATTAGAACTCCTTAAAAAGTCACCCAACCAAGGCACCCCCCTTATAGGCCTGCTATAACAAACAAGCAAATCCCGTGGAATTTTCAAATCGCAAAACGTCGTTTGGCTAAGGCATTCTTTCTGTATCATCTGTAATTATATATGATTAGTAAATAACTGTTATACATTACGAATAATACTAAGAAAGCCGATTAAAAAGAGCAAATTTAGGGGGGGGGACTTGCTAGTGTTGCAAAACTATTAAAGACATCGAGAATAGCAATAATTATATACAGCTGGCGAGGAACTCTGGTATAATGATTGTTTGATAATTCGCAGCTACATATTTATCAAACGTAGCCACCGATATTTGAGGATTGACAGATGGAATCAGAAATTTTTAGATAACTTGAGAAATTTTTGAATTTCCCAACCGTATTTTCATCCCCCAACTCCTAAGTGAAATGCCGATCAGGCTTCTTCTCGCTTGAGTCAGCAAGAACAAAACATACAAGAGGGGCCTTTTCGGGTTACTCGGCTGTTCGGCTCGCGCAAATGAAAACAAAGGGCAGTAGCAGTATTTCGATCTGAAAGAGTAGAATATTTGAAAAAAGCATTTTAATAAATTACATTTGTGGGAAAGATCGGATTTCATAGACGGTTTTTGTGAAATTGCCGTTTTCAATCGAACCTATTTTTATGATGGGATTATTGTACTCAATCGTAACCGTTTTAATTAACGTATTATCGTGATGGGCCGCAAATGATATGTAGGAAATAAAAAGTGCTGGTTATTGACTAATAATAATAAAAATGTAAAAGCAGGAGGGTGCAGGAAGAAGAGAAATAGGGCCGTCCGGCACTAAAAATACGATAAAAGGGCCGTCGGGCGCTAAAAAGATAACAAAAAGGCCGCCGGGCGCTGCGCCCTGCCAAATTAATCTAGAGTCAACACTACAGTAGCAGGTAATTTAAAATGAGCAAACAGTGGACCATATTTAATTAAAAAACTACAGTGGATTAAGGAACCTAGTTGTACAGCTAATGTAAACTGGGCAAACACTGGCCCGTTTTCAACTCAAAAAAAAAAAAAAACTGCTCTTTAAGAAGCCCCGAACCGAACCGCTCTTTAAAAAGACATTAAATCCCAATAAAATCACTCCTATGCTTTGTTGTTCACTCCCAAGAATGAAAAAATGCAGTATTACACTATTTCTACCCCCCCTCCCCTTTTTCCAGCCTTGAGCAATGATTGACCTATATTTATACCATTTCACATTCCACAGTGTGGATTCTCGACCGATTAAACAGGGCGCGGCACCCGGTTCCTTTAACGTCTGGCAGCCCTTTTTCTCCCCCCTATGGTTTGGTATGTCGGTCTGTTTTTCCATTCTTATTTGCCAAAACTTTTTCTCCTTCCTTACCATACAGTTTTCCTTATACAGGAGACAATACAATGAAGTCAAAATCGACGTTTAAACGACCCTTTACAAAACAGGAGGTATAACTGTTCCTTCACAAAATTCCAATCAGCCTTTTTTAAAAAAAAAATACACCCAGATAAAATGTCCTTTTATAAATAATTATATTTTCTGTTTTCTTTCATTTGCGTGATCTGAAATATGCCCCTGGAATGTTTGTTTTTTCAGCAATGTAAAAGGGCCATCTGGCAATTTATGCTTTCAGTTGGGGGGGGGGGGGGGAAGAAGGGAGTTCAAAATGATTTCATGTAAGGATGTTATGTTTGATAAGTATGCAGTTGTGAATTAGTAAACAATAAGCTTAGACTTAGCCACATAAATCATGGCAGCTTCCGTTGTTTTGAATTGGATGTTATGCACTCTTGCAAGTTGTTCTTAATGATTGCTTTTAGTGTAATCATTGCATGGCCTTTCTACTTCAGATTATTTATAGTTAGTACAGATATTTACTAAACATTAGAGCATAGGTTTCCAACCTTTTTTGAACTGGTGCCCCCTTTTCTAGTGAATATTTCAATACCGCCCCCTACCACTCCAGAGAAATAAGAGCGTACATAATGCATGGTGAAAACAAGAATTAAATTTTAAAAAATTACTAATAGATAGAATATCGTTGGAATTGAAACTCTACTGAATTTCTTCTTCATTTAAAAAGGAGGAATAAAAGTTTTAGAGAGGTATCACTTTCTCTCAACAGCGAAGTCTCATATCGAAATATGTGAATTTTCGCACACGGTATAAAAATCACTCTGTTAATTCATTTCTAAGTCTTTCTTAGACTAGATTTGGTTAATCTTCCCACGTCCCTCCGTGCCATATCAACGCCCCCTAATTTTCTCTGGGTCTTTTACCGCCCACCTGAAAGCCTCAAACGCCCACAAGGGGGCGTTATCGCCCACGTTGGGAACCTATGCATTAGAGAATTACGGATTCATTTCAAAATGCAAGACGACTTATTGCGAGTTAGAAAGTTTGCGCAATTTCGAAACATTCATTGGTCTGAATTTATGTCTGTCTTTAGGAATAAGATTTAGGACTAAGTTAATCATTTTGAGATTGCATCAAACGATTTCTGAACATTTACTACATGGTGCATAAACGTGCCAGTTTGGAAAACAAAGTGCTTTCTTTTAATCCCCTCCCCAACCTGGCTGTCCTTTTTACATCCGCCACTGGCTTTTTTCATGAACAACGTTCTAATTTTCCGAGAATGACAGCTGTCATCAACTTTTCTTCTGGCAATGAGCCTTATTAATATTATAGTGAAATAAGTCTTGATGATTAATTTTTTGGCATAAACACAACTCACCTGAAAAGAATTAATAAATGAGCGCTCGATACTAGTCTGATTTTTATTCCCAGAAAGAGAGCTCCTACATAGCAGGTGGAGGGAACTTAGGAGGAAGAACAAACAAGTGCAGGCGTCTGCTTCAAACTGCAATCGTAGGCGGTGTAATTTACCCCCCTGGCTTAGGGTCTCCAATCAACCTACCTCCCGTCATCATCATCAACGTTGTTTACATTTAGGCCAAGATATTATTGGGTGACGATCGGCGATCGCTAAATGATAATAATTCCTAAACTCAATTGAAAAGTGCAATAGTTATTTTGTGAAAGGGCTGTTTTGGTCAAACTGAATTTTGTGAAGGGTTCGTTTTCGGACCCGATTTTGACCTGAACAGACCCCTGTTACTAGCTTTTTATTCACACCATATTTCTAACAAACACACACACACTTTCTTTTCATGCTAATAGCCTAACATATTTCACTCCCTTCCGTCCATAACATTTGAATTCCCAAACTGATGATACACATTCTTTTATGGTTGCCAGTCAAAAATACCACCGGCAGGTAGAGTTGTGGGTTTTCCAGAAAATTTTCTAAGCCATTAATACAATAAGGTATTGTAATATTAAACTCGCATTCACTAGAAACTGCAAGTAAACAAAACTGGAGTATTATTATCAGCTCTGTGATATCCTTTTAAGTTTTCCCTTTTCAACAAAATATAGCTAAATTACATTTTTAACAAAGCACAGAAATTGTGATTTGAAAGTTTTTAATCATGTATAAAGCTGATAATTTAAAATATAATTCTTTAATAATTATTCTACCCATATAATGTCTCAGTAATTCATTAAAAAAATACCATATTGGACAAAATAGTTTATTTATTAAATTGATCTATCAGGGTTGCTACGCGACCGGGAGAACCTGGAAAACCGGGAAAACTCAGGGAATTTAGAAATCGCGAAAAAAAACGGGAAAACTCAGGGAAAATGAGGAATTTTCATGAAAACCGGGAAAGTACAGGGAAAAATATATTTGCAGCAAAAAATACATTTATATTTTTTAATTAATACAAATTTTAAATTTTTGTTTGGGAAAGATTATCACTGTATTTCGTATTTCAGTAAAAAGTGAGATCGCGAACCAAAACCTGCGCCTTGTTTATTGAAAAGCCGTAGTCACGCCAGTCGAAGCGATTGATTGGCGCCTGTGGAATGCCTATGCATCAGGGTTGCCAGATCAAAATTTATGAAAATAGCCAAATTGCTTCTGAAAATTAGCCAAAAATAGCCAAACCAGCGATTGCAGTGCCATCTTTTGGATTTTAATAAAGCTTTGCAGAATTTGAGGTTGGAATAGAGTATGAACAGGATTTTTAAATAAACGGGAGGGCGGGGGGAGCGAATTTCTCTCAAATTTTTTGATTTAAAACATTTGTTTAAAAATTTAAAGAGAAACTTCTCTTTTCTGCTCTTGAATTTCGTACATGCTCAACCTTCAAAGAAAAATAAAATTGGTCCCAGAACCCCCTTCTGGATGTGCGCCTGGTCTATACAAACAAATTTTGAGTATAAAATAGAAAAGTATTTCTTTCAAAATGGTCTGACTCTTAACTTTAGAAATAAAATTTTATTCATTTACACAGCATGAAAAGTTTTATCCTTTGTCTTACAGTGCATTAATATTAGTTAAAAACAACATAAATATATAAATAATTATTGTAACTGTTGCTATGTAAACATAAAATTTAATATAACAAATCTAAAATAAATAAAAATTTGCGATATATATATATATATATATATGCAATGCACCGGTGTCAGTCCGCCACTGGCGACGAATTAAAAATAAAAATAGGCAAGCAATAAAATAAAATAATAAAGTGGCGGCAGCATCATTCCCTAACGCCAAAATTTGGAAAGAATATCCCTCCATCAAATAGGACCGCACCGGCCACCAACGCAACAACTCTCGGTCCGACGTCAAGGTTAATGACAGGATCTTTAGGGACTTGACGCATGATCCCACCTTCCTCTCTTGTTGGAGTTGGTTGAGGTAACAGAATTTTCCTTCTTGCTAAGGCTAAATAGTATAACAATTTCTTTAAAAAAACTTATCGAGTCAAATATGCTTAAAAAATGAGCAAATTAGTTAATATTAGCCAATTTCTAGCAAACACGATAAAAATAGCCAAGAATTAGCCAAAATCAGGTTGGCTATTTTCTTTACAAATTTTCTAGCCAATCGTGATCAAAAATAGCCAAATCTGGCAAGCCTGCTATGCATCTAAGAGAGCTCGCTAGAGAAAGGGTATTCCCCTTTTCCCCCTCTCAGCTTCGCTCTGTTGTATAATCTCTCTACGGAACATTCCTTTAGAAAGGGCGATATTCCCTTTTGCACTTCCTCCTGGTGGATTTTCCCCTTCTAGTTCTTCCCCATCTGCTTGTATGTGGGCACTGCTAGACACACGTCACATGTTTGCTTTTACTCTTTCTCGCTCTCGCTGTTTAGTCTTGCTGTCACCCCGTGTGTACTCTGTTTTTTTTTTTTTTTCAAAATCTGCAAGGAGTCGATACCATGATGCCTTGCAGAGAAAGAAAGATGCTCAACAAAAGTTGCAAGATGAAGGAAGAAATAAACGAAAAGTTTCTGAGCAGATCAAAACATTACAAAAGAAAAAACAGAAAATTATGGACGAACAATCTGCTGGATTGCCTAACATCAACCAACAGATTTTGGAATTGAAAAAAAAAAATAAATAAATCTTTAGATTTACTAGTGAAAGTGTTTATTTTATTAAAAATTTGCTTTTTTCCCCCAATGAGCAGGCACTTGTTCATCAATCATTTTGCCATTACTAAGGACCAAACTGCTGGCAATATAAGTAATAATTTTAATTTACAGGGATAAAAATCTTCCACGGATTCGCAGAATTTCGCATTTTAATTATTTCCATTTTTATTTAAAAACCATATGTAGATAATATAATCACGGCAGAATTCCAAATCTCGTATCTGCCAACTCAAGTTCAATCTTTTTGATAAATGAGCATTTCCTTTTCAGTATTACTTTATAAACATTTCTAATGCAACTACAAAATACTTGAATGCTTATTTAAATTTATGTTTATAAATTTCTTGAATTTTAAATGCTTCTGAAAGTTTGAATGTGAAGCTAAAAAATCATGACAGAGATTTAAATAAGACATTGATTTGCATAGATTGACTATGAGAAAAAGAACTGCTTTTCTTTTAAGTAAAGGTAAATGAAGTTTTTAATATTTATTTTTTAATTAAATTAAGATTTTTTATCAATGCAACTAACTACACTGCAATATAATTTTTACTCTATTTTTGATGGAAGTTTTGAAAAAAAATAAGTAAATAATAATAATATTAAACCTTCCAAATCAGCCTTTTTATGTTATTTTATTTGTACATAAAAAGTGATTGTCTGAAATCTATTCATGAAGTTATTTATCTTGACCTTAGATTTATGGAGAATTTGCTTAAAATCCTCTTTTTAAATAATGATAGCCTGTTTTTCTATTAAACACTCTCTATCTAAAAGTGATTATTAAATACTTATTTATGCATGAGCACTGAGAATTATTTTAATCAAGATAAAAATAATTAATTTGGTTTGCAATTGATATTTTATGGAAAACAGTGTGTGATGCTCGTCAAAATATTTTAACGGTTAAATTCAAGCTTACGCACTTTTCCTCTTTTTTTCTCTTCATGCATTCTCATCCCTAAATTTAGCTTAACTAAATTAAGTTGATAATTTTGATTTAGTTAAGCTAATAATCAATGTGATATTATTAAAGATGCACAACTATTTAAAATATTAGAAGATGATACTATATTGCGTTATATGCCGTTATTGCGCTATGTCGTGTTTGTCCCCTTTTTGATCATGAAAAGGACAGGGAATTTCATTTCAGGATTTGAGTAGCAACCCTGTCTATGAATAGCTGAAATGGAAATAAAATATGTTCCAAAATAACTGCATATTTCTCTACAAAAAATAAAAAATTAGTTATTCTAACACATTTCACGAAAAAACAAATTACTATAAAAAAATGTTAGCTTTGATTTTTTTTTCTTTTTTGGTAAAGAAACAATTTAGGCAATGAGAATTTTCAAGAAAAAAATAAAATATTATTTTGAATATTTTAATCACATTTTTTTTTACAAACTTTTCTGGGTCACTCTCTGAACTGGAGAGCATGGGGTAATCTAAATTAGAATTACTACTACTACTAACAGAGAATATTGTGTCTGTGCATTCCTTTGAAAGGTCATGCTCAGATGTAGAAGCAGAATTTGAAAGTATAAAACAGAATCAAACTTAAATTTTATTCATACATGTATTATCCAAAAATAGCATCTTTGTTGGTTTTTGTTAATTTTTGGTTTTATCTTATCTGTAAAAATTAAAAGTTGCATAATTGTACTGCTTACAATATATAATTTTTTTCTATACTGTTTTTGCTGCTGTTTTTTAGCTGTTAATTACATTTTCTTTTCAATAGAAGCGAATGAGAACAGGTGGATCCCCTCCTAGACAAAAGAAATTTAAGGAAGTAAGTAGAAGTGATAGATTTATCATCTCTGAATGATATCACCAGGTGTCGTCCACCAGCAATTACCGTAATTTCCAGAAGAAATGCCACTCTCAGAAAAATGGTACAGGGTTAACATGATAAAAAAAAAATTGGGTGATATTTCTCACCCATCCAAAAATTTTGAGTGAGATTTCTGAAAGTTAAGTGAGGACATAAATATTGTTTAACATCATTTTATTTATTTATAGTACAATTTCAATAATGCCAACTTTTCCGTTCATTAAAAATTTTAGCAGCTTGATCATGTGGAAAACTTTCTAAATTGATATTCCCATCAACTATTCTAATAAGATTGCTTAAATTTGCACTTAGAAGGTTAATGAATATTCAAAGTTTCAAAGAATCATATCCAGTTTAACTAAGCAACAGAATTATTAGCTATAATATTTTATCTAGTATAATAAAATTATATAACATATTATTTATATAAATATTAAATTATATTATACTACAAAATTGGTAAGATAGAAATATGTGTGACAAAACAGATATATGTAGTTCAAATTATTACTACAGTAAAAGCTAGATTATCCGGCATTTAACCTGAAAATTTCAGCTGTCTTCTGTCTTTTTTTTTTTCTTCTTCTTAAAAGATTGATTAACTCTTACTGTGAACCACAACTAAACTTAACACGGAAATGGGGGGGGGGGTGCAAATTTCAAACTGCCAGAGGATATCAATAATTCCATGAATTGTGGTGGTATATAAAAAAACAAACAGATGAAATGCTCTGAAAACTGATATACGACGGACACACATACAAAAACAAAACATTTTTACAGCTGCCAAGCAGGATGAGAAAAATCAACACATTAATTTATATTCCCCCTCTGCATTCCGATGATTCAACCATGTTATCTCTGAACAGAAACTCAAGAGAGGAAGGGGTGGGGATGCTTTTTTTTTGCGGCCGCAGAGTCTTTTTCTCTCCGGGATTTCAACAGAGTACAGTGTAGACAGATTTTTGTATTTCTAAACTGGTGTTTTTAAACTTTCAAACAGCATGCGAGAATCTTGCACAGGTGGCGAATATTTTGCAGCACGAGAATACCTCGCGCTGTAATATTTTTTGTACGAGATTTAAGAAATTTATGCAGAGATTCTCGTGCTCTAGTGGGAACCCTGTGCATACCTGCCAACTTGTACGGTTTGGCCGTACAATGTACGGATTTTAGCTTAGTTGTACGGTTATACGGCCGCAAGGCAAAATTGTACGATTTTTTGGCAAAGTTTTGGCTAATGTGATTTTATTTACTATGTTTCAAAATTTAGTGGTTTTGTGGAGTATTTTAAAATTTAAATCACCAATTGACGTTACGTTGAACGTAAAAACACTAGATCGTTTTATTTCCCATATTTACGCTAACTCCCCTCCCTCTCCTACCTCTTCTGCGTTCTTCCACTGATACGCTGTGTTACTGTTAACCCGAGAGGGAAAATAGGAATTCCCTCCGATCTCCGATGCTGCGAAAGCTATGATTGGCTCACAGATTTTTTTTTCCCCTCCCACCCGCCTACTTGCTTGTGACGTGTTAGGAGAAGTGAGATGGGAGCGTTCGTAATCGATATGCCGAGTGTCCATGCTTTGTCAAAGTTTGCTGCTGCGCATGCATGAAGGTGGATGCGCATTTGTTTAGAAATATCTCCCTCCCAATATCGCTTGGCTCCCATCCATAAGCGCAAGAACAACTTTCAATCACAAACACGTGTTGATGAAATTGTCCAGTGTAGTTTGAAGTTGTGAAATATTAATTTGAAATGTCGAAAATTAAACATAAACAATATAATAAAGTTTTCCTTGATTCTTTTACAAAGGAATATCCGTGTATCGTCAAATCGCAAAGGGGATGCAATTTTGCTTTTTGCTCAGTGTATAGGACCGACATCAAAATTGCGTATCAAACATGAATAATCTTGCTAAGTAGCAAACATAAATAATCTTGCAGACAAATAATTTTCAGTTGTTGTTGTTGTGTGTGATTATGGCAACGCTACACTAGGGCGATCTGCCGGGGGGGTTGGGTGCCTTTGCAGGAGGACTTTCTAAGGGGTTCTAACGCGTATTCACGTTACATCTGGAGAAAACCTACCAAAACTCCGGATCGACAGCCGCGCGATGGGACCCGAATCCGGGACCTTCACACTTCAGCCATCTACCACTTTCAGTGGCAGAACCACTTGTGCCATGGTGAGGCCAAATCATTTTCAGATATAGTTTATTTTTTAAATTTATTTCCAAATATGTGCTCACATGAAGTATGTGGAAATGATGTTTGCAAGCCAGTAGATGAAGTCAGGGATGAGCTTCAATCTCAATTTTGCAAATTGATAATTTGCCCGAGGAAGTTCAATCAGAAGAAAGAATGGACAAAAAATGGGCTAAAAATTGAGATTGAGAAAATTAACAGCTGCTAGTGGGAAATTTAAATATGATTGAATGTTATGCTAAGCATATTGACTGTACCACACAGTAATGCTGCTTGTGAACGTTTGTTTAGCAGTGTTAAGAAAAATAGAACACTATTTCATAGTTTTTTGTCTAATGAAACTGTGGAAGACATTTTAATTGCAAAAAGTAAACTCAAAGGCCATTGCTATGAGCAAGACTTTGATAAGTATTTTTTAAAAGCAGCCAAATCAGCTACTTATGAACATTTGTACTCTAAAGATACCAAATAAATGCCCCTCCTTTCCTATATGTGCATATGTATTAAAAATAGTGTACTAAATCTGAATAGTAATTTTAAAAATTGTATTTGCTTACATTTTATCTTTAGTAGGCATATTTATTGCGTTACTGCGTGACACCGTGGTATTGTAAGATTTTCAACAATTGCATGTTGGCAGGTATGCCTGTGGTACAAAAAAATTAAAACTCCACACTTAGTTAAAATGTGTGTGACATCGCTGTGAATGTGAAAGTTGCAAAATCTTGCCCTGAGTCATGATGTCTGGCATATCATTTTAGAGATACTATTCTCCCTGCGTGCCCACTGGCAACTAAAATGCAACTACAGTAAAACCCGCTTAAAAATTCCTTATTTGCAGCTCCCAATTTTTTCGTATTCTTACAATGTTGAAACAACTTGTTTAAAAAGTTTCGTTCCAAACACTTTCCTGCTTAAAAAGTTTTTTTTTCACTTCCAAGTTTACTTTCAGAAGGTGTTAACATGAGCCTTTCTTTCCCCCCTCCTTCTTATTATTGTTTGTAAAAATCAATGTTTAGGGCTGAAAATGACAATTGTATGGACCAGTGAAATGCTTACAGTGCATGAAATTCGTGAGGTTACAGAAAATTAAGGAATAAGTGAAACTGAATAAGAGGTTGTGGAAATTCTTAGTTTTCCGGATTCTGTAATAGGACTGAAACTTTTCGTCATTTTATTAAAAGCATTGAACATGTGAATGAAAAATTTTTTTAAACGGAACACCAATTAAAGATTGCCGTTAAAAAACAAAAACTAGTTTTTTTTTCTGTAAAATCAATTTCAATAATGGTTGATGTGAATATTTAAAAAAAATATTTAATATGGAATATTATTTAATATTACAATAATTTAATATATAGAATATATATTCTATATATATTTAATATATAGAATATTAGTTAATTATATTGTTTTACTTTATGAACTAATTTTTTAAGGATGCAAAACAATTTGTATAAGTAATTATAAAATTTATATTATTTATATAGTATTTTAATAATGTCAAAAAATATTTATACTGAAATTACTTTGTTTTTCAAAAAAGAAGTCTCTCATTTAAGAAATTTTCCCTCTTAAGAAGTTTTTGCCCTTTGGGAAACTTCTTAAGCTGGTTCTACTGTATTTGCTACTATGAGCAAGAATGGGCAACTATGGCAGCTATTTACATGCAAAACAACTAAAAAGCAACTATTTTGAGGAAAATGGAAATTATTTTTCTAGGAATATCAACGGAACTTCTGTTTTTCCCCTAGAGCGTTTCAGTTTATAGCATGCAACCATGCTACCAACACCACAGTTCTGCCTGGAGATCTTGAGAAATATCTGGCAAGAACAAATAATCTGGATTCATATCGGCTAGGTCGTTCCATTGTAGTTCATTCATCACAATAAAAATTGTCTCTTTATTTAATTAAAAAGTGGAGAAAAATCTCAAAATTCCTAAAACATAATACAACCAATTTTTGGAATGACACAGTGATTGTATTATCCATTATTGTTTCAGAAATTCTGCTACATTGTCAGGTTCTGATGCATTTTCGGCAATTACGGGGCCCTCTTCTTGATTTAACCAGTTTTCAGTTTGCAGACGGGGGCTTATAATAGCAGGGTGTCTACCGGTCATGAAAATGTCAAGATTTTGAACAATGTGTTATGAAAGTCATGAAAATGTCCCGAATTTTGATAGCATGTCACGATTTTTTTTTCCCCTACAACTCAGTCTCCAGTTATAGGGAAGGGAAAAGGACTGTCTTGCAATCTCACTCCCGTGTGGCAGTTTATCTTCCTGATTAGGATAGTGCCATTTCATTTACTTTTGACCATTTAATTAATTAAATGCGACTATTAAGAGTAATTAATATTATATATATACAGGATGGTCTAAAAGAAATTTCCCCTATGTATGAGTCCCTAGTGCCCGAACTGTTCAACCAATTGAAATGAAAGTTTATATATAGTTATTTAAATGTATGGGGTCCAGATTGTGATGATTTAAAACTATAAACCTCTCACAGTTATGGTTACAGTGACAATGGATGCGCAAATGGATCAGAACATGGAAAAACCTTAAATGGCATTGGAACGAGACACATTTGGCATAAATTGGCGGCTTAAAACATTTGCAAAGAGCATCATAAAGAACCCATGATAACAAAAGAGAGGAGAGGGGAAAAGGCTTTTATTCGAATTACAAGTTTTCAACGTGGCCACCTTCACAGATGATAACGCATTGCATGCTGGAGATTGTCGATAACAATGACGAACGTATCATGGCAGGAAGAATTTGTAGAACTTCCTGGTTTATGGCATCTTTCAAGTCTGACAAATTCCGGGGATTTGATGTGTACATCTTTCATTTCAGATAACCCCAGAACCAAAAATCCACCAGAGTGAGGTCAGGGGAACGAGGTGGTCACGTAACTGCAAAGGTATGCGTGATGACTCTATCATCAAAGTGCTGTTGCAGCACTTGTCGAACATTTCTGACAATGTGTGGAGGAGCACCATCTTGCATCCATACAATGTCATTAATGACATTTCGCTGCTGCAATTCTGGAATTACGTAATTCTTCAACATTGCTTTATACCGAGCACCTGTGATGGAGCACGTTTGCATACCACTGGCATACCCTCCAACATTGGCCTTCACCTCATCAGTAGCACTTAAGCGATATCGCCGGGGGGGGGGGAGGGGGGGGTTAGGGGAGTCATAACCCACCATGAGGAATTTTTTGCCATACAAAATGTATATTCATCACCCCCTTATCACAAACACCTATACATATATATATGAGTTGAAGTAGTGGTAACCTCCCGCTTTTTAGAGGTTTTCTCAACACAGGGTGTCTACCAAATTTCTGAAAGTCAATTTCCTGACTTTTGGGAGGTCCCGGGAAAAAAATTCCTGACCAATGCATTTTACTTAGGGAAATTGCACAATGCTTGTCTTTATATTTGCATATTTTGTACAACTTCTTTAAATCAATTTTGACTAAAGTATACAAGATTAAGCTTTCATCCATTGAGAAACAGAAGTAGTTGCACTTTCTGATAGAATTAACTAACTGTTCTTGGAAACACAGTCCTAAGATATGAGTTACCAAGTAAGCTAATTTGTCTTTTACCCTCGTGTCACGATTGATGAGTCCCCCATTTTCCCCTCCTTATACAAACACATTGCTTGATCCTTTCGCGGTCCGAAAAATGCGTCGCAGCTGCTTTCGGTTTCCAGTCTGACAATTAGAGAGAAAGTGTAGAAAAAACAAAGACATGGAAAAAAAAATGATTCTTTTGGTGAATTTTCCGGACCCATTATCCAATTTCCCGGTTTTTTCCAGACTTTCTGGACCCATTTTCCAATTTCCCGTCTTTTACCAGACTTTCAAGAGTGGTAACACCCTGCACCTGCAACATCATTATTAGAGGTTTTTTTCAATATCATTAGTACTATCACGTTTTAAAAAACGATCCATGTGAACAAAGAAAACAACGTGCGCTGCACTTTCCTTCCACAAAAGAGCTAAGCTTACATCCAAACACAGGACGGAGCAAGAAAGGGTGGCGGGAAATGCGAGAGGAAACGTGATGTAACAAGAGAAGGAGCAGCTAACGGCACCCCCTCCCACGCACACCACACTTTCGCCGACATAAGTTCGCTCACGGCTGCCGGCGCCGAGGGAGAATGTTGAATTCCCTTCTTTCAAGATCGGCGCCGACACACAGGAGTGTTGACTCACAACAAAGCAGCTAGGGTTGCAAACCGCACCTCCGTGCAGGCATAATGCCCTAAAAAAAGTAAACATTTGCTCAATTCCGTAGTTTTTTCGTACCATCCGTAGCTCCGTAGTTCATGCTACTTATCCGTATAAACTACGGATAATCCGTAGCAGTTGGAGGGTATGCACTGGATGTGACTTCTTCGAAGAAGTAAGGACCCAGAGTGAATGTCCCTGTGATGCCACACCACACAGTCACGTGTCTGTCGTATAAAGGCACTGGTGCCACACCGTGAGGATTTTCTTCTGCCCAATGAATGTAGTTCTTGGAGTTTATGTTCCCTGTCGGTGAAATGTAATGTGCCTCATCCGTCCATCATATCTGATTAGGAAAAAATTTGCTAAGTTGACACGCTGTTAGTTGTCTCCAGGTGCCAATGCCTAGACGCGCTGGAATCGATAAGGACACATCCGCAGAACAGAGCATAGAATTTGGAGATCTGTGGTTTTCAGTACATCCAAATTGCGGGAAACACTTCTTGCTGTATGCAATGGACCTGTAATCGTATTATGCACTTCTGCAACAACTTCAACAGGAACATGGAGTCATCCGAATCGTGGTCTATCACATGTGCATCCCGTTTCTTAAAATTTCTTTACCAAATTACGTTCACTTTTTACAGAACATGGGCCTTGTTTTAGCTTATGATTTCGATGATAAACTCGCAATGCTTCGGCAGCATTTTCTCTGGTCAGATAAAAAAGCTTTATCAATTCGCCTCATTGTTCCATGAATTCAATTAACTATATCTAAACTTTCATTTTGATTGGGTTAACGGTTCGGCCACTAGGGACTCATAAATAGGGGAAGTTTCTTTTAGACCACTCTGTATATAATATATATATACTGTATATATATCGCATTCATTTATCGCATTATTATATTTTCAAAGTATCGCATTCATTTAGAGGAAGAGAAAAAAAATAATATAGAGACATTAAAGAGCAAATGCAATTCTTCCAATGACTTGGAACAGTTAAAAGAAAAAAAAAGTACTGTAATTTATGGAAGAAACGCCGCGGCATTTATGAGTTTAAAAGTTAAAAAATAGTAAGTGCGGCGTTTCTACCGGGTGCGGCGTTTACAATATTTTTAATTTTTTTTAGCCGATCTTCAACGAAAAATTCGTTTAGTGATAATTTTCTCAAAAGATGGCGCCACCACTGACACGTACTCTTTAGCGTGCACAGATCACAGCATAGCGAATCAGAATGCGAACCTACCCCCATAGAAAAGAGGTTTGATCTTTGATCCAGTTTTGGAGAAAGTCAGAGCACCCTAAGATGGGTCCATGTCCCGTGCTCTGAAGTGGATGGCTTCATACATCCAACCGATGTCTCCTCAATTAAGTAAAAAGAAAAAAAAAATAGAAGTAAATCTTTTACATCTACATTTTAGAACTGTAATTAAATTTTAATGAAGTTTTGAATATATATTTTGAAGGGTTAAAGTTCTGTAAGATACTGCAAAATAGCACTACCCTCTATTAAATGCACCCGTTTTTTACATGAACCTCTATTGTTCTTAAAATACTGAATTTCAGCCAAAATTAGTCTATGTTGCGTACGGTGCGAGTTTAACCCTCCCCCCTCCCCCCCAAAAAAATAAATAAATAAAGTTAATCTGAAAGTTTTTTTTTTTTTTTTCGCCGTGCGGCTTTGCGCCCTGTGCACTCTATGGAATAAACACTGTCAACTAATTGGTATGCTCAAGAACTGCTGAGTGCTTTTAAAATAAATCCAAATGTTATAAATATTAAAAATAATAAACAAATACCGTAAGAGTTGTTACACAACATTCAGTTTAAAACAACAATTTGCTGAAGCAAGCTCATTACGTAATCAACAGCTGGCTATCTGCGGGGGGGGGGGGGGGGAAAATGTTTACTTTTAACTGGAGCCTCTTCTCACACATCGATTGCTGTTTTCATTTAATGGCACCTGGTAGTCTGTCCGAACTTTGTGCGGATGCAAGAAGGTTTTTAGAAGTTATTTTTTTATTTCTATGAATTCGCCTTTGTGAATATAAACATTGATATCTGATTATTTGAAAATAGAAATCGTAAGCTTTGTAAAATAGTGGCAAATACTTTAAAACATTCTATGGGAAGGGGGAGAAAAAAGGAGATTTTTTTCCGTTTATCCAATTTCTCCCGAAATATATCCGCTGAACTTAATAGCTTTTTTAATAAATTAGGTCTAATAAGTAATGCAACATATTTTTTATTTATTTATTTTTTTTAATTAAGAAATTATTTTAGAAAGCATTGAATTTTATCTGGCATTGACTTCTTCTGACCACGATCACCCCCCCCCCCCACAAACGATCGCGGCTGTGGCGTTTCTGACGATTTTCTAGCTAACTAAGCTCATTTTTGTGAGTGCGGCGTTTCTTCCATAAATTACGGTAATTTAGAAGAAGACATTCAAGAGATTTCTAACTTAAAGATTTTAAACTCAGTTTATGATTTTTAAAAATTTTCTTTCTTTTCTTACTCATTTTTACATGCGAACTCTTTAGGCTAAAATTGGAGGGGGTTGAAAATATCTCGTCCCCTAAAAAAAAAGAAAAGAAATATATGTATATGTTATTGATTTTTATAAGCTATGCTGCCACCTCCCAGCCACCTCCTGCAAAATATTCCTGGCTACGCTACTGATCTGTTGCATGTAATTCTTAAAAAAATTGATGATGACGTGCTTGATTTTTTTTAAAAGTGTGCTTAAAAGTGCTTGATTTTTAGATTGAAATTTGACTACTCACCCTGATACAGTAGAAGACCCGAAATCCGCAAGGCTCTAAAATCCACACTGTCTGTTCAATGTAAACAATGAAATCTGCTCTGTCAGCTACAAGTTCAGAAAACTACACTATAACCACAAAGTAAAACTAAATTAGCTATTTCCACTTGAAAAAGATATTTTAAGAGTTAGTGAGCTCTGATGGTAACATTGAAATCCTTCAAATAACTGACAGTGACATAATTAACACCCAAGTATGGTCACATGACACAGACTCTGACACAGTAACAACTGAGGATGATCAAAAAGTTGATAAAATAACATTTAATGAAGGTTAGGCTCTCGGAAAGAAATATCTCGGATTTGTAGAGCAGCAAAGCTGTGTTATATAACAGGAAATAATGAAAAAAAAAAAAAAACTAATTAGAACATCCCAAAGTCGTAAACTACTATTGAATATACATGTTTAAATAAGTTGTACTATAATTTCATAATTTTGTATATTGTATTATTCCTCTGTATTTTTATTATCATGATTCTGATTATAAGTAACATGTGATCTTTATTTTTTTTTTTTTTTCTGCATGGGGTGGAGAGAAATATAATAAATTTCCTAAGATGCCCCAAAATCTGCAAAATTCTAAAATCTGCACTAGGTCTTGAACCAAGCTGTGCGGATTTTAGGTCTTCTACTGTATATATATATAGCATACTTGCCAACTCTTCTGGTTTTGACAGAAGACTTCAGTTTTTTTAAGCTATCTTCTGGTCTTCTGCCAGAAGATAAAATCTCCTGTTTTTTTAAATTTTTAGTCGATATATTTAATTGTATCAATCTATGCAAAAAAAAAAAAGATTGTAAATTAATAAATCTATTTCAAAGTAATTTATTAAGGTAACCATCTCGATAGTTAAAGACAACTTCATTTTGTTCCTCTCTCAGTGATTCATTAGGGAATTTGTAGTGTTGAAAACTAAAGCTTGAAAACAATTTTCCTGATGAACTATTAGTAAAAGCTAAAAAAGCTACTTTGAATCAGCTAAACAAATTTTTAATCTGTTTATTTTTCAACATACTTTGGTTAAAAATTAAGTCAAATTTCTATTTATTTAATGATTTCATTTATATAATAGATTCCATTTATTTAATGGATTTGATTTCAACATACTTTGTGAAAATACTGCATCTATTTTCATTTTACATAAAAAATTCACATAAGCTCTTTTCTATTACTATTTAATTTTGTTTTTATTTCTATACAATACTGATATAAAAAAAAAATAATGAGAAATGAACATACACTGGGGAAAACAGTCTTCTGTTATTATTTCTTATTTTTAAAAATTAACTTCTGATTTTTTGTAAAATCTTCTGTTTTTTCAACCCGTGTCTTCCTACTTTTGGCTTAAGGAGGTTGGCAGGTATGATATAGAGAGTGGTTCACTACCAGGCTGACAAACTTGCAGGTGGTGTAGGGGGTACAGAGACAGCTCAGAATCACATAGGAATGTGGGGCCAGAAGTTGGAAACATTGTGTTCATGTACCTGCTAATCATTTTGGAAGAAGTGTTGAAGTGTGCGTCTAATTTCTTAACCAAGTTTCATAAATAATGGACTTTTCTCAGTCAATTTCATAAATGTAATGAAAGAAACAATTCTAAAATAACAATTTTTATCAAGTGCAATCGGTGAAAGAGGAATTAGTTTTTGAAAAACCATGGTCGGAAAGTTAACTATCACTTGAACACTTTTTCTGAAGTATGAAGATGACGTTTCTGATCTCACATGAACATAGGCTTTCTTGCATATGCTTTTATAAAATGATGTTAAAATTTCCACCGTGACTATCGAGGCTTGAGTGCAGCGTGTAATGGCTAACTGCTCACACTGCATCAATCTGGTGCCCATATAAATGCACACGGCATGAAGGGGAGGGACTGAATCACTTTTTACTGTAATTAGATCAATCTTTTCAAACATTTTCATTGAAAGGAATCCAAAGTTGGCAGATCTTATGAGCGTAGCAGCCATAAAACAGAGTCCCCTCCCCCCCCCCCCCCATATCCAGTCCAGTGTCCAATTTAACGTTTTTAATTGATTTTCCTTGCACCAGATGTGACATAATAATTTGTTTTTCCTATTTTTCTCCAAACTATGGGTCATACAGGTACAGTTCTTTGGGCAGTTTTTATGTACTTCCAACAAGGAATCTGGCTGTGCAGAGTTTGGGCACTATTTTTGGGATACCCTGTATATATATATATATATATATATATATATATCCTTATAAATAAAAATGAAATTCTGTTTGTTTGTTTGTTTGTTTGTTTGTTTGTGGATTTGATTCGTATACAAATCCACAAAAATGGACCTATCAGCCTGAAATTGGGCACAGATGTGTAAAATAATATAGAATAAAAGATAGTCCACTTTAAAACTTTGAAAGTCCACCCGTTCCCGGAATTTAAGAGATTTTTTATGTTCTCCACGCAAAAAGCTTTCCGTAATTGTAACCCCTGTAGTCAAAAAAGTGTGAAATAAGGATCGTTGTTGCCATGTGTGGCGATTTTGCCGAATAAAATGTTTTAAATTCTCAAAGTAAAAATAAAAGAATAATAATGATTTTTTTTTTGTTAGATTATATTCGTAATGTTATTTTTTTTTAAATTATAATATCGTGTGCATGGGAAATCGGAGCAGGAATGGAATGTTTTATATGCAAAACAATAAGAATTGAAGATTTCCGAGGCTAATATGTTAAAATTTTTTAGTTTGGCGAAAAAATAAAATGGCTCAAATGCCGAGAAAGTGAGTTCTAGCGGTTTACACTGTTTCCGGCTTGACGCAATTTACTGAGAGCTTAAGGAAACGGATTTTTGAAAACAAGTGCAAAGGTTTTATTAGAATACAGCGTTAAATTTTAATGATCCGTGCGGAAATAATGCAGTTATTAAGGGATTTCAAGCGATCTATCTTCAGCATTCTCGCCAATTGAGTGCATTGATTTTAGTTGGGGGAAATCCGCCAAATTTCAGAAAATTGAAATCTTCGCATTTAGTACATCGAGGTAACGATGAATGAAACATGTTATAGTTGATAATTTAAAAAATGAGGCTGTATTAAGGGATTCCACTTTTCAAAAAAATGCCTGGCGGTCGAACCATTTCCCATTTTGATTGCTGCTAAGTCAATGCTTCGAATGATTCCCTGAAAAAACTCTTGCAAAATGGCGTATGTTGGCACTTTGGTGAGGCTTAGATTTGAAACTGGATTTTATTTGAGACTGGTATCTATATTAATAAAACAATGTGTGTAAACTGTTTGTTTGCCTGTGTCTCGCGTAGCTCGCAAACGGGTGATCGTAGACCTACCAAATTTTGAACGGATATTCTCCATGACAGGTCCCGACACACCTCGAAGCGATTTTTTCAAAATTCGAACTATTTTAGGAAATATCGATAAAAACGTATCGCAAAAGGCTAATTTTTGCTTTCCGCCATTTCGTAATTGTAACCCCACAGTGCATTAAGCGACAATTAAGCTTATATAGGTTGCCACATTCGGCAGTTCATTAAATGATTCAGACTCTTGAAGTAAAATTAAAAGAATAACGATTTCTTTTATTTTGACTAGATTATTTGTAAGGTTGTTTTTAAATTAAAATATCGTGTGCATGTGAAATCAGAGCGGGAATGAAATGATTTATACTCAAAAGAAAAATAGAATTTGGAAATTTTCCGAATATAAATGTGCAACTTTTTAATTGGGCGAAAAATAAAAGGGGTTGATGTCCGATTTTGTGGAGGATTCTAACGCTTGGCGCTATTTATCGTAATTTAATCGTCTGCTATTTGGATTATGAATACACCTGCGTATAAGTTTTTGAAATTTTCATTCAGTTGGAATTGTGCATTTTTCTGAGCAGCTTTTCTGCATCTATTTCTAATATATTACATCCAGAAAAAAGGATGTTAGAAATATCAATTTTAATTTTGTTTAATCACACTCATGAATAATGATACACTTTCCAACTTAATAAAAGAAGGAACGAAAATAGGGAAGACCCATGGATTATAACTCTTTTTATATATAGCACTTTAGTGCGTATTTAAAATCTCAAAGTGTGTCAGATTTTCTATGATTCTAGCGCTTGGCGCAATTTAATGAGAGGGTATTTTTAAAAACAAGCGTAGGTAATCTTATAAATAAAAATCAAATTCTGTTTGTCAATTTGTTAATTTGGGTAGTATACAATTCCACAAAAATGGACCTGTCAGCCTGAAATTTTACACAGATATATGTAAAATAATATAGAATAAATGATAGTCCACTTTAAAACTTTGAAAGTCCATCCGTTCGCGGAATTTAAGAGATTTTTAATGTTCTCCACGCAGAAAGCTTTATGTAATTGTAACCCCTGTAGTGAAAAAAGTGTGTGAAATAAGCATCTTGGTTGCCATGTGTGGCGATTTTGCCGAATAAAATGTTTTAAATTCTTAAAGTGAAAAGAAAAGAATAATAATGATTTTTTTAGTTTATATTTGTAAGGTTATTTTTTTAATTATAATATCATGTGCGCATAAGAAATGAGAACAGGAATGAAATGTTTTATACGCAAAACAATGAGGATCGAAGATTTCCGAGACTAATATGTAATTTTTTTTAGTTTGGCGAAAAATAAAATGGCTGATAGGCCGATTTTTAGAGAGTGAGTTCTAGCGGTTTGCACAGTTTTAGGCTTTTTGGCGCAATTTACTGAGAGCTTAAGGGAATAGCATTTTTGAAAACAAGTGTATAGGTTTTCTTAGAATACAGCATTAAATTTTAACTATCCGTGCAGAAATAATGCAGTTATTAGGGCATTTCAAGCGATGTAGCTTCAGAATTCTCGCCAATTGAGTACATTGATTTAACTTGGGGGAAATCCGCCAAATTTCAGAAAATTGAAATCTTCGCATTTAGTACATCGAGGTAACGATGAATAAAACATGTTATAGTTGATAATTTAAAAAATGAGGCTGTATTAAGGGATTCCACTTTTCAAAAAAATGCCTGGCGGTCGAACCATTTCCCATTTTGATTGCTGCTAAGTCAATGCTTCGAATGATTCCCTGAAAAAACTCTTGCAAAATGGCGTATGCTGGCACTTTGGCGAGGCTTAGATTTGAAACTGGATTTTACTTGAGACTGGTATATATAATAAGACTGGTTATAGATAAAAATGAATGTTGGTATGTGTGTAGGAGGTTGAAAAACTCAGCACCGTTTCACCGATCACCATGAAATTTGGTTCACCTAAGTCTTTTATCATGGAGAAGGTTTTTATACTATCCGTTTTCCTCTAACTTGCCACTAGCTGGCGCAGCAGAACGTCGAATTCTATTCCGTTTAGCCGTTTGCTATGCGAATATCGTCCAACCAATTTCTATGAAATTTGGTACACGCGGATATTAGAACATGAAGAATATTTTTCACTATCCATTTGCTGTAACTTACCGCTAAATAGCGCTGCAACGCATCAACTTCTATACCGTACGACCGATCGGCATAACATTTTTTATACTTACACATTTGAGCACGAAGAATATATTCTAACTGCGTTACTTTTGATGTTACTCACCACTAGGTGGCACTGCAATGCATTATTATTTTAACTCGCCACTAGATGACGCTGCAGCAGGCCAAATTTTTGACCATTCAAACGGTGGCTATGAAAATCAGTACTCATAGCTATTTGAACAATGAGAATATTTTGGCGTTATCCATTTTCCTATAACTCGCCACATGACGGCGCTGTAGCAAATCATTACTTTAATTAACCACTAGATGGCCCTGAAGTGTATCACTTCTTGACTGTGCGAATGATCGCCATGGAAATAGGTATACATAGATATTTGAACACGGGGAAGAGTTTGGCACGATCCATTTTCCTATAACTTGACACTAGATGTCGCGTCAACACATGAACTTCAGGACTATTCAGCCGATCGTAATGAAAATTCGTATGCATCGATATCTGAATGCAAAGAATATTTTCGCCGTATCCGTTTTGCTAAAACTCGCCACTAGATTGCGCTACGCCGCATCGCCTTCTGCACCATAAAAACGATTGCCTTGAAATTCAGTATGCATGATTATTGAACACAATATAACGCGATATCCATTTTGCTATATCTCTTTATTACAATAAATAGTAATCACAACAAATATTAATCTCAAAAAGTCCATTCATTCCCGTGCGAAGAACGGGTACTTCAGCTAGTATATATATATATATATATAATTGTTGATATAGTGTAATAGTTAGTTGTTGATACAGTGAAATAGTTAGCGAGAAAATTATTTTTGAAAATGATGACTTACACCACTTTACCTACTGTGTTTGTGTCAGTTTTCTAGTGAAAAAAATCTTTACTTTAGGGTACCAACTATGAGTTGAAAAAAAAAATAAAGATCCCGTTGTTGGGAAAAGGAATTAAACACATTCAAATGTGTGAAATTAACAGGTGCAGTTTTACCTAAAATGATCAGTACTGCTTTATGAAATTAGCGATAAATTAGTTTTTTAGGGGGGGGGGTCATCCACTAATTTCATCACGCTTCTAGAGAAGGAATTTTAAAGTAGTGTAAAAGAGAATGACAAAATAATGCTATAGGTTACTTTCACTAGAACCTGCCAAACATGCATTACAGGAAAACTCTAGCTAAATTAGGAAGAGTCAACTGTGTCTATTGAGTTACTATTAACATAAATTAATTTCAGTTTAAAAGCAATTACATTTTTCTCACTTTTGAGACATTCCCTTAGTGCTTGGTGACAAATACCAAAATTTTCAAATTGCAATATCTCTGAAACTATTGCACGTAGGGACACGGGATTTGTTTTTATTTTCTTAGGCAAAGAGCATTATTCTTCTAAATATAAAGGGTTGGTATGAAAGGAGGAACCATATAAAAATTAAATTTCGTATTTTAATATGTATACAACCCCCAGTAAAAAAATGCCATATCTGAAAGCTACTCCAGGGTTTTCATTGAAGAAAAAAAATGGGTTAGAATTTCTCGCCCTCTCCCACAAACTGAGTGAGATTTTTATAAAATGGGTGAGAATTTTTCACTAATAGATTTGGGTTGGATAAATATCCAGTGGGTAGGGTATTTATTCCTGTGTTGGGTAAATACCCAAAATCAAGGTATTTATGATTTTTAGTTATTTTTATTGAGTGTAATTGAACCTCCAAGTCTAAATCAAGCGCAGTTACATGCAATAAAAGTAACCCAGTTTAAGATCCCCCCAGGATCAGAATGTTCCCAGGAACACCCAAGCCCCTTCTTTTTTTTCTTTCATAGACTTTAGTTCTTGAAAATCCACTTTTACACTCTGTGTTCATTATTTTTTTTTTCTTTGAGAAACTAATTTGTAGGGTGTGCAAATTTCTCGCAATAATAATTTTTTAATGCAAGAAAAAGAAAAAAAAGCACGATTCTCGTGCTCTAGTGAAAACACTATACTCTTAACTTGACGAACTTTTCTAATTGGAAATATGTTTCGATCACTTACAGTTTAAAAAATATTCGCCTTAACACCTATTTTGAATCACCCGGTATATATGTATTATTAGCAGCCTTGGCAGTGTTAAGAACTGAATATCAAAACAGAAACATAAAATTAGAAATTACAATTAACTAAATTTAGCTGTTCAGCTTACAGTTAGAATCAGCTGTGTTTGTAATATTTAACATACACATTTATTTTTTCAGGAATGTGAGCCTGCTTCAGTTAATCAAGTTACTGAGATACTGTCTGCCCAGGTCAGTTCCTTTTATAAAAGTGTTTTTCTAATTTTTAACTATCAATTTATCTTACCTCTCTCTTTGACCCTATGTAAGTCCTGTTTTTGAAAACTGTTTAGAAATGTGTTATATAATATGCTATAAATGTGTATATAGGACATTTGAGTCGCCCAAATTCAAAACTTGTTAAATCCAAAAAAGTTGAGATTATGACACCATTTTTTTTTCTTTAAGTCAACCGTTGTCTATTCCCAGAGATAAAATTTTAGAAAAATTCTAAACCCTTGAAATAAAGCTCTGAAAATCCTACACTGCCGCAAAACTCTGTAAATCATTCTTGCTGACTGCTGCATAATTTGTTATATCCATTTGATTTAACCTGTACCAAAAGTCCTCAGATGCCATACTCAGTACATGTTCTTTATCTGCAAAACTCTTTAAATTCAAGACTGTTTTCCTCCATTCTTCTTTTCATTATTATTGGCATTGTAACAATATTTTTCACGTTATTTTGTGCTTTTTGAGTACTTTAATGTGATTCAGTTTTTTATTGTCTTTTCATTATTTTTTAAACATAATTTTTACTTTTTAATCATTTTATCATTCGACTGCCATAAAAATTAGCCTCTCCCCAAGGTACTAGATCAGGTAGCTTATTCATGGAAAGCTTAGATTTACAATTTTATAATCTGTGTTGAATATTCTGAAGTCCACTACCAAAGAAAACACTTTTTGTTATGCATGGACAGAAAATGTACATCTCAAAGGATCAGTTGAGATAGCATCAGTGCTGTATGATTACTTGTAGTATACCTCAAATTTAGTGGTCGCCAGTCACCAAATGCGACCATTTAAAACTTTTTGGCGACCATTATTTTAGTGGTGATTGCCATTGTTGCTACCAAAACTTTTCAGTGTATTCTCCAAAATTAAACACAGTAGGGATATTTTCTCATAATCCTGATTTCTCACAATTGGGCAATAAATCTTCGTAAATTTGTGAACGTACTATCTTTTAAAACGTGATGGGGCACCATCACAGGCGGCCCATTTCGAGTGGACCATGACCCTTTCGGACTGAAACACTCAAATCCAATCACATTGGTAAGTGGTCTCAATCTGTCCGCATCAAGTTTTGATAGGTCAAAGCATTTTTTGTGTGAAATAGTCAGGAACTCTGGAGCTGGACACAGCTCAGCCGTGGGTCTAATCTAGGAGTCTGTGGTCTTAGAGAACCATGAGAGTAGGGACATTTTGCTGGAAAGTGTCACCCAAAGCATTCTTGACTCAACTAAATTAGATTATTTGAGGTTTATAGGGTTATCACACTAGCTTAAAATCCGAACAACTTTCTGGCTGAACAATTTTTAGACCGATTTTCTCTAATGGAGATGACATTTGTCATTAAAATTTTAACGATGCAATTAATTTGTGGTGGAAGAGCTTAACAGACTTTGGACGTTCCGAGAGATAAGATTGTTGACTGTAATGTTTTATCCAAATATTAAAGTTTTTTTGATATTTCTAAATGTTTACTCTTTTCTCTTACTTAAGTTTTTCAATTCATATATACAGGGGTGAAGCTTTTCTGGGGGTACCCCAGAATTCCGGGCTTTTTTTTGTAACACACCCGGAAATTCTGGGGTTGAGTTTTTTATGCCTTACCGTGCCTTCTCCAGGTAAGCACTGCGCACATCTCTCATATGCGATCGGCCAGTGTTTCTCCCAGCTCCGGACTATGAAAACTGTTTTTTCTGAACTCCATGGCTTTCAGAAGTGATTGCTGTGCATGAAGAGATCTGAAGTGATTATGATATTAGTAGTTAAACAATGTGTTAGCTGTTGTTAGATTGCAATTAGTGTCCAAGAAGAGGTTTTTAACAGAGAAAGATGATTTGAAGGAATTAGAAGCAGGTATTAAAAATAAATTCGTATGGAAATGGTTAGGACATATGGACCATAACAACAAAAAAATTGATGTGTGGTGCAAGAAGATTGATGTCCCAGGCACATGTTTCTGTACTTGTAACGGATCAGTTCGTTATGCTTCCTAAGGAATAAAAGCATTGATGAACCATTCAGGTACTATTGCCCATCAAAAAAGTAGGCATCCGTGAAGAATACACAGTACTTAAATTCGTTTTCTTGTACCTCTGGTGAATTTCCACCAGACTGAACCGTGGATCTCGGGACAAGAAAATGCCGAGCTGAAGCGCTAATAACCTCGTTCATCGCCGAACATTCATTGCCATTTCCACTAGCACCTGAACTTTTACAGCTATTTAAAACTTTGTCAAGAGACGCTAGTTCTTTAAATGCTCTTGAAATGAGATGTGTCACAGCTGCTTATAAATTGAAGTACGGCCTAGCAAAGACGATTAAAGAGCAGTGCAGTACTTTACACCAGTGGTGCGCAAACCATGGGTCGCGACCCCCAGAGGGGTCGCAAGAAAATTTTTGGGGGTCGCCAAATTCAAAGAGATTCAAATTTATGAAAAATCTACAATTATTCGTTTCAAAGAACTGAAATAATACAAGAGAAGAAACTGACAATTATTTTACGAGCGCGATATTCGCAATCACTATCACGGGGCTTCAAAACCACGTTATCATGCATAGTGATCTGCAAATTGATCATGCATAGTGATCATACATAGTGATCTTCAAAATTATTTTCCATTAAAACAAAGCATCGATCTCGATTGGATCCAGAGGATGACTTATGACTTGCGATTTCCAATACAGATCCGAACATACAAGCAATCATGAGCTCTTTGCAAGCACATATTTCACATTGACTTTTTATGATGTAAAGTTTCTTTAAAGTAATTTTCATTAAAAAATATTTATATCCATATGCATAAATAAAGCATTGTTTCATAAAATTATGTGTTGATTCATTAACTGATTTTTATGATATTACAACTTTTATAACATTTTTATGGTGGTTTATAAGCAGGGTGAGAAATTGGGAGCAAAAATCTAGGCGTCAATGGCACCTAACTTTTTTTTCCCCGGTTGCCAAACTGTCTCGTTCAGGTGCAGTTTCGAAAACCTTTGTTTTGTTTATATGCATAAACTATAAACAGGTAGGCTTAATGATTATGTACAGTAATAATTAAGAAGATCAGGACTATTAAAATTAAGATAGTAATAAATAGTAAGTAAATATAAAATCAATTTTTATAGCTTTCCATCTATGAATCCAGAATAAAATATTATGATACATTTTACAAGAACATGGTCTTTAGTTTTAGTTTAGAAGTATTTTATAAATTGTTGCTATATAACTACAATGCCTATGGTAGATAAACTTATGCAGTATACGTGTACTAGCTTCAAAATGTCACCTGATCAACCACCACTGTAAGCAAACAGGTAGTACATGTTAAAATTGTGGAAATATGTATTTGTATTCTCAGTGGTTGAACTGAAGTTGGGAGAGGGGTCTATGAAAGCTTTTAATGTCATACTTATTACTTAATCTGGAAAACTTAATGCCACCTAAAATAAAATGCATGCTGTGAACACTGTATATTGCATGGTGGTTGTGAAGTGGGTTCAATAATGCATTCAGCAATTATACTCTGTATACACTAAAATGTCAATAGCTACGGCCTGCGAACAACAACATGAATAAAGGTCGTTGCTGATTAGCCACATCTTGTTGTCACTACAGGGGTTAAGGCGAGATTTTTCTGGCAAATTTTATGACTTTTAATGGCCAGTCGGGATCTACCAACAAAAGATTAATGTGTTAAACCATAAACTCCACCCCCCACATAATGGAGAGAGCAAGGGAAAATCTTTTTCCCATCTCAGTATCCCGTCGTCCATTGAAATGCATAGAAAACGTGGCTTATGAGGATCTGTATAGGGTGCACAACAGCTCTGCCCCCCTCCCTTCCCAGGCCTGAATTTTCTTTCAATGGTCCTTGCAGCTGACAACATACTTATTTAGTTATCGTCCTAATGAAAAACGGAGGCCTCCTCCGAAGGTTTCTCTTGATCCGCCCCTGCTACTCTCCAGTAGTTTCTTTTTCTTTGATAAGATATTTATTTGCTGTCTTGGTGGTCTCTAAAGGATGGTTATCCAAGCCAGGCATTTAGATGTTAAGGGGGCATACCTCTATGCTAACCTGCAGGAAGGGATTTTTGTTAAGCAGCCTGAAGTTTTTGAGGTTTTTCATAAGAATTTTGTTTGGAAATTGGAGAGAGCCTTATATGGCCTCCACCAAGCAGGGAGAGTGTGGTTTGATAAATTAAATAAAACTTTTTTGGAACTAGGTTTTAGTAAAATTAATGAGATTGTAATTGTGTTTACACACTGGATGTATCTGTCATTGTTCTAGTTTATGTAGATGATTTAGAATTTTTTCCCAAAAATTTAGACGTTTTAGAAAAGGCTATTAAATTAATACAAAGCGAATATGAAATTAAAGATTTAGGGAAAATAGAATCTTTCTTAGGAGTGCAGATTGTGGAGGGCTTGGCCCGAGTCACTTTTAGTTATATAACAGCTAATATAATAAGTTATTAACAGCTAATATAATAAGTTATTCTATATAACAGCTAAAGGTGAAGAGGCAGTAAATGTACCTTATAGAGAATTAATAGGGTCTTTACTTTTTGTTGCTACTCGCACTCGCTCAGATATTCAATTTTCAGTTATTTTATTAACTCAATTTTCTTCAAATCCATTGTATTCCACTGAAAAAATTTATGTGAGGTCCTTCAATACATTATAAATACGAAACATTTTTCTATTAACCTTAGTTGTATGTCAGATTGCAACTTGAATGTCTATGTAGATGCAAGTTGGGCATTTGACATTGTGGACAGGAAATTCATCTCTGGATATCTAATTTTTGTAGATAATGTACTAGTGATATGGAATAGTTCTAAACAAACATGCACTGCTCTTTCTAGCATGGAGGCTGAGTATGTGTCCTTATCTGATTGTATTAAAGAATTGATTTAGTTACGTAGGTTACTTGATAATTTTGAATTTTTAAAGATTAATGATGAAAAGCCAAAAATATTTGTGATTGATTATCACAAATATTTTTGGCTTTTCATCATTAATCTTTAAAAATTCAAAATTATTACAGACTTGCCAACTTTTACGCTTTACGCATAAAATTTACGCATTTTGGCTGCTGTTTACGCTTTTACGCATACAGCGCTTTTTTTTACACATTTCTGGATATTTTCTTCCTAACTTGTGTATATTTCTTTAAAAGTGAAATTGATATTAAAAAGAAATGTATTAGGTTTTAAATTGAAATGATGTTCTATGTTAGGGCCTTTTTGCCTTTTCAATATGGATCTAAGTGGTAGCATCGGCACCATGATCCACATCGCACATCCATGTTGTTGACACAATGCGCATCAAAATATTTTTCTTTGTTGCCACTGAGGCAAAGAAAAATCTTTTTCCACATGCAACGCCGAGTATTTCTTAATTGGTTTACCCAGTCATGACGTCATAGAGTAGAGCGAATGGGAGAATCGTTTACTAGGGAGTAGGTCTTTCTCCTGTGACTTGTGCATCTCATGTGGTGTTATCAGCCATCAGCGCGCGCCCGCTTTGCAGTTAGGTGGTAGACGCAGACGGTAGTATGAGCATACTTCGATTGCTTTTCTGAGGATTATTTTCGATAAATGATACTGGCACAGCATAACTTATAAACTTATAAACAAAGTTATAGCAAAGAATGGGTATACAGGGGTCGTGCTGCCGATCGCCAAAGTTGCAAAAAATTGCGAAAAGAAAATTAGTTTGGCGAAAGAAAATACGTTTGGGCGAAAATATTGACAAATGCTTTTCTTAATGATGTCCAAAAAAATCTAATTTGGCGAAATGTTAAAAAGAGCCAGCACAACCCCTGGGGTATATATAGTATCATATGTCAAAGGAGCGAAATTTGCTTATTGTAACGTGTGCCGGAGTGATTTCAGCATTTCTCATGAAGGAAAGTATGACATTTCTCACCACTCGAGTTCGTCAAAACACAGTGAAAATGTGAAACGTGCTAACAGCAGTAAAAGTTTACAAACATTTTTCAAAGAGGACGGACAGTCCAGTGGCAGATTAATGCAAGTTTCTCGGAGGTGGGCAGTTAGAAGATTGACATATACATCCATTTTGTGGAAGCAATTTAGGATCTTTTACATTAATTTCTTTTTTCTCTGGGGCCGGTCCCCCCCCCCCCTCAATTCACCCTTGGGACAGTCGGACGTTATTCATGCAGAACTGTTATTTACATCTTTCTTGATCGAATACAATGTTCCTATTTCAGCAGCTGACTATGCTGAATGTGAGAGGGTTTTCAGTATTATTTGGTAAAACAGAAATGAATTCAGGTGCAACTTGTCTAATAAGATTTTGGAAAGCCTTCTTATTATGAAAGATTTTTACGTCAGATTTTCTGAATAAAGCAGAAAAAGCTACTGCTGCTTCTTTGAAGTCAGCACCGTCAAAATGAGAGTTTTTTTAAACCAGTTAAGTGATTATAATTAATAAATTGTTAGTCACAAGAAATCTGGAAAATGGTGTATTAATTGATTTGCCTTTTATTCAACAACTTCATTTTCTTTTATTGTTCTTAGCTTTATTTAATACTTCAAACAAATAATTGTGATATAAAATGCATTAAAAATAATACTCGTGCATTATATGGTGAAAGGTAAAAAATAACGCTCACGCGTTGTATAGCAAAAAGTGTCGAAATTTCTGTTCGCGCGCTGTTTTACACATTTTGATTTTCCCAGGTTGGCAAGTCTGTTATTAAGTAACCTACGTAACTAAATCAATTCTTTTATCAATGAGTGCTATATGCTTTGCTAAAAGTAAAATTGAAAATAATCGAACAAAGTACATTGACACAAGATATCATTTTGTCAGAGACTATTTGACTATTTAGATGAAATTGATTTACAATTTGTTTCTGGAAAAATTAATATTGTTGATGTTTTTACGAAAGCATTAACTGGTGAAAAGTTTAAATACTTTTGTAAATGTTTGTTTGGATGATTATGCAAAATATTCCTTGATTTTTCTTGTTAGTGAACTTGGTTGTGGATGAGTTGAGAAAAAGGGAGATATGATGCTGGAGATATGTAGAAATAAACTAAATTTTTTTTATTTGTTTAGTAGAATTATAGTCTATTAAAACTTTATTTTTATTAATCTTAAGTATTTATAAAAACATTTAAAGTTCACTTTAAGCTTCCCTTTCCCCCAATAAGTTTTCCAACCATCCTCACCAAAGTCCTAACAATGTTTTTATGATTTGTTATTATGGAAAACTATGAAAAATAACAGACTTATTTTTATATTTTATGCATATGCCTGTTTCCTTTTATACACGAAAGCTCTTAAATTAATTTCATGTACCTTTTAAAATACAGTCTTGGAAATAATTAAAATAAGTTAAACAGCATGTAAAAATAAAGCCAATACTATTTAAGTCAAAGATAAACTATTTCTAAGCTACTTTTAATCATTATGTTAAGTTTTTAGCGTTATTAACAGAAGGAATGACCAGATAGACTAAAGCAAATACTGAGAAGGATACTGTTGAGTTAAATGCAGTACAAGTTTTAATTGTCGGAGCAACTTCTAAGCTCAACAATTTAGATAGTAAACTGTCAGAATTAGAAATTGAAAAAGATGATTTTGTTAAAAACAGAATTGAATGTTAATTTGTTTGTTATCAAGTAGTTTTTTATACTTTGTGTGTGTCTTCAATTTTTCTTCTTTTTTTTAAGGATATATTATTCTTTTTAAATTTTGGTTTTAATCATAAAATCAATATTTCTATAATGCTCATTTCAGGGTAAGTAACTCAGTCCCTCCGTCTAGATGTATGTACAAGTATGCATTACTATTGTGTCATATAGTTTTGGCGGAATAATAATCATTTTTATTTAATTCTAATTTTAATGATTTATTAAGAACACTAACAAAATCTTGTGTTTTTAAAGGTTAAAATCAACAAAGTACATTATTTTTTAGCACATTATCCTTGTCTTTTATTTTTTCTTAACAACAACAGAAATTTAGTCATTTCGTTAAATGCACATTTTTTTTTCTTTCTTTTTTTTAGACACTTAGAGAAGGAATGGTGATTTTAGGATGTGTTACTGAGATTTATAAAACTTGTTTAGTGATTTCTTTGCCTGGATGTCTCAAGGGAATTGTTCCACCTACTAACATATCTCAGGAATATACTGAATCCCTAAATATATTTTCTAAAAATTCTGAACATAAAGAAGTAAATATTTTATTTATTTATGATATGAATGAACTCTTTTATTTTATAATATGCAGATTTTATCAGAATAATAATGATGTAATTTATTAATTATGCTTGTTATGGTTTCAGAATTTCACAACACATAGCCTAATTTGAAAGTCTATGCTAATAGTGTGGAATTTGGTCTATTGCATTTTGTTTTAATTAATTAATATTCTTATGGATAAAAAGGGATTTAAAACTTCTCATCCAGTTATGAAGAGGGAAAAAAGATTGACAGAAAGAAGTTTGTTATACTAGCTGCGTGCCCGTTCTTCGCACGGTAGGAAACGAAAAATTTCCTCACATGTGTAATTCGAATTAATTTCAGTTATGTGGAATCTAGAAAAAGCAAAATTATTTCACTCTTGACTTAAAATTTGCGTCATATATGTAATAACCTGAGATCATTGCAATATAATGACACACAGACACACACACACACAACAAAAAAAAAAAAACTATGTCAGCATCATTCGTTATCAAAAAAGTAAAAATGGACTGTTTGCAGTGAACTTCTCACTTTCAAAATGTCTTATTTCCTCAAACATGCTGTCTTTTAGGTTCACATTTTAGCGTTAAATACCTCAAACACTACATGAAATGGTCATTTTTTTATTTTAAAAATATGTCACCCTCTCTTGAAACCCTTTACAAAAAGAAAAGAGATAAGACATAAGACTGCATTATTTATAAAGGCTTTAAAATTGTTTTTCTAGATTATGCAGTTTAATTTTTCTTCTCACAAATAAATCCAGTATTTATAAAAGGAAATCGATCCAAGCATAGAAATCGTCTGCTCGCGGGACCCGTTTTTATTTATTTTCTTCAACTGGCAATTTTAATCATTGTTACTGTATCCATGACAATCAAACCGAAAATTATAAGAAGTGCTACTGAAATGAAAATCCTTCTTTACTTAAAAATTCGTAAAAATTCTCCTAATTTATATTTTTCCTCTGTTCTTCTTTTAAAAGTAGGCGAATTGTGTGCTCCGTCTTTTGCCGAAATATAAAAAAGTTATGACAGATAGAATTCAAGATGCAGCAGTTTTAAAAATATTTTACGAAAGTCAGCGTCAAATTTAATTTTATTTGAAAAATTCCCAAAAATCTGCAAATTATGTTACACAGTCCGAACAAACAGTTTTTAAAAGAAGTTTTCTTGCGAGTGCAATTACCGGCATTATGATGTATTACGCAAGAAAAATCGCTAAAAATCTGACAAAACATAAAATAAAACATTTTCTAATTCGAATTTCGAAAAAATAGCTTCGAGGTGTGTCGAGACCCGTCTTGGAGAATTTCCGTACAAAATTTGGTAGGTCTACGATCACCCGTTTCGGAACTATGCGAGACACAGATGAGACAGACAAACGGACAGTTTACACACTGTTTTATTTATATAGATAAGCTGCAGATAAAAGTTTTTAAGCTTATATTAGCTATATCTTATATAAGTTTAAAAATAATGATAGAAACAACACTTTTTATATACATACTTAGTAAAGCACACACAAAGACAGTAGAAGAAAGAAACAAAAGCTTAACACAACTGTTTCTAAACAGAAGAATGGAAGAACCATCATTTGACATTTAATAAAAAAGTTGTTTATTCTTCTAATCAAATAATTATGCTACTTTTCTTATTGTCTTTATGCTACCAAATTTTAAAACATTCTCGAAACATTTCAGTTTCAAGTTTGTCTTTAAAACTTTTTATTTTTTTTTCTCTCAACAGGCGGGCATTTGCTAATTGGCATTGTCCACTACTACTGCCCAAAGTTATTGTTGCCATTTTATTATGATGGCACCAGTGGACAGCCATTACCCCTGTGAAGGGACTGACAAATTAACATCCATGCCCAAGCTAAGATACGAACCCGGACCCAATGCGTGATAGAATGGTTCTTAAGCCACTACACCACCCGGGCAGCTTGTCTTTAAAACTGACAATAAACTTAAATTTTCTTCTCTGGAGGATCCTATACCTACTAAGAACTGTTGAGGTGTTTATAATAGCCCTTGTGAAGTTATTTGGGCTATATAGCTCAAATCTAAAGAGCTCTCAAATTTAAGCTCAAAGAGCACGGGAGATATGCTTATAAGCAGGAGACATCCAAATCTTCTATTGCCTCTCATTGTTGGAATTTTTTTAACCATTTGTTTCAATTTTCCAAAGCCAAGATCTTGTGCACACCCCAGGCTTTATACCATCTTGATTTCTTGGAAGATTTTTTTCCATTACCCAGCCCATGAAGCAACTTGGGAATTGTAGTTCTTCCATTTCTTTCATTTATTTTGCTTGGAAATAGTTGTTGTAAGTCTGTTTATTTTTTTATTGTGTCTTTTTTTTGTGTGTTTTTGTGTAGTTAACTGATTTTTGTATATTAAGGTGGATCAAAAAATCTAAATTTGGATTTAAAAATCTCAGCATGGGGTGCAAAAGCTGTCTTTTAAGCATACATGCAAATCTTTTAAAACTTCAATTAACACCTTTGCCTCACCATGGCACAGTGGTTATGTCACTGGAAATGGTAGGTGGCCGAAGTGTGAAAGTCCCGGGTTCGGGTCCCATCGACAGGCTTTCAATCTGATGGTCTTGAGTTTTGGTAAGTTTTCTCCAGATGTAACGTAAATACGTGTTAGAACCCGTAAGAAAGTCCTCCTACCAAGGCACCCCCCATCCTTGGCTGATCACCCTAGTATAACATTGCTTTAATTACTCAAATCACAAATCTATTAACATCTTGTGCCCCAAGGTGCCTAAATATTGCAAAAAATCTATATATTTACAAATATTGAACATAAATTACAAAAAAAATATATATATATAAAAATAGCTACATAATCAATTTTATTAGTGAAAATGAATAGGCAGATAATGAAAAATTGCTTATTATATTTTATTAAGTGTGAATAAATTCCTTTTTATTTATATAGTCAGTTTATTATTCAGCTATCCACAACTACTTATCCTTCTGATATTTCTTCTTTCATGCTGTGATACAACTTTACTGCCTTGCTATCAGTAAATTTTCTAAAAAAAACACATGATTACGTTGTAAAATAGAACAGTGTTTTCTTTTATCCTTCCCTACTTCATTGTTTGAATAAGTCAGAATTGTTTGTCTGAGTGGAAGACTTAAGCATCACTTCAAAGGCTGACCTATCTCTGTTCAGATTTTGTATCACATTCTCTATTCAAGTACCTTGTGTATGAACGAGTATTACTTACTGTTTTTGATGTGTTTTAAATATTATTTATTTGTGAAGTCTGAAATGAAAAATGAAGGTATACGTGTGTGAGCCAACAGTAGTTGAAATTGCTGGAGTGTTTGTAGAAAAGAATTGAATCATATGGTTAAGTGCTTCTATTCCCTATATACAATCAACTCCCTCTAATCTGCACTCACTGGGACCAAGGGTTGTGCGGATTACAGGATTTCGCGAATTATAGGTCATTTTTTTTTGTTTACATTTTTATATTTAGAATTTCCCTTTAAATTATAGTCAATTTCTGTAAACAAATAGGAAATGATGAAAGAAAATGCATATGCTGTTGAATAAAAACACAATTAAATGTCAATATAAATACAATAAATAATACAATTAAATTTACAGAGAATATACTAAAGGACAGATGAAAAAAAATATTTATGCTGCTGAACTAAAACACTATTTTTAATATTAAATACAATTACTAATACAAAATTAAAAGAATAAATTCTCTTTTAAATTTTTTATTTTTCATTTTTTGAAACATTGCAGTGATTGTAATTTGTTTAAGAGATTTTAATTTTTCTTCAGAAATTTTGTTCTGAAGCCTTCTAATTGTCAGTAACTCTTGATCACTGACAAATAATTGCTTTTGCAAAATGTTTAAATACTTGTCTTCCAGAGCTAACCCTTCTTCAAAAGTAATAGTACAGTAAGGGACCCCAAAATCCGGAAGTTTTTCAACAAACTACCCATTTTATTTTATTTTTTAAGGGCAGTTGTTGTTTTTAATTTCTTTGAAAGACTGTTTTTAACTACATATATCTATTATAAAATAAACAAGCTCAATTAGAAAGGGAGGAATTTCACTGATCGCTCGCGAGGGGGGGGGGGGGCATGCAGTGCATCATTTGTATATTTTATATCTCAGTATTACATTAATTTTAGATCTTGCGAGGTAATTTTCGGTTTCTCGTTATGTAAAAATATTCTATGCTATTATATAAGCTTTAAAGAGGAAAATAATGTTATCCTCTTCACACACACATGCATTACATTTCAAGTGCTGATGATTCATTATTTCTGCTGATGCTCCTCCGGCAGTTAAATGTAAACAAAGAGAAAGGCCATGTGGTGCGTTTATGCTATTCTTTCTTTCTTCCTACAGAACTACAGTTATGTGGAGAAAGTTTTTGTTGCATAATAAATCGCTAGACAGAAGATCAAAAGGGTGAGGTAGGGGGGGGGGGGAGAATCGGAAAATTGCACAACTGCTATGTCGCCTGCTAAATCGCGATTTGCGTTTAAAGTTAAACATGTTACATATTTTCACCCAATTTTAATTGCAACGGTCAATCTTTACGATCGTCTCTGAAAACTAATCTCAAGTTTTTCTCTCTCTCATAGAGCATTTGTTTTGATGTTTTACATAGAGCAAACGTTTTTGTTGGGTTTCAGCAAAAGAATGAAACGATGTGATTGGATGGCGCATTGCTTCGGAGTTTGTTATTTACATCCATACACTGAACACATGCAACTTAGGATATAAGTTTCTGTACGTTTAATTACATGATAATATGCTACAATATATGAAATTATTTACTTCAAATATCTGTGGAAAAGCATTAATAAATGTCTTTACAACATTCAGCCAATCAAATAACTTCTAAAACAGTTCTATAATAAATTCTCATCTAGTTAAATGCCGCTCATAATGTAAACAAACTTGCTTGTTTACATTTGAAATATATCACGGATTACAGGCGTTCGCGGATTATAGAGTCGCAGATTAGCTGGAGTTGACTGTATCTCATAAAAGTATTATTGAAAGAATAAGAAAATGTCATGATAAATATCAAAATCATTTAAAACCCTACAAAGGGCAAAGAAATAATCCAAAATAACAACAAAAATAGAAAAATATCGTAGTGAGACTACTTGTTGTTTGTTTGATATTACACTTAGTGCACAAATTATGCCACATGTAAATGTGAAAAGAACATGAAAATACCACTTGCTGAGCGAAAGTTTATAAAAGATCAAAGATCAGAAAGGAAAATGACAATTTGAGTTGACGTAATTACAACCAAACAAATACAGAAAAGGGGAAAATAGGAAACAAATAGAAAACAAAAGAGTTAAAATGTTTAAAAATGATTTTCATACTAAATCACCTGGGACATTGCATCAGGATTCAAAAGTTGACAAATATGAAAATACTCAACAACTTCCATGTATGAATACATCTTATTTGTACGGATGCAATTATGCTGCAAAATCAATCACAAAATCGTTTAAATTTTACTACCATAGTAAGAGAATGTGATACATATGGAATTTCAGCTAGAGCAGCTGCTTCAATTGCCAGTGCTGTTTTACAAGACACTAGAATTTTACACAAAGGACAGATTTCTCACCTAGTAGATCATAATGAAATACATAGGCAGTGTGAAAAGCAGTTGCAGAGACAACCAATTTAACAGTATATGAATCTAATTTAACAGGAAAATATTTTGATGGAAGAAAAGACAACACAAAAGTTCAAGCTATGAAGGGCCCAAAATACTACCCAAAGACTAGAAAGGAGGAACATTATACTCTCGTAAGGAAATGCAACTCTCTCTATATCAGGCATGTTACTGTTAGAATAGAAAAAGCCAAAGCCATTAAAGAATCAATACTGAAATTTTTTATATCAAATAACATACGATTAAGTGAGCTAAGAGTAATTGGATGACATGGAACAAATGTTAACACCGGGCACAAAGGAAGGGTTATTCGCTTTATAGAGCAGGAGCTCAGTAGACCATTACAATAGGGTATTTGTTAGTTTGATACAAATGAGTTACCTTTCCGACATTTACATAATTTAGATGGTGCCACCAATGATCCTACAACCTTTTGTGGATCGATTGGTAAAGCCATCAAAACCTGCAAGGAGCTAACTGTAATTAATTTTTCTTCAATAAGTGAGGAGAATACGACAGATAATATTGATAGTAGGATTCTCAGCAATGATCAACAATATTTATATGATATGTGCCTCTCAATATCAACTTGGTGAATGAACTTCCGAACTGGCATTAAAAAAACCTGGACTAGTTGCTCACTCAAGGTGGCTAATGACTGCACATAGAATTTTAAGACTATGTGGTTACAGAAAAAAACCATATGTCAATTTTATCATTCTTTCAATATACATTATTAAGGTATACGCACTTGTATGGTTTTATATTTAAACAAAACCATCCATAACATAACAGAAAGAACACAGCGTATTTGGAGACTTATCTCCTTTTTTAGATATTAGGTAACCAATAAAGTTCTTCATGTTTTTAATGCCCAAAAAGAACTTGAAGAAAAGTCTTACAGAAAGTGTAGCCTATTGTTAGTCCTTAAAGTAATTTCCATTGGCATCCAACACGTTCTGCCAATGTGTCTCCAGCTGTGGAATCCAGTTCCCTTAAAACTCAGAGGTTTTTGGATATATCTCAAAGAAGTCCGTGTGTATTTGGTGCAAGTCTGTTTCATTGGTGAAGGATTATCCATGAAGATGATTGTCCAGAGAATGGAAGAGGTGGTAATCTGATGGCTCAAAGCCAGGTGAGTAAGGAGGATGGCATAAAGTCACCTAATGAGGTTGTTGTAAAGTATCCCTAGCCACCCGTGTGACATGCGACTTTGCATGCAATAACATCAACGCAAAGGTGTGCAGTTATTGCATTATCATGCAATAACTGCATACCTTTGCAATTCACCAGTGCTGGCTCCATCTGTTTCAGTGGTCTTGTACTGTACATGTTGCAATTGCTGCGAGTGCAAGTCCCTATCGACAGTTTGTCCCCTTGGTAGCAGCTCATAGTGAACCACTTGACGACTAACATAATCTTGACCTGAATTTTTGAGACCCATGCCTTGCCGTATGTTCATTCACAGCACTATCCCCAAACACTTGACATATTCAGTGACTTGATGCAGCTGTTGATAAGCAGACTTTGAAGTTGTAAAGCAAACAACACTAAACCAGCTCCTTTAACACTTCCATCTCTCTTCGCTATTATACGAGTAACTAGTATTGATAGTGAACAGTGGACCTGCTTTTATAACGACTGATATTTCTACTTTCGACCAAACGGTTTCTCAACCATGTCGTGTACTAACTTGCATACCTAATCTCGCTTCATTTAATGGGAAACCAAAAACAGCAAGAATTTAATTCTTTACCTTGTATTTGGAACCAAACATAAGAAAGATAATAGATAATGTCCAAAGAAATAACTTCTTTTGTCATCCTGAAAATTTGTTATTGTCAATGCTCACAGTTGACAGAGAGCATATCAGGTCTTCAGGAGTACAAAAACTAATTTGTGTTAGAAATAAAAACAGAGAATCATAGGTAAGAATTTTTCCAGTATCAAAAGTGCACTTTGAAGTAACAGATTATAGTGAACTTATCAACTGGCAGTGAGTTGGACATTTTGAACCACCTCTTTTGATGAACGTGTGATGTGAAGAAACTGAAGTCATAGTAAAAGTTGGAAAAATGAAGGAATGGCTAAAATATCCTTATCTTACCTAAACAGTTGAAAGATGCGTCCGCCTAGTATCTGAGGCATTGGCAAGTATATGTGGAGCAGAGAAAACACACGGCTTCACATAAAATAAAATAAAATCAAGAAATCGTATCAAACATTTTCATGCCAAAAAAAGTTTTATCCTTCAGAAATATTTGAATCTTCAAACAAAGCATTAAAAAAATCTATTTATTCAATTTTTAAAATTTATTCCTTGATTTTAAATTTAAACTTCATATATTAATATAAAATTATTATAAATATTACTTATATTTTTACTTTAATACCTGAGTACTCTTCCAAATTTACAAAAATAATTATTTGTTTTACAATTTTTAATACATTTTTATGAAATTGTGTCAGTTTTTAACTAATTTTCGAGGACTTGGGCTACTTGAATTTTAATTTGTAGCATCACATAAATTTTTTAATGGATTTTTATAAATATTTTTATATGCACTAAACAATAAATACATTGTAAACAAGTACAGGGAAATAAACAGTGAAATTTAAGGGAGAAAAAACCATAAAAGTAAATAATTCATCCCTATTTCTGGGAATGAGTCTCCACTAGCAGAATATATTGATGATACACGTGTAAAGACAAACTAGTAAATAAGCATTTTTGCCAATTTGTTATGAACTGTAAAACTAGCTATTTTTAGATGTGTATAATTCTTTTTTACTTTTAGATTTTAATAATTTCTTATTCGTATTTTCTTTGAATTATGTTTTGTTTGCATTATTTTAATGTCTTAATGGAATCAAGAACTGCTTTATTAAACTAAAGCTTAACAATTTTACTTTATATTGGCTTTAACCAAGATGAATTAAACTAACAAGCAAAAAAGCTTATTGTATAAATATAACTTAGGTAATTTTTATGAGTTATGTTTTGAATTATTTTAAATTATTAATTCATAAAAGTTTTTCTGGAACAACTCACTGTTTGAGTAAAATGATAACTATTATGAGCTCTTTCATTATGCAATATTAGAGGACTATCTTCTATGTATAGTTTCAAAATTTTAAGAATAGTCACAAAAATTTTCTTTTTTTCCCCTCAGTTTAACATTCTAAATGTCATGAATAGTTTTTCATAATGAGTGAGAACATATTGTACATGTATAAACATTGCCGATCCTAGCAGGGGGAAGATGGTGCACCGCATGTGGGCGGCCAAACTTAAGGGACGGCGAAATGATTAGAACTATTGAACTTTTAATTGAGACGGAATTTATGTCTGTAAGTGAAAATTTTAAATTTCCTAGAAGTGAAACTGGTAGAGGATTTAGTTATGGGTACTTTTACAAGTAATTGAAAAATGGTGAAAAAGTTAGACGAACTTGGCTTTTATATTCTTTTTTATTAGATACCGCATTTTGCTCTTCATGCAAAATATTTGGAGGGTCTGAAGGAGAAAATATTCAGCTTATTAGTGTTGGTTATAGGGATTGGCAACATTGCTCTGACTATTTTTCTAGACACGAGAATAGCGCAAAACATATGAAATGTGTTAAGACTTTTTGGGAGCTCAAAACACGGCTAAGCAACAGTAGCACAATAGATAAAGAACAACAAAACTTCTTTTCTTTGGGAAAGAAACGATGGAGAGCAATTATCGAACGAATGATTGCTATTATGCAATATTCGGCTAGCCAGAACTTAGCTTTTAGAGGTAGTAGTTCAAACCTATACGAAAAAACAATGGAAACTTTTTAAAAGCGGTGGAAATGATAGCCAAATTCGATCCTGTTTTACTTGAACATATAAATAATGCCCAAAAATCTAAGGATAAAAATACTCGATAATGGCGGATACGATAAGGCGCCAACATGTGCGAAAAAAATATAGGTCTGCAAAAAAGACTATTAGATATTAATCCTATAGGGCATTTTTTGTACCATGCGCAGCACATTGTCTGAACTTAGTGCTAATTAAAGACGCTGATAAATCAAGTGGAGAGATTGCAAATTTATTTTATGTTAGTCAAGAATTATACAACTATTTTTCAGCTTCGATATGCAGATGGGATATTTTAAAGAATACAATTACAAACTTTTCTTTAAAGCTGCTAAGCGATACTCGCTGGGAGAGTCTAATACTTGCATTACGACCATTGAAACAGATCTTAAAAATATCCTTGTTGTGCTGACTCAACTTTCACATGAAGCAAAAGATCGTGTAGCAAAGCTAAAAGCTAAATCTTTAATGGAAACAATTTGTTCATTTAAATTTATATGTTCAGTAATGATTTGGCACGATTTGCTAGAAAGAATAAATATTGTTTCAAAAATGTTGCAGCAATCGAACATGGATTTAGCAGGATGTGTCGAAGCATTAAGAAATTTAAAAACATATTTAATTTTGAAAAGAAATGACGAAAGTTTTGCCACATTTATCAATGAATCGTCTATTATTGCCCAGGAAATTAATGTAGTGCCCGAATTTCCTGAAATTTTAAAAGAAAAAAACCTTGTATGTTTCACAATTTTTATTTTCAAATTTTGGATATTTCTATCAATTCAGTAGGTGAACGTTTCGATTTGTCGGAAAGCTGTTTCTCAATATTCATTTTCTTACTAAAGTTTAACTCTGAAAATAGTGACAATTTGAAAAAAAAGTTGTATGGATTTGGACATTAAACTTCAAATAAATAAAGATTGAAAAATAGAAAGAGACTTAGACGGTATAGAATTGCACAGTGAACCATTATATTTTCGAGATCTATTTACAAATATTTACCGGTTAAAGCCATTAGAAATTTTGAATCATATATTAAGTCAAGATTTAACATCACATTTTCCCAATTTATCTATAGCACTCAGACTATTTTTGACTATGCCAATCAGTGTTTCTTCAGGTGAAAGAAGCTTTTGAACTTTAAGTTTGATTAAAAATTACTTAAGATCTACAATCTCACAAGAAAGGCTTACGAATTTGGCTATTATTTCAATTGAAAGTGACATCTTTGAGGCGCTAGACATTTCAAGTGTTATGAATGAATTTGCCTGTACGAAAGCTCGAAAAATATTTATTGTAATTGTAGATTGTATTTTTCTGAAAATAAAATACAAACTTTAACTTGAGTTTCATCCATTCCATACTTTTTACACTTCCATACACTTATTAAAAAGTGTTTGATAGTAAATTATTTAAACATTTTGTTGGTTTGTATGAAAAGGGGCGGCCAATTTTAATTTGCATGTGGGCGGCCGAAGGTCTAGGATCGGCACTGTGTATAAATGTATATGCATATGTATGCATGGGTGTATGCAAGGATGTATTCAAGGGGAGGATCCAGAGGTTCTGACTTCCCCCAACCTTGTCTGAAATTTCGATTTATACTAATAAAATAATAAAATTCTGCCTTATCCAACTTTTTGGGCCCCTTATCCAATTTTTTTCAGGATGCTTCTCTTCTTGCATGCATGCATCCGTGTATGAATGTGCATGCATGCATCCATGAGGGCTGCCAAATTTCTAAAGCCGGGCCTGATTGGCTAGATAGAGAAAGCTGCTTTTGCTCATGATGGGAAGATAGAAAAATTGCTTTTTGTATTCAAAATCATTTTTTAACAGTTTTTGAGGAGGAAAAGCCGTTATGGGCTACAAACTCTTTTACCATCAAATAGCTCTCATTGAAACAAAGTAAATGATACATCCAACTCACTTAAAAAAAAAAAAAAAAAAAAAAAAAAAAAAAAAAAAAAAAAGAAAACCCCTTTTTCTTGTTAGCCTCTCAAGTGTTTACCTTATATATAATAGTTTAAAATATGTAAATTATATATACAAAGTCAGTGTGTAGTTTTTATTTTCTGGATGTGCTATTCATTTTTCATTATTGCAGTCAAACTCGCTTATAACAAGCATGATGAGACTGCCATATTTGCACATTATAATCGTGTGCTCATAAAAAAATGGGCTCTCAAAAAATCATAAAAAGTTCCCACATACTATTTATTTCTGTTTATTTTTTTTCTGTTTAAGTTGATTAATTTGCTTTGAACTGTCTTATTGTCTTTTGTTGTATTATTTTTGTTCAGAGAAGACACATGGCCTGAAAACTATATTGTCATTTGCCCCTGACTTTGAATACAGTTTAAATGTTTTTCTGTGCTCTCAAAAGCCATTGAGTATGTTGGTGGCGACTCCAGTTGATATTCTTCATTATCATCTCATTCAATGACTTTGGACTCACCAGTAGCATAGCGCTAGCGCTTTGAATTGTGAGACAGAAGGTGCCTGGTTCAAAACCAGGTCCCGTCCGCCGACCCAACCATTCGGAGTTTTCTGTGGTTTTCTCCAAAACTTTGTGTAAATACGGGGTAGGACCCGTTAATAGTCCCCCATGGACGGTGACCCCACACCCAACCTAGATCCCTAGCATAGGCAGGTATAAAAGTTTTCAGACTTTTGACTGAATTCAGTCTTTTTCAACATCACTGATGCATTTGAGATTTAGTACTTACATTAGTTTAATGAAGTTAGTTATACTGAATACAGTGATATTATGAATATTAGTTAATTTAATAATGAATACATACTAAAGAATAACAGGTAATGTGTTAAATGCATAATAATTTATTTGATCTGTATGATCTGTAGCAAAGTTCAATCTTTTTAGCTGTTTCGTGCTTTCATGCTTGCATAGATAATTGGTCGTAACCCACATTTCCATTTTCAATTTTCATTGGCATTGGAATGGAAAGGCATTTTTCCAAAAAAGGATTAGCTGAGTGAGCTGAGGAAAAAGAAGGCACTATATAGGAATTTTACAAATGATAAAAATAGTTCTCATTATAACCAGGGTTTCCTTGTTAAAAGTGATTTATGCTGCTGTAGACATAACATTGTACTAACAAGGCAGAGGTATGGCTTCAGGGAGGCTGATTTCAATGATCTTTGGCATAGTGATAGTATACCATGTGAATATATGTTATACTACCATATGTGAATATATGGTGACTATGTGTAAAATGCTAAGACGCAATATTCAAATATATTTTAGAAAAATTAATATTTATTTTCGAACCCCTTTACCAAAACTTCAAATGTAAGTTGCATGCAAAATCCATCGAGTGCAGTGCTCAACTTCTCCCTGAAGCTGTGACTCCTCCTTGTAAGTATTTTTGACTTCTTCGTTACATCTGAGTTCTCATTATGAACAAGTCTGATAGTACTTTCTTCCATCCTTTAGGGTAGATTATAGCTTTATTGTTCATTAAATTGATTTATATCTAGCCAAGATAAAAATGGTGTAGGCTGGCTACTTAACTTTTTTACAATTTGTAATGTATATTAATTGTATTGTTTCTTTCTACTCTTGTAATGCTGTGTACTTACCTAGATATCTTACCTAGGCTCACTTCAGCTCTTTCATACAATGTGGAATGATGTTTCCTTGCAAAGTTGTGAAAGTTCAAAATTTGATAGGAAGAAAAACATCATTTGTGCTTTCTATCAACCCTAGCGATATTAATGGAGGATTGATTCCTTCTTCTTTATATCTGAAAATGGTATCTGTTATTTTGTTAATTATATCTTGATTTATATGATAATTATATCTTGATTTTTTTTTTCCAGAATAGTTGCTTGATTTGGGCTAAAAATTAGTTTTGCCTGAAAGTGAAAAAACAGTTTTCTACCCTATCCCATAATGATTTATAATCATCTTCAATCTTTAATCTGAACACGCTTTTCCCCATCTATACAAATGTATACCCCATCATACATTTGTAAAAAAAAAAAAAAAAATCATCACCTGATATCTAAAAGAATGCAGAGAATCTGATGCTAATTTGAATGCTCCATAAATTTATGTACCTTTTCTTATATCGATTGATGTAAACAATTTCTCTAGGAGAATTTAATTATATCTAACCTAGTGCTTTTTTATTTGACTTCCTGACAAACCTGTGTTCCCACTACAATGATAAATTGAACCACTTGGTGGTGTAAAAAACTCACTGACTCGTGAGACGAGTGTAGGGGGAAGCTGTTCAACTAGATATAAAATGACCAGGGTTGTCAATTTTTTAAATTTAAAGATTTTCTTGATTTTAAATGATTTTTTAAAAATTATATATATATACACACATATTTAAGGTAGCATGTTAAACTTTCTGCTCGAAAAGAAACAACTTTAGATTCATTTTTTAAACATAAAATAGAGTGTGATGCTATTTAAAATACTTTTTATATTTACAAATCTATGTGCTTGGTATGCTTTCACTGTTTGATCTCTCTGCAGATGTTGAATGTAAAACTGAATTTTTCTCCTTAATTTTATGATGTAGTCCACATAATCTGAGTTTTTAGTTCTCAGAGTTGGTGTCAGTCCTGATCAACTCGTATTATTGGGACTCCTCTCTCTTTCTGTATATATATATATACAGTAGAACCTCGATCTATAGTTTTTCAAGGGGTGCCTAGAAAAAAAGATGCATGCGGGAAAACAACGAATGTGGGTTAAAGTCAAAATACGAAGAAAACAATGTTTATGAATGCACACTATGTATGCAGTATACCAAAAATACTAATTTGTTACCAAACTGTAAAAGAAACATATTGGAGTTGAAGAAAATTAAGTAATATTTATTTATAAAAAATCTGTAATTTTACATTGGGTTTTTCCTTAATTTTTTTTATTAAACGAAAATTTTAAAGATTTATAATATTTTTCTTGCCTTTTCTGTGTTTTCATGTTTGTGCATTAAAGTTCATACATTTTCAAATACTGTAATTGCGTCCGATAAACTTGGCACTAGTGTAGGCTCAGTCTCATCGACTCGACATGAATATTATTCTACGCTTCTTAACCATTATTTTTATATTTTGCATCACCACACATTTCTTCCATTCTTAAGATACGTCTATACCAAACTCAATATAACCACTAAATTTCACACCACATGCTCAGCTCCATGTAACAACTCTTCATCTACACCATCATCAACCCGAGAGATCCTACCAGAAAATAATTTAGTTTGTATGCCATATGGATCCATCTGAATTTCGATTTTATTTCGGTCTGGAGAAATATTTTACAACGATGAATGCGGGGAAAAGGATCTTTTGACGAACGATTAATGTGGGTTTCGTTAACGTTATTTAAATACAACTTGTGCAGGGACCACAGAAATAAAACGATCAATACGGGAAAACGATGAATGCGGGAACGATAGATCGGGGTTCCACTGTGTGTATATATATATATATATATATATATATATAACATTTGTATATTGGACAATAAATCATACTGTTATAGAATTTTACATCAGTATCAGTCATTAAGATGTACATTTGTCGACTAAATACAAGAGTAATTTACTTTTGAAATGTAAGACAATTTTATTAAGGTATAAAGGAACATACAGTGAAAATTACATTTCTTGACTACAAATATGCTATTGTATGTTGGAAGGTTGGAGAAGCTTACTGCAACTGATGAGTAACTGAAACAATTGAACTGATTTGTTCATTTGTTTCAGTACACACCCAAGTCATGAAGATTTCACTATTCCTAATCTGTTATGTAATTTTGAACTAACTATACCAAATGTCAAAATCTGTTCTTTTTATTAGTGACAGTTGATGTTTTACATTTAGTTAACATATTTATCACTCTTTATAATTAATATTAACATATTTATATATTATTTTTTCACTAATTATATCCTTGTTATTGCTAATACTAATTATATCCTCATTAGTCCCGCAGTGGCCTAGTGACCAGGGATGTTAATTCTGAGCCGATTGCGCCGAGTGCGCCGAAACACAAATTCTTGCGCCGAACTGCGCTTTTAGCCGATTTTTGCGCCGGTCTGCGCCGAATACGTCATTTTGACTCTTTCAGGGTGTGCCGAAACACAAATATTGCGCCGAACTGCGCTTTTAGCCGATTTTTGCGCTGGTCTGCGCCGAATACGTCATTTTGACTCTTTGTTAAATTTTTGCCACGCTCATTTATCTTTTAAAGCGTGTATGGAAAGCTAGTTAGCAGTAAAGCAAGATTCAAACTGCGTACGAAAGCTGCATTCCGAAGCCATTCTACCCGCCCCGGATCGGACCAGTCGGGCTTTGTTAGTCACCTCAATCAGGGCCGGCCAGATAGGCAAACAAGTAATCATCGCAACGGGCACCGTTTTTTATTTATGAAGGGGCACGATTTCCAACTTAAAATCATAAAAGCAATTTTGAAAAAAGTAAAAGGGACGTGTTTTTCTACGTTTGCAGGGTGGAGTGGGTGTCATGTACCGCAGGGCCGCCCCTGATCTAAACCAGACCGGTCCGTAAAGAAAACAGTATATTACGGTGACGTCCCAGCCCCTAAAAAATCACGGTTTATGACCCATCCCGTAGCAAAAATGAAAATTGGAAGCATGACCGGTTTAGAAATCAGAATCTAGGCTGTCTGAATTAATAGAATATTTCATTTCAAAATAATCCGGAAATCCGCTGCCAGTGGTGTAGTCGGGGGGGGGGGGGTAGAGATCTGTGCGGGCCCAGGCTTTTGCAGCACGATTCATTCAAGGCATGGGCTGACCTCAGCATTTTCTAGAATGGACCGGAACAAGCGTATACTCTTAAAGACGGTCCTCTGCGCTTGCAAAATCGAGCCTTTCCGGAAATTTTTGCTCTCCTAAAATTTGGACAAGACCAAACGATTGGCTTGTGATTCCTCCCCCCCCTCCTTAAATCATGATTAATATACGAGCTGGACCGGGTCTGAAATTTTTATTTTGATTAAATGCCGGGCCGGGCTAGACATTTTCGGCCCGTGAAGATCATGAGCGGGGAGATGCCGTCTCACTACTTTTTCATTCGAGCTTATGTCAGCAAAAGTAAGCGTTCTTCACTTTTTATCATGGACGCATGATTTTTGAGTCTTCAGTTGCGAGTGTTCCTAAACCTTTTTTCTTAAAACTACACCACTGTTTTTCTTTGTGTGTGTGCAGGCTCTACGAGAGGGGGCAGACGGGGCGACGCCCCTGGGCCCGTGTTCAGCCAAAGTGCGTTCACAAATTTTTCAGAATGTGTTACGAATTTCATTTATAGATCCGTAATTAAAATCTTTATTTTAAAATAGACTAAATTTTGAATACATAATTCTAGAATGATATAAACGGCAGAAATGTTAATTCTACCATTTAAATATTAGTATTTTTACAACCTTCGAACATGCATTAAAAGTACCATTGCATATAAGAAATACTTCCCTCCCACTCTCTTTCCATTTAGCATTTATATGAAAACCATTAAAAAGAGCACTTTCACACACACACAAAAAAAATTCCTTCCGTCCATGTAAATCCATGTATTGTTTTTACCAAGTTGCTGATAGCATAGCCTGTATACACCCCTTTTTTTTTCCAGAGCTTTCCTAAAGTGCTTTCAAATAGTGTTTTGCTTTTAGCAAATGGTGTTTGCTTGCAAACTTTGCTTTTCTTGTATGCATTTATTGTGTTCCTAAATCTTCAATTTTATGCTCCAAAATCATGTTAATTCTGATCTCGAATCTTAGTTTTCCTCTCGGAAACTATTTTTTTGTGCTCCCGAGGTGCTCCCAAATGAATTTTTCTGCTCCCAAATGGAATTTTTCTGCTCCGAGGTGCTCCCAAATGGAATTTTCGGCTCCCAAATAGAATTTTTCTGCTCCCAAATGGAATTTTTCTGCTCCCGAGGTGCTCCCAAATGAAATTTTTTCTGCTCCCGGGGTGCTCCCAAATCGAGTGTTGGAGTTAACATCCCTGAGTGACTTAACTCTATTTCTATAAGAACATGGGAAGTTAAGTTACACTGGTTTGTCCAGTGCTTAGGAGGGTGAATGCCTCTTAAGGCTGGACTGCTGTAGAACTGTGTATGCTAATGGGAGCTGGTGTGCATAAAATCTGTCATGGCTCCATTGTCTGCCATGTTCAAACAATACCTCTGGGGGTATCTATTTCAAATTCAAGGTCTCTCTGGAGACCCCGAGCTCAGTTGGTATTCCTCCCACTTGGGCTCATTAGAATGGAAGCCGCTCCATTTTGCCCATCGCTGTCCTATGTGGAGGGTCTGGCACTGCTATGAGTTAGAAATTAGGAAAAAAATTAGGGGGGGGGGGAAATGCATTAGAAACGACAACAACATATCCTCATAATTACAAACACATATTATGTCTTCATTATTACTACGTTCTTTTCTTTGTGAACAAGATCATTTTGCATTATTTATTTCAGTTTATAATAAAGGTGCATCTTATACTTTGTATTTTGTGTTACTCATTCAAAATTTAATTTTCTTGTGTTCTCAAAGATATTCTCTCAAAAGATATCTCAATAAAAATTTAGAAAAGCACTCCAGTTATACCAATTCAGTGAAATATTTTTTATGTTCTGTGTAGTTCTTTCTTAAAATAGACATTTAATAATATTTTTATGGTATTTAAAAATACGTAGACAATTTTATTTTATTGAAGGTTTACTTGATATTTAAAATGAAGAGATTTAAATCAGTGATTTTAATAAACTGATTTAAATCACCACAACCCTGAGTGTGATGTCACATCTTTGGCAGTTTAGGTCTGAGTGAAATTGGAACTCTTGTGTATGCTCTATCTTGGAGAAAAAGGAGGGAAAAAAAGCTAGATTTTTTAAAATAAAAAGAATTACTAAACATCATTATTTTTCAAGATATTGTTTTAATAGCAGGTAAATGTCCAGTAAATATAGTAATTATTATTTTTGAAATGATATGTTGAGAAATGAACTTGCAGGCACTTAGTGAAATTTAAATATGCTAGAAATTAAAAATTTCTGGGTGACTTTTTAAATGATAAGGCATCTTTCACATGACTCCTTAAAATCTTTTGAAACTCTACAATAAAATCTGGAATGAGCATACTTTTCCCTCCTCCTGGAGAAATGCTGTAATCATTTCCTTTCCCAAACCTAACAAAGATACGTCAAATCTGAAAAACTATTGACCCATAATTCTCAATAGCTGCTTTTGCAAGCTTCTGGAGAAAATGATACATGCTCGCCTTGTAAATATCCTAGAGATTTTCACAAGACCTTGAGATGTGGTAATCTCTATGATCTGTGCAACTTAGGTTTCTGGGGCAACCCACCAACTTTTATAAAAGACTTCTTTACACTTCGTAACTTCAAAGTATGATTAAATGGCATTATATCTGATAACTTCATACAAAAAGAAGGCGTACTCCAGGGCTCTGTACTGAGTGTGACACTTTTTTCAATAAAAATTAAATGATATTTGAAACCAGCTCTCTTGCACAATCCGCGGTAGTCTCTGCATGCCTTTCATGGATTGGCAACTGCAAACTGCTACCAATTGCATCCTAAAATGGTGTAGAACTAACGACTTCAATTTTTCTGCGGAGGAGACTATTTCCATACATTTTTGCCAGAAGCGCAGGATCCACGCAGATCCTGAAATTTACCTAGGTCAGACCAAAATAGAAGTACATGACTCCACTAAATTCTTAGGTGTGAATTCTGACAAGAAAGCTACGTTTGCTAATCAAATACTTATATCTGCAACAAATGTGAAAGAAACCTCAACATTTTAAAGGTTCTCTCTAATACATCACGGGGGGCAGAAAGTGAAGCCATGCTGTGAATATACCATGCTGTTATCCGTTCAAGCGTAGACTATGCCTCTTGCGTGTTTGGATCAGCTTGTAAATCGATCTTAAGGAAACTTGATACCATGCATCATACTGCACTACATATTTGTTGAGGAGCTTTTAGTATCTCACCTATACAGTCTGTATGTTAAACGCCATGAGCCATCTCTCACCCACATATGTCATAAGCTTTCATTGAACACATACTTTCGCATCCTTTCTCATCTTTCGCACACATTGACAAATTCTTTTATCGACACTCATCTTGATTACTTTGATCAGATTTATGCACTCCTCCTTTTGAACTTAGAACATGCAGGAGTCTTACTGGTACACTTGTTTAGCTGATGCAAAGTTCTCTACTTGTTCCTACTTGTTCTTGAAATTCTCCCATGGGACATCTCTCATATCTCCTACTTAAAACCTTTCAAAGGCTTCACAAAACTGAACACTGATCCTAAAATATATCAACAGCTTTTCCAAGGCCACAAAGCCAATTATAATTATGAATATTTGTATACTGTTCACTGCTGAACTCCTCACCATTTATAAAAGCCTCTTGTGTATTTCTAGTTTAAATAAAAAATGCTTTATAATTTACTCTTTAAGCACTCATGAAAACCTCAAATCTGGCTAGCCTTCTAATAGTTACATTGGTAGAGGCCTATATATGCACAGACAACTTAGAAATAGTGGCTTTCAGTTATATTGTTAAAACCATTAAAATCTCCGTAAAAGTTTAAAATCACGAACCATTTTAGCGCTTTCGGCAGCTAAACCTCTGCCGCTTTCAGAACTGAGCCCGCTCGGCTCGTTCCCCGCCTCTTCACCAAATCCAGCCACGACTTCTTATCTGCACATGCGTCATGTCGTTGACAGCTCCCTCTTGTATCATTATTTCCAACGCTTCCTGTTTCAGACTATAACTGTGGTTATTGTAATTAGCTATTTTCTTAAAATTTATGAAATCTATATCTATATTTTCTTTTAAGGCTAGGCGGGAGAGGGCAGTACTTTGTCTATTATATTTTATATCGTTTATGTGCTCTTTAATTCTGTCTTTAATTTTTCTTTTTGTAACACCGATGTAATATCCGGGAAGGTTGGATTCTCTATAAGTAAAATTTATTTTGTAGATACCTGCAGTTTCTAAAGGGTTTATTTTGTCTTTATCTGACCAAATTCTTTTAAAGATATTGCAATTGGGTTTAATTGGGATACGGAGGTTCATTTTATGGGCATGGTTAGAGAATTTTACAGCGAGACCGCAACAGTAGGGGATAGGATGAGTAAAGGTGGGTTTTTCTTTTTGTGCGTCGTTGATGATGTTTAGTTTCTTTCTTCTATTTTTGATTAGGCGGGAAATAATAATAATTAACTAAATAGTGGCTTTCACATCCTATACTGCTCGATATGCAGTAACATTAGGATTCAGGGCAATGAGGAAGTTGACTCATTGACTAAACATGCTACACTCCGTTATACCTGTCCTTTGCTTTATGGTGATATGAAGTTAGAAATTTCCTGTATAATAAACAAGGATGAAATTCTTTAGTTTTTTAGCTGATTTCAGCTTTTTGTGAATAAAGAGGAATTCACTTTTTGTCTTTTTTCTCTGAAAATTCTACTTTTTTCTGTGAATTCCTGATTATAGTAATTAGTTAACTGTGTGATATTTTTATTTTTTAGCATGTTCCAACATTTTTCTTCTTAAAACTTCTTTCACATTAATTATATACAAATATCACATGTACAAATTTTTTGCTCTCGTATGATTTCAGCTTTTTTGCTCTTTTGCCGATTTCATCCCTGAATAAAGGACAATTGGATCAGTGAATGGACTAGTGAAACAGAAAATAAACTGTATAAAACACACCCAACTCTCACCTACTGGCCCTCTCACCCTAACCTCAAGTGTGATGTCACACGAGACTTAACTCATAAACACCTTCTCTTAGGTGAACTTGGTTCTGAGTGCTCTCACTGTCACACTCATCTTACCATTAGTCACATTTTAACCAGCTGCACTGCTTTTAAAATTTTTTACCTTTTATCCTTGTGAAGAGTGCTCTTGACTGGTATCTGGATGGGAGCCCCCATCCAGGTGTCCACGATTTACTTTTATCTTTTTTACACCTTTGTGCAATTGCTTTTGAATGTGCAATTAATTTTGTGCAATTGCTTTTATTCTGTTGTATTTTATAGATTTTAGCTTTTACTGGTTTTATGCAACACCTTTTTACTTAAATGCCTTGCTTTTCTGTTTTTACGCATAGACTGGCACAGTCCTTTCTGGACCGTGTGCCATTAAACCCTTACTAACCATCCTTACAAGACTTTTTTTACATATTTATCAACACTAAACTATGATTAATTGTTAGAAACAAATTTGCACACTTGTATCTACTGCAGTGAATTGTAGTTTTTGGAATTCATCTTGTCTTTTGAAAATTAACATTTTTCGCTCAACGCTCAACTTATGGCAGTGAGTGTGTATAGATTTTGCATGTGCAAATAATGCATACACAAAATAAAGCTGTCTGCTGTGTTACCTACATTTTTCATGCACATAAGTATGCTAAAAATAAAATTTACTACAAGTGTTGTGTTGTTAATAATTTTAAAAATCACATGAGTATACTAGAAAGATTGTAAATTTTGGCAGGCATGTTAATACATTTATGCATGATATAAAAATTTTAAAATTACGTTTTTTTTTCTTCAAAGCTGCGATAATTCTATAGACTCCAGCTATATGTTTAAAGAGTGGCTGTTTTCAACAGGACTTGTTTATTTTTTCATTAATATTTATCATAAATTATGTAATGGATGTTAAATATTATTTTTACAATATATACAGCATAACTTGTATATTGGTGTCTACCAAATTTTCTTCTTCTGTTTTTTTTTTCTCATGAATACGGCTCCTTAAATCCTCCCTTTTTTAATTGTTTTTCAATTATTTATTTAAATAAACTTATATGTACAAAAATTTCAGTGTTTGAAATGATCTCGGACTAAATTTTGTTTTTATTTATTAGGTACTCTATGGATCAGTATCTAGTGTGGAAGACCATGGATATGTAGTAAATGTTGGAACTGTTTGTGTTTCTGCATTTTTGCATAAGGAGGAATGTAAGAAGAAGGGTCGAGAATTGTATGTTGGTGAAGTTATTCCTACATGTATAAAAGCAATCTCTCCGTATAGCGTATTTATTGCAAGAATTCAGCTATCTTTGTTAGATTTTGATGAAGAATTTCCAGAAGTATGAAAGTTTCTTTGGTTTTAGTGTTTTATTTTTTTATACATGTACTTTAGCCAGTACAATACGGGGTGCATTCTGAAAGTAATGTGCACGATGTTATTGTGACACGACTATCCATTGCAGTGCACTCGGATTGGTCGAAAAATGTGTTAGATGATCCACGGTTGCCAGATTTGGCTAATATTAGCCAATTTGGCTATTTTTGATCACTCTTGGCTAGAAAATTTATAGAGAAAATAACCAACCTGATTTTGGCTAATTTTTGGCTATCTTTATTATGGTTGCTAGAAACTGGCCAATATTAACTAATTTAGTCTTTTTTTTTTTTTTTTTTTTTTTTTTAAAGCACATTAGACTAAGTTTTTTGGAGAAATTGTCTAACATTTTTAGTCTTAGCAGGAAGGAAAATTCAGTTACCTCAACCAATTCTAGCACTAAAACTGAGAGAGGGACGTGGGGTCAGAGCTTAGGAAAGGATGGAGATAGCTTTGGTGATAATACTGTAGCTGGATGCAAGGAAGTGATGAACGTAAGTAGACTGGGAACCATACGCGTTCGAATTCTTTGTTTTTAAATGGGGAGTAGTCTAACGCAAAGCGTTTATATACTCAATCGTTCGAGCGGCATTGCGTTACTTAGCGAGTAGCCTAGACAGGATTTTATTTCGTGGGAGGATGAGTATAAAATTTTAAGCTAAGTAAGAGTATTCAAGAACAATAAGTTAATTTAGTTCATCAAAAGAGAGAGGGGTCAAATTTTGGGGGAGGGGCCAGTGGTGTAGCCAAGATTTCTTTTCGGGGGAGGGGGTCCAAATTTTCTTATATATATATCAATTAGAATAAAATAAGTGAAAAAATACCTTTATCCATGTCTGTCTCCAAGGCTCAATCCAGGAATTTTTTCTAGGGTCCATTTCAACATTTATTTTTGTGAATTTCATACCAATTTTTAATGAAAGTCAGGATTTTTTTTTTGTTTGTTAAAATAATTGATTAAAAACATTAAAATGTAGGGTAAAATGCCAATGAAGCGGCATTTTAATCCATTATATTTTTGTGAAAGGGTTGCTTCAATCCTTTATATTTTTGTGAAGGGACGTTTTAATCGTCTGCATCAATATGCTGGGGTTGCAAAACGGACCCAATTTTTGTTTGCATCGACCCCTGTTCTCTCTAGTTTCGGGTGGGGTGGGAGCTGACTGCCCCGGATCCCCCTTGGGGATCCCCCCCATCTTCAAAATAAAATCATGTCTATGTTACTAACATAAACAAAATTCCTCAGTCCATTCATATTTAATGTAAAGTATGAGGGATTGTTCATCTAATTATCAGGCACCTATTTCAGGGTTGCTACTCAATTTCTGAAAAAAAATTCTCAGACTTTTCTAGGTTTTCCAGACTTTTTTTGCAATAAAAATCTGTACTATTTTTTATGCTTAGGACGTCAACTTTGGATACCTTCTCAAATATTTCCAGCTTCCCCAAAGTAAGGTTAAACGTTGATATTGTTTACAAACACAGATTTCTGATAATTTTCCAGGTTTTGGGCTAAATTTTACGATTTCCCCCGACTTTTGTTTGCAAAAATGAAAATATATGACTTCTCCAGGTTTTCCCTGTTCTCCCTGACCGGTAGCAACCCTGTTTTTTTTTTCATTTGCCCTATGACCGATTTTGTTTTTCTTTGACGGCTGAACATGTACGGAATTCAAGAGCAGAAAATAGAAGTTTCTCTTTGATTTTTTAAACAAATGTTTTAAAAGATTTTCAGAGAATGTTGCCCCGCCCCTGTGTAAGGAAACATGTCCCCAATTTCAAATTCTGCAAAGTTTAATTGAAAATCCAAAAGATGGCGCTGCAATCGCCTGTTTGGCTATTTTTGGCTAATTTTCAGAAGCCATTTTCACAAATTTTGATCTGGCAACCCTGAGGTGATCTGTCCTTCTAAATGCGCTCGGTCTCAGTTCGCTCTGAGCAGTAGGAGCTGTAGGATGTATCTTCGCACAAAGTATTTTTTTCAGTTGTGTCATGGTGCAATGTGATGTTCGCTGGAACAGCAGTACACAATAAAGTTTTGTGCGTGGCTTGGGAAGAATTCCGGATCTCAATGTGGAAGGTGGCACAAGGCCTTCAAGGAGGGCCGGGAGAAGGTTACCGGCGATCCCCGTTCTGGATGCCCAACAACAGTCCAAACTGATGAAAATGTCCAGTGTGGTCCTGAAGTTTTGAAGTCAGACCTTCGGTTAAGCATCCAGGCAATCGCTAACACAGCGAGCTTGTCAAAATGTGTGGTTTATCAGATTGTGACAGAGGATTTGCGAATGTGAAAGGTCTGTGTGAAGCCTGGCCCGAAGGTGTTGACAGAGGAGCAGAAAGAACTTCGAGTTTTGCACACTGAAGAATTGTTTGAATCAATTAGAAATGAGACGGTGGAGAATATCCATGCTCATGTTACAAGGTTCCGGGGACGCATTCCAGTCGAGGAGTTCCAGGGTGCCTTCCAGGCATGGCAGAATTGTCTTCGTAAGTGTATTGATGCACAAGGGGACTATTTTGAAGAATTTTTACCATTTGGGCCAATAGGATCAATAAATCTATTTTACCCAGAAAATGCACATTACTTTCAGAATGTACTCTGTAGTATTCATTTCAATTGTTATTTTTCTGTATTAATGTCGAATGTTGTTTTGTCATAAATCAATCAAATACACAAGCTTAAGCACAGGGTGATCAGAATATGATTATACATTTGAAAAATTAGTAATTCACAGGATAATGTAGGTAGAAAAGTAAAAATTGACAAACATGCTTGTAATGACATGGGGTTTTATTGCAACCACAAGAAAGAAAAAGTTCGAAAATTGGCCAACAGATGGTGCTGAATAGCAAAAGGTCATGATCCTGCATGAGAATGTTCTGTAAAAGGAGTTGTAATAAGAGAGGAAAACAGATGTACCAGCAATCCCAGCATGTTGACCTTACTAGAAAATCACTGTTAGTGAAGTTGTAGTATCAGAACGGTGAATCTGCTACTGCAGCTTTGCAATCCTATTGTCATAAGAAGGGTATTCAAACAGGTAAAGGCCCTATGACAGGTTCAGCTGTGAAGAAAATGATTTCGAAGTTTGAAGCCACGGGTTGTTTAGATGACAGGCCCCGTAGTGGCCGACTGAGCCATAATGCTAATGCCGTTATGACAGTTCAGGAGAAAATGGAGATTGTAGCGGGTTTGTCTACGCATGAGGAAGTCAGCACTCATGAAGTCGCACATCGCACTGGCATTCCACACACTAATGTTTGAGTAGCACTAAGGCGTATCATCTGTTGCTATCTGTGCAAAATCTAGCATCATCATGAACTGCTACCCAGTGATTGTGTAAAGAGGAGACTATTTGCGTTGTGGGCATTTCAAAAGATGGGGGAAGATGACGATTGGTTATCTAACGTGTTGTGGACCGACGAAGCCATTCCCCTCCGAGGGTCTGTCAATTCCCACAACTACAGAATTTTGGTTACTAAAATCTTAGAACTGTTGTGCATGCTGCATTGCACAACGAGAAAGTCATAGTGTGGTGTGGATTTACCACATCTACCGTTATCAGGCCCTTTTTCTATGAGGAAATGCCTGATTCTGGTTTTGCAACTGTTAGTGTGATAGGTGAAAGGTATGCCGATATGTTACAGAATCACATCATCCCTAGCCTGGCTGATAAACACCTGCTGGAACATTGAATTTTTGTGCAGGATGGTACTCCATCCCATATTGCTAGACATGTGAAAGATATTTCGTGTACATTGTTTGGTGATGGTCACGTGCTGAGCCACCACTTTCATTATGCTTATCCTCCAGGTCCCCAGATCTCATTCCATGTGATTATTGGCTCTGGGGTTATCTGAAGTCTCAAGTCTACTGCGATCAACCAACTTCAATAAGGATGCTAAAAGACAACATCCAAAGCCAGTGTCTCACCATAACTACAGATATGTTGTACAGTGCTGTTCATGACATTGTCCCTCGATTACAACTATTGTTGAAGAATGACAGTCAACATGTTGAGCATTTGTTCAGAAGAACATCATTTTTGGTTTATCATAATTTGTTATGTTAATTATTACTTTTCTTATCACATGAAGTGCCATCTGTTGGCCATTTTTTAAGGTTGCGATAAAACCCAATATCATTCCAAGCATTTATGTCAATTTTTACTTCTCTACCTACATTATTCTGTGAATTATTAATTTTTTAAAAGTATACTCATATTCTGATCACTTTGTATGTTTGATTGTACATCCTATTAGAGCTCAAGATTGTAAGTACTTTTTATAGTTTTTTAAAATCCTTTGTAAAATAGCAGCATGAGAAGTTCTTGCAATCCATAAAGGTTTATAAAACTGAATTTTCAGAGCATTAAATTATTCAAAGCCTTTTTGCTATCAGATTGCAAAATACAGAAAAATTTAACTCGCAGGAAAGGCTGATAATTGAATTGTGTTTTCCCATAGCCTGTGCCAAAATAATTTTCTACCCCAACAATGTTACTGCTCACTATTGGCAAGTCTGATGGTTAAAGATCATGTGTAGCAGTTAACATTTATGTTCCGATTCATAGAAATTGAGTAAAAAAATTATCAATTCTATACTCTAGAGTTTCTTTGAATACAGCTGTGGTGGTAGAGTGGAAGGTAAGTTGGTCTAGCACTATTACAAAAACCTTTTAGAAATCAGAAATAGATTTTCAGTTGAATCATTTCAAATCAGCTGATTTAAAGCTTTTTTTTTTTTTTTATCATTGCTAAAATGAACAAGCTCTTTTTTTTCTCCATTTTGAAGAGTAAAGACTTTAGAAATGTAAATTCCCAGAGTATTCACTGGTTATCATCACTATGAAGGTCACAAAGTCTCAAATTATTGATAGGCAGTCACAAAAATCTTAACAAGCCTTCTCAGTGCCGGATTAAGACAGCGCGGGGCCCGTAGCAAATGTTACCAAGGGGCCCCCTGCTCAGTGACGCACCCATATATATATATATATATATAGAGTTGAATTTTATGTAAAAATAAACAAAAATACAGTGGTTCCACACGTTACATAGCGCTTATTGAAGCTGCTTAAAAGAAAACATGTGTTTAACATTACTTAGTAAACAAAAATGAAAGACCCCCCCAGGCCAGCCATTGTTATTATATCAAAACAGTATAAAATGCATTGTCCTCATCAGAGGGGGAAATGCACAGCTCTACACCATAGGTTTCAGACTCACAGCCTGAGATTTTGCCAAGGTAATGTGTTATATTCATAACTGTATTCTGCAAAGATTAATATAAAAGTATTTAAACAGTTTAAAGGTATTTATAAATGTGTTCTATATTAATTAAAAAAAATAATCATTATTATTATTTTTAATTAATTCTATCTATTTTTAATTTCTATTCGTTTTATTTTTAATAGTAATTTTTAAAAATAATAATAATAATTATTTTTAATTAATTCTATCTATTTTTAATTTCTATTCGTTCTATTTTTAATTAATATAGAACACATTTATAAATACCTTTAAACTGTTTAAATACTTTTAAATTAATCTTTGCAGAATACAGTTATGAATATAACACATTACTTTGGCAAAATCTCAGGCTGTGAGTCTGAAACCTATGGTGTAAAGTTGTGCATTTCCCCCTCTGACGAGGACAATGCATTTTATACTGTTTTGATATAATAACAATGGCTGGCCTGGGGGTCTTTCATTTTTGTTTACTGAGTAATATATATATTAGGGGGAGGAGTTCACACTCACATTAAAGTAGTAGAGCTAAATTAAATGAGAAAATAAATAGTGCTAATTATATTATAACTAATTTATGTTTAGTGTTAATTAATTAGTTAATGGTATTTTTAATGCTAATTAGATGTAAACAAAACTAAAAGGTCCCACTTGTTAAATTCGTGAGAAGTTTATCCCAGCCCTTCCTCCACCTTGGGTGAGCTAATCTCTAGGTTTTGTGCGATAATAAAATAAAACACAACTTTTACGAATTTTCTTGATTCAAAATGAGCAAATTTGAATTAACATTAGACAAATCAATTTCTCCAAGTAAGTTGGTGTGCGGAAAAAATGTCCGTCAAAATAAAGTGGGGGGGGGAGGCTAAAAAGATAGTGAGACTGACGATGTTTAAAGTTATTTATTCGTACAACTCAGGTTTCATTAATGAATGTTAATGTTCATGGATATATATTTGGAATTTCTAACACTTCCGACCTTTTTCATATGCAAACATATAACTAGACAAGTTTACACACATAAAATAATAATAGTTTCTATAAAATTTTTAGAACCTTCGAAATCAATATGTATTTTAAACTGTTTCTTTGCAGTATTTTTTCCCCTATAAAAATACATGCTTGTAAAATTATTCCATTATCTGGACGGTCTTTACTAATAATATGTTACATATTTTTAACTTCTGTTAAGTTATTTAATACTTAATTTATAAGAAATCGAACTGGGGATAGATAGATCTAGCACAATAATACCTCCGCCATTCAAAATATTTATTTCTTCAAATAAAGACAAAAATGTAAAATTATTGGTAAGGAATCAATTTTCTAAAGGCCATAAATGGATGGTGCAAGGATCTGGATACCCACTCCTCCATTTGTCCGAGTTTCGCTTTTAGTCAACAAAAAGATAATGATACAGCCTTTCTTTCTGTCTTTCTTTTATTTCCCACCTTTTGGACGCTCCCTGAAATTTTTTTCTGAGAACTGTGTTTTTGTTCCATAGTATTGTTAAACATGCTCTTGTGTGTGTCCTTATTGCAGATTTTAGAATACTCATTTAGTTTCGCCTAGGTAATGAGTTGACTAAATAATGCAGGCATGCAACAGACACATTAAATATATTAATGACTATGTCATTTTATCTCTCACCCCTTTTTGAAAATGTGACATAAAAATGAGACACGAAAATGCGTTATGAAAATGCGACATAAAAGTAAGAATGAATGTCCTCTGAAAATGTTAGTATGTGTTAAGTAAACCTCCGATTTCTATAAGCTCCGTAAGGTTGCATTTATTTGATAAAATAATTGTTTAAAAATTTCATCCGTTTATTTAAATACTGTTAGTTCACAACAGCTTTAATCTATTGTTACACGATTTCGTAAGCTGTTGAATATACATCGCATGTATATTTTACATATATTTAAATACTATTAGTTCACAACAGCTTTAATCTATTGTTACAATATTTACTAAGCAGTAGAATGAGCATCACATGTATTTTTCTATAAATAGGTTACACTCCTTAAAATTTGAACATAGGGTTACCAGGTGAAATATACGATAGAGGAGAGATAAAATATCAGAGACATTAGTCCACTAATTATTATCAAAGACTCATAGACTCTGATAATAATTAGTGGATCAGAGACTCAGAGACCATTATTATCAGAGACTCATAGTCCACTAATATCGTTTTAATATGGCAATCATGAAACTAAAAAATTAGGGGGGTTCAGGGGGGGGGGGGGGAGTCTTCCATTGACGAGGCTCGAACAGCCGAGTTGCCGAGTTATATTCTTTCAATGAGTTGTCTACAACTGATTTACAGTTCCACGATATAGAGCTTCAGAAATTGTCTTATCAAAAAAAAAAAAAAAAAAAAAAAAAAAAAAAAAAGAAAAAAAAAGAAACAAACAAACAAACAAAGAATGAAAGAAAAAAAGTATTACAAGATTTATCTGTTGCCTTAAAAAATCAAGAAATATAAATCATGCCAAGCTCATAGATTATAAAACACTTATACAAAAACATTTAGCGACAAATCTGTGATGTATTTTAGTTGAAACCGGCGAGATTTCGTAGATAAAAAAATGTTGTATTATCACTAAAAATGCAATTTTATACTCATTGTCTTTTGCTAGAAATGTATTAGTGTCTCTCAAATGCCACAGACGCAATGTATGGGAATTTTTTTGAGTGCTCCTGTAGAACTATTAATAATAATACGGACATTATTCTCACTGTAGAGCATCATTTTGAGAGCCTTAGTAATATATATGTCAACTTTGTTTTCTTTCAAAAATCGAATATCTCTAAAATATGTTTTCAAGAATGACTGTTGATTCAGTCATTCTTGTATCAACAGATACAGGGGAGACCCCCCCCCCTGAACCCCCCTAATTTTTTAGTTCTGTTTTTTAGACTGTGCTATACATTGGATTTTTTTCTTCTGTAAAAGAACTATAAATGCTACATACACCATTTTCAATATGGTGCATGTTACTGTACATAGAAAAAACAAATTTCGCACAAATCGATGTATATCCACAGCAGTTAGAACACTGGATGAGTGGACATCAAAACAGACAAATAACTGAAATCATAAGGACCTCTTAAACTTGCTGGTAAGTTAAAAATGTATAAATAATCCTTTTATACAACATATAATGGTATCGGACGAACACAGAGAGCGATAAATTTATTCTTTTAAGGGTTAACAGTCTGAAATTAATTTTCCACGGGCTAAAGAATCAAAGTTTGCAATTTTGTTCCATGTAAATCCTTTAACCCGTTTTGGGTTCTAATGCATTAACAGATTTTCGTCGGTCGGAGACCTCCTTCTTCTCCTAGGCAGATAGCCCTTAACAAAACACAATAAATCAATTAATTACAGTGCGAGTAACGAATTTTAAAAATTCCCAAAGAAATCGTCATAGCTTAATATAATCACATTAGACATTTTTCGAGGTACTTACATATTATCCCGGCGATCCGCCAAGACGAGCAACTTTTCTGCCAAGATAAATGCCGGACACATGAAATTATTGATGGTGCGGAATACGATTGCCAACAGTTTGCCAGCAAATGTGAGGAAAAAATAGTTTGGCATTAATGACCGTCGGGATAATGCGTAAATACCTTTTTCGATTTATCGTAAAATAATAAAAATATCGTCAAGTTCGGTTCATCTTTCAAAGCATTTTTTTCGCACCCTATTTGCCAATTTATCGCAAAAGTCGTCAACATTGCCGGCTTTTGGTGCAAATTTTGAAGGAGGCACACGATCGTCGTCGGATTACACAGGCCTGCGAAATTGTTTTTGAAAAATACAAAAGATGTGTTTGCTTATTTTTATATTATTTGGTGAGCTGATTTCGAAAATGACCTCATTTTTTCCCCATCACATCAGGATTTTTTGTTAAATCAGTATCGATATTTTTGTAAAATCCTATTTGAAAAAGAATTCTCACGAACAATTTTGCATGTACTATAAAGCAGCACTATTTTTTATCCATTTAAATCTACGTAAAATGATCTATTCTTGGTGAGGCAAAATGATTTTCCATCATTTCATGTTATTATTTGTTTTTTATTTGTTTAAATGGATGAAAACCACTGTTGCCAGATCGCACGAGTCGACTCTGGTTGAGAGAACAGAAAGTTACCCCGATTTTAATCTTTTAAAATCAAATTGTGGTACAGCTTCTAGAAAAAGAATAACCAGTATGCTATTTTAATCTGTTTTTATTAAAGTATCTTACTGATAATATTAAAAGATAGGGACCAAAAGGAGCAAATGTATGTATATCAATATTAAAATTTGAAGCAAATTTTAAACTGAGCAAAGAACAAAACAAATAAAAAATGTTTCTATTTAAGTACGTACTCTTTTTTCCATTGAAACTTATTTTCGACTTTCTTCGTTTATGTTTAATATCAGGCCTATCTCGTGTTAACATCCCACAATAATCAGCGAGCATATTCTTGTCCCATCTTTCTTGATATTTACGCTCCATATCTTTGATGTCTTGGTGGAATCTCTCACCCTGTTCTTTGCTGACTGATCCTAAATTTTCAGGAAAGAAGTCCACACGTGAGTGAAGAAAATGCATTTTGAGACTCATGGAGCAACCCAATGCTTGAAATTTGTCCAGCATATTCATTACAATTGTTTTGTAGTCAGGATGCTTGTAATTACCCAGAAATTTTCTAACGATATCTTTGAAGGCAACCCAAGCTTCTTTTTCTTTTGTTGACATGCTAGTCTCAAATTCTTTATCCTTCATAAGTTTGCGGATATCTGGACCAACAAAATTCCCTCCTTCAACTTGCCTTCGGATAAATATGGAAACTTTTTGCACAGGTATTTGAAACATTCGCCATCTATTGTAATTGTGTGTGTACTTTAACAAACTGCTTCATTACACCTAACTTAATATGGAGAGGGGGTAACAATACTTTTCTGGATCAAGTTTGAACTAGGCTGTTTCTGATAACATTCTTCATGCCTGGTTCAAGTTTTTGTCTTTTTGGCCATTCTTTATTGACCCAATGTTGACTCTTATCACGGCTGTCCCACTCGCAAATAAAACAAGGGTACTTTGTATAATCGCCTTGTTGACCAAGTAGCATGGAGATAACTTTCAAATCCCCGCAAATGGTCCAACCATGGTCGGCATATTTTATTTTGGTGAGGACGAGAGACAGGTTTTGGTAGCATTCTTTTAAATGCACCGAGTGTCCAACTGATACGGATGCATACTGGTTTCTGCAATGAAGGACAGCTTTAAGACTCCTTTTCGAGGGATCTATAAACAACCTCCATTCATCTTTATTGTAAGCGATATTAAATTTGGTCATGAATCCAGGAACATCAGAACAATACACCAGATTTTCTTCTTCCTCAAAGTATTTAAAAAATTCCTTTTCTCTATTCCTGTACCAATAAAAAGAGGTTCCCTTGGCCAATAAGTTTTTTTCTCTTAATCTGGAGCCCAACAATTCAGCGGCCTCTTTCGAAAGGCCCAGATCTCGAGTGAGATCATTAAGTTCAACCTTAGAAAAAAGCTGAGGGGAATCACCTCCAAATGGCTTATATTCAGTAACTTCTAGGTGTTCTGGATCTGAAGACCCTGAAGGGATGACTGGCAATTTAGTCGGAGGCATAGGCACTGGTACACTGGGTCCATGAGGAACGGGGCGAATGGCCGGTGGAATGTTATCAGGATAGGAAATTAGCTTGTAATTTTTCCGGTTAAATCCACAACATTTTTGGTTCCCTCCATATCATAAGAATTCCAAAGCGTAAAGCAGGCTTCTTCCCTTTTAACCAGTTTCGTATATCATTGAGACACTTCACACAAACTTTATGTGGAGCCCACGATTTGTCCTGGTCTCTGAGTTTCATGCCAAAATACGCAAGATAAAGTCGTTTAACATAATCTGTAATGCTCCTCATACGGTTTTTGATAACACTATATTCACCGCATATATAACAAAAGTCATCTGGCAAATTTTCACAACGTCTCGAACTCGAAGCCATGCTTCACGAAAATCACAGAGAAAAGCAAATGTTAAAATTATTTCTGTGATGCCCACTTGTCACTATGTGAGAATGCGTGATACTATATAAGACTACACTCACCAGAAGTCAGCGAACCAACAGGAAGATCTGAGATAAGGATTTGCGCGACGCTATTGGTTATAGAGGTACCGCGACGTGCAGGGAGGGATGGCAAAGGTGGGGGGGGGGATCACATAGGGTTATTCTGTAGGTTTCAGTTTCACCTTGGTAGAATGATGGTCAATCACAAATAAATAAAATGGCCCAATATAAATCTATTGTCAAGCAGGGAGCGAAGAAATTCAACCCGAAACATTTTTATGGTAAATATTGATAAAAATCCATATAAAATCAAATTTTTCAAAAAAACGTGACCTGATAGAAGTTTTTTATTACTATTTTTCAAATCAGCATCAAAAAATATAATAAGTTCAGCTTTCAGTTCCCTTGTATTTTATTCATCGCAGGCCTGTGTTATTAGCTAATCATATTGTAGGATAGTATTATATGCTTAAAATAGATGCCTGTCTCTAAACTGCCATTGACCGTATTGTATTGAAATTATTTTGAGTGTTCCCGTATAGAAAAACTTTTAACTATTCAGTTTTTATTACAGACCCAAATCGAATTCTATGCTCATCTGAAAACGCGCGAAATCTTTTCGCAGTCGAAAGCTTTCGTTTTGTATACATAAACATTCGAATATCCAGCAGAAGATTTATTTGTGGGGAAAAAATAAAAATAAACTGTGTAATCGGGAGAAATTATTTTTAACGTTTTGGAATCCCCCAATTGTATGACGTCATTTTCACTTACAATAGGTCATTTTGTCACGCAAATGATTCACTTTTTTTGACTCTCTGAAAAGAAATAGTACTGAAAATAGTGAAAAATCGTTTAAAATGAGGGAACGGGTGGATTTTCAGATTTTTAAAATTGACAGATTGTTTTCTATATTTTTTTTACAAAGTTGTGAAAAATTTCAAGCGGATCGTACAAACATAGTAGAAGTTGTTAGGCTTTTTATCCTTGACTTTGTAATCTTTTTGAAGTCATGAAGGAAAAAGTTTTATCTTGAAGTCAGGGTTCAGCGCAACTACAAGGGGTGATCAAATGAAAAGGTACGAAACGTTGCAACAACCTAACTGTTATCATATTTGTCCATGCAGCTATGAGAGCACGTAGCGAGAGATCTAGGAATGCGATTGGAGCCTTTTGTGTGGATAGGAACATTGGGGGTGGGCCGCAGGAGAGAGCAGAAGCTCTTGCAAAATGCACCCTCCTATGTCCAATTGGCGCGGCAGTGTGTGTGAGGACAGGATGGCGTTCACATTGCAAAATGCGACGATTTAGGGGCAGCGAGGCATCCGATTTCTGACAGCGGAAGGTCTTAAACCGGCCACTATTCATCGCAGGATGATGACCGTATACTGGGAAGGCTGTGTGTCCCACAAGTCAATGAGAAAATGGAATGTCCGTTTTCGCAAAGGAACTGGCCAAGTGGGAGATGTTGGACTATCCGCCCTACAGTCCGGACATGTCGCCCTGCGATTTCCATGTGTTGGGTCCACTGAAGAAACCACCTGAAAGGGAAGTGCTTCAACTCGGACGACGTACTCAAGGACACTGTGACGGACTGGGTCTCGTCACGGCCACAGGAATTCTGGGAACAAGAAATCCAGGGGCTTGTTCGTCAGTGGGACCGTTGTGCTCAGGCCTATGGTGTATATTTTGAATAAAGTCTACATTTGTAACCACCGTGTCGTTTCGTACCTTTTCATTTGATCACCCCTTGTAGTTACAGGGATGTTAATTCTGCGCCGAGCTGAGCCGAAACACAAATTCTTGCGCCGAGCTGCGCCGAAACACAAATTCTTACGCCGAACTGCGCTTTTAGCCGATTTTTGCGCCGGTCTGCGCCGAATACGTCATTTTGACTCTTTCAGGGTGCGCCGAAACACAAATATTGCACCGAACTGCGCTTTTAGCCGATTTTTGCGCCGGTCTGCGCCGAATACGTCATTTTGACTCTTTGTTAAATTTTAGCCACGCTCATTTATCTTTTAAAGTGTGTATGGAAAGCTAGTTAGCAGTAAAGCAAGATTCAAACTGCGTACGAAAGCTGCATTCCGAAGCCATTCTACCCGCCCCGGATCGGACCAGTCGGGCTTTGTTAGTCACCTCAATCAGGGCCGACCAGATAGGCAAACAAGTACATCGCAACGGGCACCGTTTTTTGTTTATGAAGGGGCACGATTTGCTATTTGGAGATGAAACATTATGGACCAATTCGTTTTTCAACATGTACACATGCATTGTTTTTTTTTTTTCTTTTTTTTTTTAAATTGATATTGTACCTTTTTGAGAAAGAAAAATGAAGGAAAATGTTTTTTGGGTGCAAAATAAATCTGCTGTCTTTAAATGAAAACTTAAAGGAGAAATCAATACGCCTTTCATAACTTGTTATTTGAAAAGTTTTTATGTATTTACACTGTTTACAAAAGCGATTCATATGTTTTACCTTTTCGAGCTTAAAAAAAAAAAAGCCCCCTCCTCTGAAATGGATAACGATCCGCCACAGCTCTATGTATATGTATTTTCCCGATTTGAACTAGCACTATTTTTTTCGGCCCCACCACTGAAGCAGGTCACGAGCCGCCACTGGCTGTTATAGAAAGTGGACAGATTCTATTAACGGAAGGGATGGATAGACTTGCAATACCATTAAAACTATTAGAAGAAAATGAAAAAGCTCAAGAAGAAATTAATGAAAATAAAAAAAAAGAATAAATAGAAAACTAGATAATTTATGATACTTAATTTGTAATCTCATTATTAATTTCTCATAATCTTAATTTTTAACTTCCCATAATTCTTAATTTCTCTCAACAGTCATTAAATATTTTTTGTTTACATTTGCTGTGTATATTGTGTTCAAGTATTATAGATGAATATGTAAATATTAGATGAGGTTAAATTACTGATACAAAAGCATATGCTATTAAAAGTCCAGACATTTAATTTTCTAACCATCAAATTTATTTTGTTTTCGATACTGCTTACCAATTACGTGTTGTTGTATAAGAGGTATAATATTTAGGTTTTCAAAAATCTCCATTTAGTACTACTTGTGATTTGTAATAGAACCAAAGAATGAGATAGAAGCTTTTGTTTTAAAATTTAGTTTTCATTTTATTTGTGCTCTCTTTTTCGAGAGGAAGATTCCCTAAATAATTCTGAAAAAGAAAAAAAAAAGGGTCAGGGATTGGCAACCTGTTGCTCGCAAGCCGCATACAAATCATACTCATGGCTCTTGAGTAGGAAAAAAATGACTTAACCACAGAAAGGTTGCTGACTCCTAATATGTATTGTTTTTACCAAGTTGCTGATAGCATAGCCTGTATACACCCTTTTTTTCCCCACAGCTTTCCTAAAGTGCTTTCAAATAGTGTTTTGCTTTTAGCAAATGGTGTTTGCTCGCAAACTTTGCTTTTCTTGTATGCATTTATTGTGTTCCTTAATCTTCAATTTTATGCTCCAATTTTGTGCTCCCGAGGTGCTCCCAAATAGAATTTTTCTGCTCCCAAATAGAATTTTTCTGCTCCCAAATGGAATTTTTTCTGCTCCCGGAGTGCTCCCAAATCGAGTGTTGGAGTTAACATCCCTGTAGTTAGTAGGATGATACGCTTCAAAGAATAACTTCCCATAGAGAGCAATGTATTGGGACTATTTTGAGTGCTCCTGTAGAAAAAAATCTATAAATGCTACATAGATCCTTTACAATAGGGTACATGGTACTGCAGATAAGAATAACATATATAAATTTCGTAGAAATCTATGCCTATTGACGCGAGTTATATCAAGGACAGACAGACAGACAAACCGAAATCTTAAACACTTTTCTACCTTGTTGAAAAGTGTCAAAAAAGCTAGATCTTGAGGGGAGAAAGACGAAAGCTTTCAAGGAAAAGGCGTGGGGCCCCCAAAAGCGCGCGGGGCCCGTAGCGTTTGCTACATCTGCTATATTGTTAATCCGGCACTGAGCCTTCTGAAGAACCGAAAACATAACTGTCCATTGCCTTTTTTGGGTCAAAAATATAAAAACCTGCAGCCATTTGAAAGATTCTAAATATCAGCCAAGGGACCAAAAACGTAAATATTCATTGCCTTTTAAGGGTTCAAAAATAGGAAAGGTTACAGTGTTTAGGCTAATTCCCTATGTGACAGACATGACATAGGACACTTTTATTGCTCAAATTTTAGTACTAAATATTAATTCATAGAAGAAAAATCTTCCATGGGGTTATGCAAATGCAGGTCTTAGTATTAAAAATGCTAAGATTTTAATTAAAAAGAAAATACTTAATTAACTGGGTTAAAACCTGATGTGACAGACATGAAAAAATTTAGACATAGATTTTGAGTGATCAATCACAACCTAGGGATTACAATATGATATAGCATTGATCTATTATGTAATATAACTCACAAAAAAAATTATAAAAATAATTAATTTATAAACCTCTTCCTGGAATTGACTAGTGTAGGATCTGTAACATTTACTCTAGTATTTGCTCTTTCTCATACCAAACAGATCTTTGGATTCAAATTTAAAAATGTCTTTAATTTTAGTTAGTACTAAGAATTTTATTTTGTAGTGGTTCTGCTTAATTTCTGTTGTTATTCCATGAAAAACTTCATTATCATATTGTACATTCGCCCATTGGTCACATTGCAAAGTGTAAACAGTAGTATTTTCCGAAAGGTAATTTTTGGTACATTTACCAGTATTGAAATTGAAAAGAGTGCCCTTTTCACACTGTGGTTAGGCTAGAAATTTTTTGTTTAATGCCAGGTGTACATGATCAGAAACAATGAGTTTCTCGTTCCAGGCATTGTTTTGATTTTTTACAATGTCAGATCGAGGTTTGCTTTCACTGTTTTTTTGTTTTTTTTAAGCACTCTGGTGCTATTTTGGATTTTTGTCTATGCAGCGCACCGTGGTCACTTTTTCGTATGATCCATATTTTCTGCAGAGTGATTTGATATTGCTAATGGAAACATGGACTAGCCCTTTAGATGATTTTCAAATATCAGGATTCACTTTGGTCGAAAGGATAGATAGTGGTTTCCAAAACAGAAAGCCATCTGGAGTTATGATTTTTATAAAGGAAAACTTAATGAAACACTTTACCCGTGCCTACATGAGCCAGATCAATGGTGTTCAAATGGTCATAGTGTATATTCAAGATAAAGTGAGATTTGCAGTTACATACGCTAGTCCTCGAATTTCTTATGAAGATAGATTAGATGCTATATTCAAAATGTTGCTGAAGAGAAGGAGGATGATTGTAAAACTGTTTTAATAGGCGAATTTAACATAGAATTGAATTTTGATCAAGGATTCAATTTCATAACTGAAATGGGTACTTTAGATTTTCCAATATGCACTAATCCAAAACATTTCTCCACTAGGGGCCAGACAACAATTTATGCAATTTTCAGCAACAAAATTATGCGAACAGGAGTCTATATTAGCACTTACAGTTATCATTTTCTTCTATATCGCAGAATTAATTAAATAGATTAAAAAAAATCTGAAATTCTTCCAGCTGAGTGCATAAATAAAATCTGGAAGAATTTTAGATTTTTTATTTATTTATATTTTTTTAGATTCATGCATGAACGACTCCAGGGCAAAGTGTTATGCTCCATCAGATTGAAATTCAATTTCTCGCACTTTAAACTCTAAATGCTTTTCCATGAATTTCTCTGAAGAAATCATAATAATATACCATTGTAGTATATGCAGTTTCCTAAAAAGATGGTAACATGCTTTAATTCTTTATTTATTAGACATAAATGGGCAATGTAAATTGGAAAAAATGTTCAAAATAAGGTGGAGGGGGGGGAAAAGGAATGTTGAAAAACAATTCTTCTCAATTTTGAAAAACGTACACTTTTGAAATGTGTATATGATCCCTGTACCAAAAAAAAAAAAACAATTGGTAAATGCGCTCGATGCAGTAATAATGTGATGAAGAAAATTTGAGAATTACATCTCGAAAACTGTCGAGGTATGAAGATAAATATATGCTAACTTAAACTACTTTTTTCTATGGCTATCGAAGAGAAAAAATTGCATCAGATGATAGCATTTCAGGGGGTTATAACATCTGTCCTCAAAAGCACAACAAAATGTATTCGTTTCAAAAATTTTTATGATAATTTAATGCCTCAAGGACATCAAACTAGAGGTAAAAATGTTAAATTTTCCATTTAAAAGTTAGTCTTTGAGTAATTAACTATAAAAAATTATTTATACAATTGTCTTATCATACCTTGTTATTTTCATAAAATTAGACTTATTTTCTATCAATTGGAACCAAAAAAATTAATTTAGTTAAAATTTGAAAAATTGTCTTATCGCATTTTCATGGAATTAGCCTTTATAGAGGGAGCCTGAAAATATAGATGCTACATCATTTTGTATGCTTGAGAATCTAAGCATCTTTTGTTATGTATTCACACAATTTGCAGTTGTAAAAATTCAAATGTTCATAGTCTTTGAGGGTATTGAAGACTTAAAAGTTTGTTGAATTTTGCAGACCCAAAATCCATAATTGAATATATAGAATATGTATTACAGTTTAAACCTTCTGCTTGGGAAATTTCTAAATTCTGCCACACTGCAACAAAATTTAACAGATATGCAGTTGGACCTTGTTACTTTGACACATGATTTTCACATAACCCCTCTTATCATGACAGTTTGTCGAAGTCCTGATTTTATGCATATGACTGACTGATTGACTGAAGAAGGGTCATAGTGGAGCGCCATAGCAGAAGCCGCCTTATCTCCAGTGATGGGAAATGATGATCTTGTGGTACCATATCTGACTTTAATGTAAACAGATTCTAGATTTTATATCACTGAATATAAATTTCAACTCTGGACAGTTCAGGAAAATTGTCTTTTTCATAAATCATCCTATAGTACAGTAATCCCACAATGTGAAATTTCATTGTGAAACTTTTCACAAAAGTGTTTAAAATACTATACCGAAACAGTGTTTTCATAGTATCCTTGCTTAAAATACTTTTTGTTGATCAATTTAAATGACATCAGACCTAATGGTCAGTGAGGTGTTATCTTCCAAAAACCTAGTTATGATTAGTGCAGTAAGCAGCTAGATGAAAGTTTCAAGGAAAGCCAGATATAATTAGTACTTGCAAACAAATAGCTGAGTTATGTTTTTAAAACATTTGACTAATAATTTCTTTAAAAAATTGAGTGTTCAATTTTCTTTAAATTGTTTGTAGAAGGCCTAGTTGTTTGCAATCGGTTAATTGTAATTGGAAACTTTGTTTTTAGGACAAAGTTTCTCTGTAGTAGTTAATTGGTAGGATGATTCAACAGTTCTCAGCTGCAATAATTGGCCTGTAAGCCTGAGTTTTGTAAGAATTAACTAGATTAAGATCTCTTCTATCATTAAAAAAAAAACGTTATATCAAATGAGAGTACTTTATGAAATGGGAGTTGTTGATATTATTTTTCTTAGGATTTATATAAATTATTTATTATTATTATTATTATTTAAGATTCCAGTTGAAAACACAGGATTAGATAAAATTCGCCCTGGAGCAAGAATTCGAAGTGATGTGATTGAAGTAAGTTTCATGATTTTATCTGTGTTTTTAAATTTATTTAAATGGGATTTATTTCTTAAAAGCAATTTTAATGCTTCATTTTACTAAACCTGTAATGCAGTGGCGGCTCGTCATTAAGGGCCAGAGGGGCCTGGCCCCACCGACTAAGCACCATCTAAATCAAAGTATCTTCCTATTATGTAAGGCAGTTCTTTCAATAATTTACTTTCATTAAAAAAAATACACGCATTTTACTCTATTTTAATACTATCCATTAAAAAACGCGCTTAAAAAAGCGATAGTTATACGATTTTCTCCCTATCTAAACCATGCATGGGCCAAGGGCTGGCTTGCCCTGAATTGGGAGTCTCTTCTCCGTTCACCGGATTGACATATTTGGCATTGAGCATAAAAGCCATACTGACGCGGAATTAATTTGGCATCCAAACGGCTTATTTGGCACTGTTCTGGGCCCAGATCTACGGGCCCTCGCACGGTGATCTACACGACGCTTAGGAGGAAATCATAGTTTATTTGCGTGATCGTATTTTTGCAGTGCAGTCAGATATTTTTCTGTTTTGTTTTCTTGATTTATGAAAAGGGATGTATAAATGTATTTTTTATATATGTTGATATTTATTTTAAAATAAATAAATCATCTAAAAAATTATGAACAGGCAACTATAAAGAACATAAATATTAAATATTTAAATGTGGCTTTTTGTTTAGTAATAAAGTAAACTTTTCAATTTAACATAACTAGGTAAAAAATAACAAAAGTTGTATAGTAAATTCGATAATTATTTGTCATTTGAGAAATTTTAAATACTTACGCTGTGTGCACGTGGGGATAGGTTGTTCTATATGTATATATATTTTCGCGATTTTAATTGGCACTATTTTTTTTTTCGGGCCCCACCACTGAAACGGGTCACAAGCTGCCACTGCTGTAATGTATATGCATTTTTCTTTATGCACTACTTTATGTAAACTCTTTTAATTTCTCTTAGTTTTACATGAAAATTTCATATGAATTATTATTATTGTTATTTTTTAAAGGCGCCTTAAAGGCAAGTTTTAGTTGAGTATTTATATTCAGTTCAATTGAACTAAAGTGCGAAAAAAAAAAATTACATGTTTTTTTGTTGTATGAAAATTAGCTTAACTACCTTATTGGCTTGAATTTTTGAATCAGTTAATTCAAATTTCAATTCTTAAAACTCATCAATAATTTTCATTTTTAAATTGATTAAATATACAGTATACTTACTGAATGTATTCAAACTTTTATTTTTGGTTAAGTAAAAAATTAGAAATTCTGCTTATGAAAAACACAAAAGGTTACTTATCCATAAGTTTAGTTTAAAGAGGGAAATTTGGTTCTAAAGTTGCATTAGTTTTTAAAATTCCGTTTGTAATTAATGTATATAATTATGTTAAAAATTATTTTTATGAAACACCTTCTAAAGTACCTTAAATCTGAGGTAGTGCTCAAGCAGTTTTTGAGATTAAATAATTTATCTTATGGAACAGAAGTTTCAGTTCTGATTAATTATTTTTTAGGTGCAACATCCGTTTGTTTATACGAAGTTTTCATGTTTTGATGCTTGTGCAAGTATGTTATCATATAGTTCCTCTTACAGAATTGCTGTTGGACACACAGTAAGTTAATAATTAAGGCTCTCGTACTATTAGGAGTAATATGTTTAACTTTTTTATGAAATATATTACATTAATGCATTTTAGCATCTTCAGTCTTAAGGAGTGCACCTTTTTTTTCTTAAAAAAAAAAAAAAAAGAAATGTTAAAATATAGCATAGCTAATCACTTTCAATAATTGCAAAATTGTGCAATAAAGTGTTAAGCCTTTTCTCTTAGGGCTGCAAATCATATTAGGTTGTAACAAAAGTTTCCCGCCACCGCAAACATCGTCAGCACACAGTTCTCGTTGGTGTATTTGCTCATATTTTGTCAAACGATTTTTACCATTTGAAAGAAAGAGGCTTACTTTATAACACTGTGTTGTGAAATCTGTAAAAAATATAGTTATCATTAAGTTAAGGTGTCTCAAATGGAACTATCACTCTAGAGGATTAGAACCATCATTTACTTCCAGTTGTGTTGCAAAAAGTCAGCTACATAATATCAACGAATTATGAATACAGCTTTAAATACTATTGTCGTATCACGTGACACTGTGCAGGTTTGGTACCGAAAGTTCAAAAACAGTTATCTAAGGAGTAAGAAGTTAGTTTTTCAGGAAGATATGGCGGAAAACTTTCGTTAGAACCTGATACATTACTATTCATTAACAACATCCAAGATTTACCTTAGTCACATTTTGCATAAGAAAAATTAGATTTCTGTAGTGCGTCAGTTTTCAAAATGTAAGTTTATTATTGTTAATCCAAAAACTACTTATGTGACCTTTTTTATTTTTTGAAAAAATCATGGTAGTTTTCTGATTGCAGATTAAGGATTTGTTGCAGTTTATAAATTGTCTGTTTAATTTTTTTCTGAGACAAACATTAAATTACTTGCAGAGTTTTGTTAGAGCAAAATTTCAGATATTTGTAGTTTTCACAACAGAAGGGTTTCTTTTTCTTCTAAAAAGGTTTTTTTTTTTTTTTTTTTTTTTTTCAAAAAAGGAGTTTAAAAGTTTGTGTCTTATGCAAGTTTAAACTAAACATCTTCAATACTTCATGTTGTTAGAGTTATAATGCAGATAATGCCTTTTACATATATACTTTTTGTAACACCTGTGATGTTTTAAACTTTTCTAGTGGCTGATTCTTAAAATCCCATCACTTTTAATTTACTTCCAGAGTAGCTAAAACATATTTTTCCAATCCTTCAAAGATATATCAAAAGTGTTTGTTGTATAAAATCCCATTACTGCTTACCTCTTGCTTCACCAAGCCTGCTTTTTTCTTTTTTTTTTTTTTTTCCCAGCTAAGATCCTTCCTTGCATCCATCCTCTTCCCCCCCCGATGGTCGATTAAAGTACGGTCAATTCAAATTAACAACCAACCACATTTCTTTTGATAATACTGAACATCTGTATAAAAAAGATCTTCATGATCAGAGTTCATGCTTTTGTATAGTTCCTTGAAAAGGGGAGTAATCACAGCACTATTTTTGATATAATTGACCATTATCACAATTGAATTGAGCACTTCTGCTTAATTAAACCAGGTGCCTTTTTTTTATTAATTAATTTTGGAAACGATTAATCTACTAAAATAAACTGCTGAGAATTTTTATTAAGGCCGTCATGAACATAAGTAGTTAATACATTAGCATTGTGTAATAACTAGGTAAGTTAATCATTGACTAGAAGAATAAAAGAAATTAATTAACGCGAACCTGTAAAAGAAAATTTTGATATTCATCCTAAAGAGAAAATTAAAACTTCAACATCCTGAAATAAAACTTGATAGACAGAGAGATTGACTCCAATAACCAAGCGATTAAACCAGCTCCAAATTGAATTTATTCATTATTATTATATCTTACAATAACGGAGGTAAATCTCAATAACAAAAAAAATACATTCTTAACCATCAAATATTTGACACAACATAACATTATCTCGTATAATTAAATTAAAGTGTAACACTTAAATCTCTTAATATTAGGGAGCTGAAAATTTTTCTTTTCATATAAAAAAAAAATAATAAACATCGTTAACCGTGAAAAAAATTATTCTGAGTGGACAGAAAATAAAATAAAAATTTAAAACTTACATAACTGGATCCGGAGAGAAATAAAAAGAACTCAAGAAGGAAAGAAAAACATAGATGTTGTTCGCCTCATAGTGAGACGTTAAAAGAATGAAGTGGATAGGGAGAGAGGAAAAAGTCAGATACCGGCAGCTTTTGCCGCGTTCATCGAAGTCCCGTTACAAACTTTTTCTCCACGGCACATTCCTCGCCGCATCACACCTCGCCTCCGATGTGCAAAGTAGTTCGTGCAGTAATATTTTTATTTTTTAAAGTTTCAGCTCTCATTTTGCATAAACAATCTTATTTCCATGCATGAGGTGAACTTGGGTCATCCTATCGTCACCTTTCATGACGATGTACTGAATAATTATTATTTTAATTAATTCAGGTCTCCGTATTCTTGTGCTGTTGTTTTCGTCTGCTCCCATGATGACACAGCTCTCTGGAATGTTGATTACTTTTCCATGTGTCCCCTGCATTCGATATACCAGGCTTTATGCACTGGGGGGTGTAAACAAGATGGCGAAGCATCTTCTTGAAGTATCTTGGTACATTTTTGGAAAAAAGGAACATAGAGAGATATACTTAGGAAAATAAAACAGTAGAGAATTTACTAAGCAAAATTACTTAATTTTGTATAAAAAAAACTAGAAACTCTGATTTTTCTTACAAAATTTCCATTGTAGAATATTTTAGTTTATAAAAAATAAAAATTGGCATTCCTTCAAAAATTTTACACATATAAAAAAAAAAAAAAAAAAACAGTCCACTCAGAGAAAAAAAAAGGGGGAAAAATGTCCACTCAGAAGGGTTATAACAAATCACCATTTACTACATGTCATAAATTGAAGATTCCCTTAAATTTTATTGAACAAAATAAAATCATTCTTTTAGCTTTTAATCTTAAATATTGAACCAAATTACTGTTAATATTTGTCACTTAGGAGAGTGTTTACACACATTTAGTATCATAAATAGTTAATTACTTCTATTAAGGGGAGAGCATAGCATAAAATTTATTTTCTGACAAAATTAAAAATGGCTTTAATTAGTTAAGACTTATCCACAACTACTGAAAACAGCTTCATGCCCTTAGGGTGCAATGATCAACACAACACTTCTTGCAATGGCTTTGGAGTATCAAAGGCAAATCTATGAATCATAAAGTGCAGTTTCTTTGCTTGGGGTGCGACTCTAGATTGAAAGCCTGACTTTGATCTAAGCACAGCTGGTGCTCCATCGGTACTCACTCCACAATTGTTTTCCTAGTTCAATACATTACTTCCAAATAATGAACTTATCATCTTCATGGCTTCACCTTTTGTACTATGTTTTAATGATTTGAAAGAAAAAAAAAGAAACTCTTTTTTGATATCCGCCACATGGATATATCTTACAAAAACAAGTAGCTGGTAGCATGAACTCACATCAGTAGATTTGTCAAATTGAAAAGAGAACACTGGGAGTTTCATATAAAATTTGCTATCTGAAATTCATCTCTGAATTGTGTTGGCAAGGATGTGTTATGCATTTTAATCTCACTGGCATCACCAAGAACTAGTTTTAACAAACATGGTTTGATAAGAGGTTTCTGCAATGGTATGGATTTTTATTTTTTGCAATATCCAAGAGAATTTCATAGGATGCCTGAATTACTGATTGACTTTGTTGTTGATACATGCGAGTTAAGGCCAACTTTTGTTTTTTTAAGGAAGCCTCATGTTGTTTAAAAAAGTTTGTCTTTTCTAACATATTCGGAATTTTTTTTTTTTTTTTTTTTTTTTTAAGTGATTAAACTTTAAGGGTTCAGCACTAAGAACAGCATTGCATGAAACACACTGCAGCTTATTTATAAAAGTTGGAAGATCCCAATTTTAAATGTTTTCCAAATATTTTCTTTTTTTCTCCATAATTATGATATTTGAAAATAAAATGCTAAATAAACTAACACTATACAGGGCGTCCCAAAAAGGTTGAAATGCACTTAAATTCTTTACCTGTGTAAGATAAATGTTGAATGTCAAGCGCAAAAATCTTTAAAATGATGGTGGTGTGTGATTATGGTGATGGTGTGTGATTATGGCAACACTACACTAGGGCGATCTGCCAGGGGGTGGATGCCTTGGTAGGAAGACTTTCTAAGGGGTTCTAATGCGAATTTAAAATGAAATATGAAATAAGATTATACTGATGAAATTATCGTCCCATTAACTTTCGGAAAGTTCCATTTTTAAACTTGTATGACTCCCTTAAACAGGTTTGGTTAGTTAGATTCTTTTTTTTTGTTGTTGTTGAACTTATGAAGGCCATTAAAAAATTCACATTTGTGTGTTTTTAAAATTACCCGATTTATGAAAGAGGAAAATTTTGATTTTTCCATATATCTCATAGGCTGTTTCATCAGTATAAAAATAGAGATTATAAACAAATTGTACATGTGGATATCATAGCTGCCATACCTCCCGATTTTTCCGGGAGACTTCTGAATTTCAGAACGATCTCCCGAACTCCCGAAAAGTTTATAAATCTCCCGAATTTTTCCAAATTATTCCCATGTTTTATGTACTTATCAATTTTTGAAAAAAATTTACAGAACTTGTTAAATGTTAACGACAGAAACTGAAGAAACTTCGCTAAGACTACTCCAGAGGGCAAAGATTACTTAAAAGTATGGTTACCATAAAAGAACAAAAAAAGCAAGGGAAAACAACAGTGATTACCGAATCCAAAGCAAAACATGTCCCAGTTCACCCCCTAACTGTTACTGAATGGGAGTTCTGGGATTTTATTCCCGGGTACACCTCTCGCAGCACGTACTTATCACATCTACGACGTTCTTAGCGGACATAGCAGAGTAACAAGAGGACGATAATATGCGCCTGGGATGTACGTTTTCACTGCATCTCGCACTGCGCCTAGACTAAAGTCAGCTAGAGTGCAGTGTTACTGATTTCTGAGTTTGTAAATTCAAAACTTAGTTCAGAAGGGCAAATTCTTATTTTAGATCCTCGATATTTTGAAAGGTATCTGATACATAATTATGTACTTGGCGAATTACTGCACAACAATAATTATCTATCGAGACCTTTCGCCACTGGAAAACCGTTGTCGGTGAGCTATTGTTACTCACGACGTGTTTTTATTGCTATTTGGCGCACATGATGAATCTATAAATTTTGAAACTTAACTGACACTTCTATTGTGGATTATTGAGAAAATAGCAGATGTTAGCGAATATATTAGAAAACGTGGATTGAAAACGAAATGTTTGTGGTCATTTTCTGATCCAAAAATTTGCTTGGTTTTGGAAAAATCGTCGGCCGAACGAGAACTTAAATAAATAATTTCTTAAATAAATAAATTATTAATAATAATTCCAATAAATAAATACTTCGATATTTATAGCTATTAAAACGTACACATCTTAATTTTATGCTGAATAAAAGAATAATGCTTTTTTTAAAATGTGAGTTAATGTATCCGTAAGAAAAAGAAAACCAAAATTTCCCGAGTTTTGGTTTTTTTAAAAAAAAAAACAGTTATGTGGATTTTACTAAAAATATATACCGTAAGAAGAAAAGATCATTACTAATTCCCATGGGTCAAACCACATAATACTTAATTTTAAACAGCATTCAATTGATACTCTCTCTGGGTTAAAAGTAACGAAATACAAAATTTAAAAATGCTCTTTATTAAAAACTTGCGCTCGCAATTGAAAAAAAAGAAAGAAATTGAGGCGACACAAGTCATGTTTTAACGTCTCAGCAGAATTCGCTCTCTTGCTTTATTAGCCAGCTCGCCGAGTGAAGACAAAACAATAACAACCTTCGCCTTGACGACGCGGCGTCGGTATCTCGGTTTGTGAAGGCCCGTTTTCCCCCATATTACATAAATTATTTTTTTTAAAAAGCACTATCGGACTGAAATATTTCTAAAATGGTTTCACGAAGCTTGTCCGCACCTGTAACTATGTCGATGCTTTAATGACATAATGAAAAAAAAAAAAAAAAAAATTCAAATGCGCCCTGCATGCCGACGTGCCGTCACTTGAAGTGCATCTATGTGCTTTATTTTCTACAGAAATAGATAGATTTGTTAGCATCGGCTTCACCGGAGCTTGCGCGCTAACTACAGATCAAAAAGCAAGCCGCGTCCTGGAAAAAAATCCCTTTTTGACATGCATAGTCCACGGACTATACTAGCTAAATTATGGTAACTAACTATCCCCGATCTCCAGGTTCCATATTTGCTAACTGCAATCTTTTTGCAGCCTTTTGGTAAATGAATAATTTTAAAAACAAGATGTAAAACAGAGTTTTTAATACTCTATTGTTAAATTAAAATTTAAGGCATTTTAGTAACTCAACTGGACAGAAAAGTATTATTTTCCCCATAATATGTTTATTGATTTCTGAATCATTTTCCCTTCAATTTTAAAATCAGGAAAATCGCTATTTCGTTTTATCCTCATGTGCAGGTTTTTCTTTGGTAATTATTTTTACAGTTAATTTTAAAAAGAATAATCTTGTGAGTTGGTATTTTGCAGCTAATATAGGAAGGAGCAGAACATATGTCCCTGTCATAAGTTCCACTTCTGCAAGACTGCTAAGATTCTAAAATTTTACCTAAGAAAATATTTAGAAATTTATTAAAAGAATTATTCTTTTTCCAATAAAACAAGAAAACTTCACTTTTATTCTATCATTTGAATGCTTATTTTAAAAAATGCCAATGCCATATATATAATTTTTCATTCCATTTCTGGTCGTAAAAAAAAAAAAAAAAAAAAAAAAAAAAAAAAAAAAGATAGGTATTAAAAAAAATATATATATATATTTTTTTTTTGAGAATCAATTTTTTATTTTATTTTCATATCAAAAGAATAGTCTGAATTTTGGATGTGAGACTTATGATTTGTCTTGATCTAGGATTTTACGATATTACTTAAGATAATTATTTTAAATAATTATAGCCTGTTTTCTTTTATTAAATATCGTATATCTAAAACTGATTATTAAACATTTACAGTGCACAGTTCTTTTCTTCAGGATCACAGTCAATTTGTTTGTGGTTGAAATTTAAATGGTAGAAATTGTTTAGTACACCATTTAGTTTAACAGTTGTTGAATTTAAGCTCACACATTATTCCCCAGTTCCATGTTTTTGCATTATCAACCTTGTTATATATGCCTGAAAATACGTGCACGTAAATTTTTCAATTTTTTGCTGGAAAATATGTCCACGTGTATTTCCTCTTTTTTGCTCTTCAGCTGTGTTCATGCCTGCAAAAATCCAGAGGGGGCAAGTGCCCCCCTGCCCTATGCTGCCGGCGTCCATGAATGCAAATAGTTTAAAAGTATTTACTGTTTAAAAAATTGTTTATTTCTTTAAAAAAGTATTGCATTTTAAAATTGGCTGTGTTAATAAATGTTTTAAGCTATGTAATTTTCTTGATTACTGATATATTACGCATGTGTATATGGAGTTTTTTCATCGATAACAAGGATTTTTTAAAGTCTCCCTAATTTTTTAAAAATCTCTCTAATTTTTTCAAAAATCTCCCTAATTTTCATTCTCCAAGGTTGGCAGCTATGGGATATTTCTTTAAAGTAAAAAATATGTTATTGTTTGTCAACATATTTTCACGTGAATAAAAATAAAGCATTACACAGAGTTCATGAAAAACTGACTATGTGGTCAGCAGGCTGCATGTGGTCCTTGTGTTAAATTTATCCATTTGTGATATGTAAAAAAAATGCATTTCTCATATGATTCATTGTCTCCAGGCCCGATATTTAATGTTTAATTAGATATATCTCCTGCATTTGTTAAGATTATACATATACATATCCAATTTTTCAAAATGATCTTTACCCAATATTTTTCTATATCACTAAATTTGTCCTTCCCCCCCCCGATAAATTTGATGGTCTCACCAATCTTTCAGCCTATGATTCCCCATTCATGTCGCACGGTAGAGGTAGGTTCAATCGGGAATCGGCTGTGCCTGTGTGATGATTCAGGCCACACGTTGCCGCCGCCAGTGGCTGAAGAGAAGTCGCCTTGTCGATGTGGACTTGAGACAGAAAAATGAGAGGAAAAAAAGAGCAAGGAGGCTTACCGCATACCCTCCAACTGCTACGGATATCCGTAGTTTATACGGATAAGTAGTATGAACTACGGAGCTACGGATGGTACGAAAAAACTACGGAATTGAGCAAATGTTTACTTTTTTTAGGGCATTATGCCTGCACGGAGGTGCGGTTTGCAACCCTAGCTGCTTTGTTGTGAGTCAACACTCCTATGTGTCGGCGCCGATCTTGAAAGAAGGGAATTCAACATTCTCCCTCGGCACCGGCAGCCGTGAGCGAACTTGTGTCGGCGAAAGTGTGGTGTGCGTGGGATGCTGTTAGCTGCTCCTCCTCTTGTTACGTCACGTCTCCTCTCGCATTTCCCGCCACCCTATCTTGCTCCGTCCTGTGTTTGGATGTAAGCTTAGCTCTCTTGTGGAAGGAAAGTGCAGCGCACGTTGTTTTCTTTGTTCACATGGATCGTTTTTTAAAACGTGATAGTACTACTGATATTGAAAAAAACCTCTAATAATGATGTTGCAGGTGCAGGGTGTCTACCACTCTTGAAAGTCTGGTAAAAGCCGGGAAATTGGAAAATGGGTCCGGAAAGTCTGGAAAAAACCGGAAAATTGGATAATGGGTCCGGAACATTCATGAAAAGATTCAATTTTTTTTTTTTCCGTGTCTTTGTTTTTTCTACACTTTCTCTTTAATTGTCAGATTGGAAACCGAAAGCATCTGCGACGCATTTTTCGGTCCGCGAAAGCATCAAGCGATGTGTTTGTATAAGGAGGGGAAAATGTGGGACTCATCAATCGTGACGTGAGGGTAAAAGACAAATTCGCTTACTTGGTAACTTATATCTTAGGACTGTGTTTCCAAGAACAGTGAGTTAATTCTATCAGAAAGTGCAACTACTTCTGTTTCTCAATGGATGAAAGCTGAATCCTGTATACTTTAGTCAAAATTGATTTAAAGACGTTGTACAAAATATGCAAATATAAAGACAAGCATTGTGCAATTTCCCTAAGTAAAATGCATTGGTCAGGAATTTTTTCCCGGGATCTCCCAAAAGTCAGAAAATTGACTTTCAGTAATTTGGTAGACACCCTGTGTTGAGAAAACCTCTAAAAAGCGGGAGGTTACGACTACTTCAATAAGGGAGTGATGAATATACATTTTGTATGGCAAAAAATTCCTCATGGGGTGTTATGACTTCCCCCCCCCCCCCCCCCCCCGGCGATATCGCTTAAGTGCTACTGATGAGGTGAAGGCCAATGTTGGAGGGTATGTTACCGTGAGCTCGTGCAGGAAGAGGTGGAGCGGGGCCTTGAGCCCAATATCCAAAAATGATGCGAGCAGTAGATCTCGGCCATTGAAATATGTTGAAATGAAATGATGTTAAAAACAACATTCAATTAAAATCTTGGCGACTAGCTGCTCAAATGAATGGTGATCGTGGAGGAGAATTGGTCCTCAGGCCATCGATGCTAGAAAAATCACATTTCCAATGTATGAGGGAGTTGGTCACTCCAACTCGGTTAAGCTGGCAATCACTCAAAAATTAGATAAACCGCAGGAGCAGTCTCTGGCACGTCCAACAACCACCGTATCTCGCCTCCGAATGATGGCCCATGCTACACTCTCTCCCCTCTTATAAAGCGAGGCCATACCGACCACCAATCAGTGTGCTCTGTAAAATCGAGAAAGTTCTGAAAGGTTTTACCTCACGCCAATCAGAGAGCACGCGGGCTACAAGCACAAGATTCAACCGGGGGAGGAGAGAAAAGAAAATTGTCAAAGAAAAAAATCTTAGCAGGAAAATGGAAATAACAGTAAAAGGGCAGCCATCTTGAACAGGAAATTTAATAAAACAACAACGAAGTGCGTCAAAAAAATAACGAAAATCATTAAAACTTCAGTGGGAGATAGCTAATAGTCTGATAACACCCTGGGAAAAAGTTAGGAATTGAAAATTAAATTGGAAGTGGGTAAAAATAATTAAAATACGGACTTAAACAAAAGTTTGAGAACATAAACCCAGAATACTAGTTCAGCTATTGAGAAAAACGTTATAGTTAGTAGAAAAATTGCAGAAGTTAAAAGAAAATTAGATTTACACCTGGAGATTATGAAAACGAAGTACGTAATTAATTTAAAGCAAAGTAATTATTTAGGAAAATATAATTAAAAAAGGTAATTAGTTGTAATTAAGGAACAATACTATTGATATCTAAAAAAAAGGAAGTCACTCAGACCATTATATCTCATGACATAAAGGTACTATCATATAATACTTAAGCATCATTTACTAAATAACAGAACATAAACATTTGAAAGAGGAATTAATCAGCTTAAACTGTCACAGCATAGGTTTATTAAAAAAAAAAAAAAAAACAGCACAATGCCACACTATGATCCAGGATTTAAAAAAAATAATTAATTCATCAAAATTACATAGAATACACCCATAATGACTATAAAACAAAAAAATTTCCATTAAAAATTTTCCTTCACTGATTTATTGGATGTTCCATTTTTTGAACCCACTAAAACACTAATTTCTTTTTACAATTTTTTTAGCATTTGTTTTAGCAATATCTATGATATTGTAGGAAGTGTACATGGAGCCCTTTCTTGCATTCAAAACACATGTTTACAGTATTTTTTTGGTGTACTGCAAAATGCCCTTATCATGTAAGAAGGTCATGTGCATCAGAGTTTTTTGCAGATTTTCATTGATAAGCACAGGGTAATGTTCATTTTAGGCTTCGCCTGAAAAAAATTTAAATTAATTTCTCCTTTAGAATTCTATTGCCCACACGTCTCCATGTGTAATCAGCTCAAAATTATTATAATTTATGTCTTCATCAGTAATGCACTCGTTTTCATCGAGACAATTGACAGATTTCTATGATTGACTTAGTTCAATCATCCGACATAGAATTTTTAAAAAATCAACATTGTCTATAGTTAGAAATTTCTCCGACTGCACCATCTACATTGTTTCTACAAACATCTATACAAGTTCTTACTGAAATGGCCTCGGAAATTTGCAGATCATAGAAAGAAAGTCAAGCATGTGACTTGATGTCACTTCCTCCAATAAGTTCCCTCTACATAAAAACCCTTGTGAAGCACATTACTAACAGAAGAAACAAGTAGCTATCTGAGCTCAAATCAGAGGAATGCAGCACTAACTATCCATCCTGCTTCTGTCTAAAGGGTGAAAGATATGACAACTTCCCCTTACCCCTTCCCCTTCTAGTCCTTCACCTTTCAAAAATAAATAAAATATCGGTTATGCTTTTGACAGACTTATGTTCAACAGATATAAGCACTGAATGTATCAAAATCTAATAAAGGAACACAAGCAACACATACATGTGACATCCCTGATTTCGTTTATCATTACATGCCAGTTATGGATGGACGCAAGGCATAGAATTGACGTCTTACGTCTCCCAAAGCAGCCTAAAATCTTTTGTCTCGTCTCGCAAAACCCCTTCATCGTAATGTTAAAAATGTCTGTCTCATCTCACAAAAACTCTGTAAATCTCTCGTCTACTGCAAATGAATAATTTTTCTTCTTTTGAAATGCAAACCTGTATAATTGTCTTTTAAATGAACAAAAATCCAATAAAACCACAGCATTTATAAAATTATATTAAATTAGTGCATACATAGGATATAATTGTATTATTTTAAATTTTATTATTTTATTTGCGTAAGAAAAATGTGTTCAGATTGATACATTATTTTATGAACTTGTCATTAAAGCTTCTTATTTTAAAAAAAGGTCAGATGAAAAACTGCATATAGGTATATTCTTTCATGTGAAGTACATTGAAAATTTTGCAATAACATGTATGTAGACTGTCAATAATTAATTGAGAGTTAGCTTCAGATAACTCGTGAGATCAAACTCACGGCTCCACTTGATCAAGCTTAGCAAATCACTTAAAACATACCCACTAATTTTTAGAATACAGCACGCTCCCTCTAATCCGCAACCCTATAATCTGCCATACATTTTACATGTAAACAAATAATTTTACATTTCAGTTTTTCTAAACAGACTCTGAAAGACTGATGGAACTTTCACTTTTGTGAAAATAAAAAGACCAGAAAAAGAGGTCCACTGAAATGTTAGCTTATTTATATTAATAACTAGAATAATCATTTGTGGAAATTCACTTTCTACTGATACATGGGAAGGCATGGGATTAGATTTTCATTCATTATAATTTTGCATTACTCTAGAGAAATATCTGTTATGGGCAGAAACAAACTGTTAAACACAATTAAATACTTTTAATAAACACACATAATAAATAAATTAGTGTCTCCAAGCACAAAAAAAATCTATGAATAAGCTGTTAGAAAAAAATGTTAAGGGCAGTTTCAAATGTTATTAAATAACTAAAACATATAGCCTTTTAAACTGAAAAAAAATATATTATTTTTCATATATTATTACAAAATAACTATTACGACCAGTTTGGTTTCAGTTCTGTCTAATTATATGTGTACTGTTGCTAATATTTTTTCAAAAAATACACATTTTCTCCCCGTGTTAATCAAATGACCTATAATCTGCAAAATTCTATAATCCGCACAATGCTTAGTCCCAACAAGTGCGGATTAGAGGGAGTGTCTTGTATATAATAATATTTTGTTATGACAAACTTCAATTTTACAAAGATTTTAGATTAACAAATAAAATATTTACATTCAAAGAAAATAATGTATTCCCTTTTAAGTCATAATATATTTCATTTTAATGAATTATTCAAATATTTATTTCAGATATATTCAATTATTAAAAAGCAAAGCTGTACAACTATTCAATGTAGCTGACACTAGATGTATGTCCTCCTTAACCCACTTAAAAAATAGAAAAAGTGTAACCAATTTTACATTGATGATCGAAACACAGAGACCAGAATTTTTTTTTTACAGTTTGCAAATGTTTTCATGAAGTAGTAAACACACCTGACATTTTCAGCTTCAACAAAGCACTACTTTGGTTTTAATGATTCTAGTAAAAAGAAAATAAGGTCTTTCTGTGCAGAGGGGGAAAAAAAAAAGGAAAAAAAAAAAAACGATAAAAAAAACTGACAGTCCATTCATGTAGTGGAAATGTAATACAGACTTTCAAATTTTGTCTGAAATTACTGAGAAATTCTTGTGTGCACTGTGTAACTCTGCTTACAGCAAGCAGCCTTCCTCTAAAGCCTTCTCTCCCCCCCCCCCCCGATTGTTTTCTTTGTCAAAGATCAATATTTCAGTCATTAACTTTTATTTTTTCATTTTTATTCTACAATGTACTATTAGATATATTAAGATTTTTTAAAATTATTATATGTATTATTTATATTTATATATTTTTTTACAAATCAGTTCTAATATTTGACAAAATTATTTTAATAATGTTTAAAAAGACTAAAATTTTTACAACTACTCGGTATTAGCAGAGTACTGTGTCAAAATTTGGCCGAATACCCAGTATTTGGCCAACTGAGTTATTACCGAGTATTTGGTACATCTCTACTTGCTATGCAGATCTTTTTTGTGTCTCTTAATTATTTTGTGTAAAATGATAGTAAAGTTTTTTAGATATTGACATTATTTTTCTTCTTAAAGGTAATAGGCACTGTACTGTATGTTCATCCCATAACACATATGATTTACTTTATGCTGAATGTGAAACCATCACCAAAGATTTATGACGAGTATTTTGGATTAATGAAGTATGACAGTGTTGATAATCTGCAATTCCAGTTTTTTTATAAAAGCTGTGCTTATTATAAAATTAATAGAAGAAATTGTGGTTTTATTTATGTAAGTTTGAATTATTTGTGATAAGAGTTTCATATCTGGTTGTTTCATTAAAATTTATTTATTTAAAATGCAATTTTTTTTTTGTTTGTAACTAAACTGATAATATGTAATTCAATTAATTTGTATGATATTGTGAAGAAATATTAATTATATGCAAGGTGTTGCAACTAAATAACACGACTGATGCTACAAAAAATTTTATTGATCACTAATGACATAGAAAATTTATCACTTTGTACTCTCCCTCCTGGTTCCTACAATGCTTTATATGAATTTTCCACTGTTCAAAACAGTTCAGGTAGTCCATTTCTGTCAACTTCTCAAGAAACTCCGCCGCCTTCTGGAATTGATGCCGACAAAGTTTGGGTCCGCTTTATGGCTTCGTCACAAAATTACAACCAATTAAAACATCCCCTTCACAAAAATCCAATCAATTAAAACTATCTTTTATTGGCATTTTACCCTATATTTTAATTTGGTTCGTGAATCATTTTAACAAAAAATCTCATTTTTACAAAAATTGGTATGAAAATTCTCAAAAATAAGTATTGAAATTCACAAAAATAAACAGCTTTCACTAAAATGGGACTCTTAAAAAAAATTCCTAGATATAAACAGCTGGCTTTTAGTTTTCAACACTTCTACACCATCACATCTTGTCTCCTTAACCTCAGATTTGAATATGGAAAAAAAAAAAAAAAAATACAGGGCCAAGTGCAGCTAGTATGGTAGTGATGCCATATTTTGCAAAGAATACTTTTATAAACAAAGCAGAATGGGCTGGCGCATTCTCCTGGTTATAGGGTTAGCACACTAAGGGAAAAATCTGAGCAACTTTGGCTGGAACAACTTTTCCACCCTTCTTGAAGGTGGGGTTATCTTTAAGGGTTGCAAAAGTAAACAAACTTTCTTTAATGTCAAATAGTCATCCCATGTTAAGGTTTTGCTGATTTGGCATGTAGGTTATTATTTTACTTATCGTGACATAGTTTATATTTATCATAGAAGTTGTATCAATGAAATGTTAAAGTAAGAAAAACTATCCACTATTTTCCTAAAACAGTATTTTCAAAATTTTATCTGATAGTAAAAAGTTTGCCTAACTACAAGGGAGCAGAAATAACAGTGAAACATAAAAGAAACATAAAATGACTGTAATTAAAACAGTTTCAACATGTAAATAATGTTCATTAGTTTATTTCAAAATAGTTTCTAGAAAAATTAATTTTCGAAAGTCAGTGCTTCTGAGTAACAAACTAAACAAAAATATGTTATTAAAACAAGGTTCTCATTATCAGCTTTTAATCAGGATTATAATAAATAAAGAAACCCATATTTTTATGAAGCTTAATTTAACAGATAAGCCATTGTATATATGTTTAACGTACATATTATTGGCATATAAGTTCAATTTTCATATCATATAAGTTAGATTTTCATTTCGCTTCTGGAAGAAAAAGGTAGAAAAATTCTACATAATCTTTTTTTACCTGTTGAATTCAGTAAAACTTTTGAACACTGATACTCAACTTTAACAATTTAAGAAAAGTTTTACTTTTAAGGGATTAAAAAAAAATTTATGATAGATGTACATGTTCCACATATTATGAAGTTTATGGTTTGAATATCGCAAACTTAAAAAGTCCTCTGCTGACGGCACACAAGTTGCATAGACAGATATCCTTTGTGTAAATTTGCCTTAAAACAATTAATTAATTTGGCTTCTATAACTGGCATTGCACCTTAATTTTTTTTCATTCCCATCAATAGACAATATTTGCAAAAATTCTTCAGTAAGAAATGCATGCTCACAAACAGTCTGCAGGAGTACGAATATGCCCAACTTTTCTCTTCCCCTTCCTGTTTACTTGAAGTTATGGTTCTTAACAGGCATTAATGCTTCTTTACTTACCATGTGTAACATTCAAACAGCGTAATTTCAAAATTATTTTTTATCTCATAAATTATATCGAGGGAAATGTGAATGTAAGCAATTTTATCATTTTCATTTAAACATCTCAATCTGAGCAATCTGTGTTATTAAGATTAATTTAAAGCCATAATAAAAATGCATTTTCAGTATTTTGAAAATAAAATTTACATTTAAAATACCTTTTCAAAATACTTTGCATTTTATTAGTGATATTGCCCAGATCTGATATTTACATTGGATCAGCGATGATTTGTTATTGATTGTAATACTTAAATTGATTGCATTTAACAAAATAATGACTAATTCATGAATAATGATAATGACACTCATGAATAATGACATTCAACACTTCACTGGCACATCACAATACTCTTATCACTTCAAGTTCCAGCCAAGCTTCGAACCGCAGTCGATGACGTAGCAGAAAAAATCACTCTGATTGGCCGGAAGTTCGGCTGACTCAGGTTTTTTCACTCGGAAAGAAAAAAGTTGGAGATTGCAATCATTAAGGTACGATGGAGAAAATCTGCCGAATAGTTGTTTGTTAAGAAAGTTGCCTAGATTAGTGTGCCAACCCTATTAAGCCATCCACTTTGTTTTTGTCATGGTAGACTCTTCCAATGCATTGATTGGTGCTTTGTTTTTTATCATAATTTAAAAAATACCATGATTCATCACAAGTAATCACTTAGTCTAAAAATTCTGAATACTTGTCGATGTTTATTTCCCAAGGTTCCATGAGAGGACAAGATTTGATAGAAGAGGTGAAAGCAAAAGCTGTAGAGTTTCTCAACAAGCTTACAGAAATGGACTACCAGAACTGTTTTAGACAGGCGAAAATTCATATGAAACGTTGTAGGGATCGGCAAGGGGAGTACATTGAAGGTGATAAACCTTCTCATGTCATTTGTGATCAATAAAAAGTTTTGTAGCACCAGTCTAGTTATTTAATTGCTGCGCCTCGTATTAATGAAAGGAGTGCACAATAGTTATGAAGATTTGGAGCCCGATTCAAACGAAACGCGATCGGTCGTCTCATAAATGATCGTTTTCTCTCTGGAAGTTCGATCGCTTTTACAAGCGATCGCAAAAGTGTATTCAAAGTGAAACAAAATAGGCGATCGAACTTACAGGTTTGCTAGATCGAAACTTTATCGCCACAGAGTGAAAACGCAACTTCGGGTGACGTAGAAAGTAGCTGTTACACCAATAAAAAAATCGCATCTTTCTCTGGAAAAAACTTTTAACTTAATGGCGATGACTAACTGTTTATTTATTTATATTTGAGCTGCAACAGACAACAAGCTGTGCTTAATTTTTTTCCCCAACAGTATTGTAGGTTAATGTTTTAAAATTTTAACTGGTTTAGGTTAATATTTTTTGTATGTTTATAATCATGGAAATACATTTTTAATTTATGAAGATTTTTTTTAGAAAATTATTAATAATAGTATAGGAGTAGATAATTGTTCTCTAGTTTGCCTACTACATTTTATTTTTCTGTAGCAGAGAAGCAGTTTATATTTATAATGGAGGGGTAGAATTACTATATATTTTAAGTTCTGATATATAATTAACAATCAAAGACATTCTTAATACAATGGTATGAATATTTGTATTTGTTTAGGAGGGTTGCTAGGATGCTTATTTTAGTGAGAAATTATTCGTTATTAATGTATTTTTTCGCACTGTTTCAATCATCAAATGCACCGAGCAATAAACGATTTAAAATAAGGACTATAGATGGCGCCTGCATCGTAGCTTCAGCTAGAGTGTAATCAAGAGCCGACAGAAAATAAACCATACAGAAATTTTGTTCTGCGAGAAAATTCAGCTTTCCGCAAGCCTAAATCTTTTCCAGAATTCCCTGTCTGATAATTCCAACGGATTGCTTCGTAATTTTAACCCTTTCACTCTCAATCCGCCCGTACCGGCTTTAGATGCACGCTTCCCAGTTCCGGCCTTACGCCAGGACGAAGCTTCGTCGCCTCCCCCCCAAGTCAAGTGTGAAAAACCCCTTTCTCGTGTTTGCTATTGTAACCCCCTTCCCCCTTTGGATGAAAAGCTGCATTTACGAACGGGTGCTTTTGAAATGCTTCGGGGAGGCACGCCCACGGATTCTTTGCACTCCTGTTTTGACAGAGATATATCTACACAGGTACAAAAGAAACGTGTTTCGTGGGGGAAAGCATTCAAAAACATTTCTCGGGCATTTCCGGGATTTTGAGCAAGCATTCCAAATCAAAGCTTGGGAGCGAAAGGGTTAAATAACGAGGTACACGACGTCTTCGTATGTAATCTTCTTATCAACAGTACGTCCGCCATGTTCTCGAAAACGATCGCTTTTGAAAAAGCGATAGCAAAACACCAATTGCAGTGTCACGTGATCCAAAAGCGATAGACAAGTTTCACTTGAATAGGAAACATAGGAATCAGTCGAAAATTTCCGCGATCGCAACCGAAAACGATAGAACTCTGTTTCGTTTGAATCAGGCCCTTGGTTTTCTGTATCCTTTAGCCATATATAGTAAAGTGTGTAAACAAAAAATAAGGCCATGAAGGATATGCAGTTAACTGTGGTTGTAATGGACATATGGAGAACAGCAAATTTTTTTGTAAGCATAATGAATATTAGTGAAATAGATAAAATAACTATAAATTTTTCTTCACCGTAACTTTCTGACTAGGCAATACATTTTCTTTTGCTAACAAAAAACAAAAACACTTCAAACTTACATTTTTTTTTTTTTGACAATGATTGATGGGATTTCCAAAATTGCAATGAACTTTACACAAAATTTACCAGGCTGCTTATTTTGTCTGTTAAACAGAATTTAATTCAAAGACTAAAATTGCAAAAAATACTTTGCTGACAGTTAAACACGAGAGGGAGGAGGAGAAAAAAATGTATGTAACTAAAATAGTGAGGAAAAATATTTACCTTTATATATTAAACAAATCACACATCAAAAAATGATTGTAAATCTTTACAAAATGTAGTGTATTTCTGAACTCCATGCCCAAGCTTAGATGGAAGGTTAAAAAATCAATAGGATTCAAAATCACATTATTGTAGCAGGATCCCAAATGCCACTGAAGTTTTTAAAAAGGCATAAATATAAAACAAAGACACAGTATAGAAAACAATATTAAGTACTTCATTATACAAAAAAGTAGCACTATAGTTAGAAGTATAGCATGAGTTGTTAAAAATTCAACAAATTGGCATTCACGTGTGATTAACACCTAAGCTATCTGAATTGGTGAAAATTATCAAAAATTCCAAACATTTCATGGAATTGCAGTAGGCATGGCAATTTTTCCAACAAGGTCCATTTGAGAATTACTGGTATTTCATAGGCAAAGGCCTTCATAGCAACCAATAAACAAAAATCAAGAGATGATAAATGAAGTAAGCTTAGTGGCCATACAGTGCCCAATTCATGTTTCTCCAAATATTCTGTGCAGATAGTCCGCATACTAAAATTCCATAATCAAATGGAACCCTATTGTGTTGAAACCACAGTAATTCCAGATAGACCTCTTCAAGGAAGATTACATACATGTGAGCATTTATTCAAAGGGTAAAATGTATGGTCTGACCAAACAGTCAGCCATAATACCTACTGTGTTAATGTGTCAGTAGTACTGACACACTAACAGCAGAGCAGTGTTGTGTGTTATTTGGTCTGATTTGATGAGAAATCTGTGGATTATACACCTACAGGATTGCTACCGGTCAGGGAGAACAGGGAAAACCTGGAAAAGTCAGGGAATTTCATTTTGCCAAAAAAGTCAGGGAAAATCGTAAATTTTAGCCGAAAACCTGGAAATCACATAATGTGACCTGGAAAATTATCAGAAATCTGTGTTTGTAAACAATATCAACGTTTAACTTTACTTAGGGAAGCTGGAAATATCTAAGAAGGTATCCAAAGTTGATGTCCTAAACGTAAAAAATAGTCCGGATTTTTATCGCAAAAAAGTCTGGAAAAGTCAGGGATTTTTTTTTTTTTTTTTCAGAAATAGAGTAGTAACCCTGACCTACTATCTCTACATATACATGTTGTAAATATTGAACACCTCCTCACATGTAAAAGATGCTTCATCGGTGAACTAAACAGTTCGGGTTCGGGTCCCATTGCATAGCTGTCGATCTAACGATCTGGAGTTCTGGTAGGTTTTCTCTAGATATAACGTGAATATGCGTTAGAAGCCCTTAGAAACTCCTCCCACCAAGGCAACCTGATCCTTGGCAGATCGCCCTTGCGTAGTGTTGCCATAATCACACAAAATCCATCACTGGCTACAATGAGGAACCCGAGCATGCTAACCTTGGGAGCTATATATTTAGGATTCTGATTCCTATTGATGTTTTCTACCTCCCCTTCAAGTTTGTACATGGAGTTCAGAAACGCCTTGTATTTCACCATTTGTAAGAAATGTTTTTATTCATTTTTATAGTAATATTCTAAAATTGTATTTGAGATATCTGTGATCTATTTAATTATTTTATGTTCTGATGTTGAAAATTAACAATGAAATACTGTTTGAATAATTCAAAACTCATAAATTTTACAAAATATATGCACAAATAATCATTAATGTTTTATACTTCTGTGGAGTTTTATCTAAGAATTTCAGTTACAGTTTAAAAAATTTTTAAATCTAAAATCTTTGTTGTCAGTTTAATATCTTAATTATTTATGTTTATTAATTTATATTTCCCCCTTTCCATGAAATATTTCAGATAAATGATTTGCCTAAATCATCTGAGTCAGATCCTACTACTGTACAGCATGGAGTTTCTAAGTATGATTTTGTTTAGTTATGTATATTTGTTTTTATGTGCTTGGATATTTAGAGTTTTCAATATAATTACTTAATCACCTGTTCAATTTTTATTTTTAGAATTAAAAGACTATTTTTTGTATTTAACTATCATTTTTTTGACATTTGCTACATGAAAATAAAAGTGTAGTGATATATACAATGTACAAATTCAGCTTTACCTTAACCCGTTCTGGACGAGTGCCCGCGAAAAGAAACACTCCCCACAGGACGACACCTCCCAAGCTTCGATTGTTCCTATGGTCCGAGGAGTTTTCGCCCGCTAAGCCTAACGTGCATAAAATTTCTCGAAACGTATGCGTTACAAAAAAAAGCATAAAAACTCTCATTTGCATGGAAATGGAACCATTTTTAAATATATTATAGAATATAATATGTTTTTCTCTCATAATAAAAAATAATAATTAAAAGAATTAATGTTTAATTATGAAAAATAAAAATATAATACACTATACTACATTTAAAATTATTAATACTTGATTAATACTAAAATATATAAATTCAGAAAAAATATTTACAAATACTATAAAACAATTGAATAACTAAAATTTTAAAGCCGTATGGTAAATTTCAAAGCACGGATCAACGCATAATCCGGCATTACAAAGTTTGCATTCATATGCGGTGTCACGTCTTTTATTCCTCTTTGAGCAAACAACACACCTCCTTCTAAGTTTTTTTCCACTTTTCTCAGTGCACAGTTTTGGGAAATGATGTGCATTAAAAGGACTAAACATATTAGAATTAACATATTAGACATATTAGAAAAGAATAAACATATTAGAAATATCGGCTGGTCGTAGCTCAGTGAAATAAAAAGTACACCCTCTCTTAACAAGCGATAAATGGTGGAGTGCCTTAAAAATTATGCCAACACCAAACTTCACATTGCTGAGAACAAAAACTTGGCCGAGATAAACAACCCCAACCACAGAGCAACCATAAAGTTTAAATCCCATTCAGAACAGAAAACAGAAACTAGAGCCTAAGCTAAACAAAAACCTAAAGAGAAAAGCGCACCACTTCAAAATGAGTAAGAAGTATTCCACAAGTGTTTCTGTTTACATTATTTCCCTCCAAAGCTCTAATGACTCACAGACAGTTGACTAACCCCAATCTGACATTGGAGAGAGAAATACTTATTTATGAGTATAATATTTTACAAGAAACATGGATTACTAACGCCCTCTAGTGCTCTGCATTTCATTCCAATTTTGAGACGCACATATGCGGCGCTCGGCCGTAGGTGTCACTTTCACCGTAATGCAAAGGTGCGGCACTCGGCCCTGAGAGCAGTTTTTCGCCAACGCATATGTGCCACGCTCGTCCTGAACGGGTTAAGAGATTTGATTGATATAATCTCTTTTTTTTTTTTTTTTTTTTTTTTTTTTTTTTTTTTTTTGTAGTTAGGGCGGGAAGGGAAAAACAGGGGGGGGGGGGGGAAACGAACAAGGGAAAAACGAACTGAGCAGGGCAGGTCGCAATCTAAGAGACGTATAACAGAAACGTGCCAATACAACAATTTCTTCATAATCTCCTGCCAGGCTGTATGCTAAAGCAAATTTTTCACTATATTCCGTATCCGGTGCCTGTTTACATATCAATGTTTGTGTTTACGTTTCATTGATGATGATTCTGGCACCAGGGTGGGCGATGCACAGCCGGATTGAAGTTACCTGCCGGTGGTATTTTTGACTGGAAACCATAAAAAAACGTGTACATCATCAGTTTTGGAATTTAGAATTGTCTCATGTTATCTTATTGTATGAAAAGAAAGTGTTGGTGTGAATATGAAGCTAAATAAAAGAAAGCATGTTGGTTTTACGTTAACAGTGGGTGTGTTTGTTAGAAATGTAGTGTGAATATAAAAGTAAATAAAACAAAACATGCTTGTTTTACGTTATAAGCAGGTGGGTGTTAGGGACATGTCTGGGTGGTTAATTAAAAAAAATAAAGGTGCTTTTTTAAATGAATCTTTGCAATGTTTATGGTTTTTAATGTGAATTTTAAATTGATATTGGACGTTTTTATGTTTTTGTACGTGGTATTTATGTGCTATTCTAATCATACTGACTTTATATGAGGTGTACAACTAGGTTGTTTATTCCACCGATGTTTTTTTGAGTTGAAAACAGGCCAGTGTTTGTCCAGTTTACATTAGCTGTACAACTAGGTTGCTTAATCCACTGTAGTTTTTTTGGTTAAATATAGACGGTGTATTTTGTTAGTGGAATATATGTGCAGTTTTAATGTGTTAAAATACTTTGCTGATTGTGCAAAATGGTTGGCGACAGTCGCTGGGGCTTGGCGGTTGCCAAGCTCCAGCGACTGTCACCGTGTTTACATGGGGTTCGCTCCGTCTTGTATGATTTTACCCAAATTTTCTCCAAAAATATTATTGAAGAAATACCTCAGCAATAAAGAGGGAATGAAAATAATATTATTAATGAAGTGTATGGAAATATTTCCGAAAACATACTCTCAGATAACATATTGAAGTCAGTTATAATAGAACCTAAAAATAATTATTGAACTTTTATTAATGTTGGCTTAATCAAATATCTGATGAATAGAGAACATTTCACCATAGCTACGATAAAATAATATGCTATGATGACAATGAAATCAATAACTATCCAGTATAGTTTTTAAATTCTTTCACTGTGAGTGTTTTTTTTTTTTTTTTTTTTTTTTTTTTTTTTTCAGTTAGTCAGGAGCAAGTGAAAAATTGCCAAATAATTGTGATCTGTGCCAAATTCTTGACAACCTAAAGCAATTTCCACTACATAGTTGTTTATCCCTTTTCATATTTTGGAAGTTTAAATTTCGTATTTTTATTCAATTCCATACGTATTTGAAAATTCCCCATTATGTAACCAATAAGCATTTAAATTTCTTTTTAGTATATTGATTATTTTATATGTATTGAATTCTGTATCTAAATACTATTTTGTATATGGATTAAAATTTCCGCTTTTTTTGGGGAGAAAAGACAGTGTTTCAGAAGTAGTCTTTAATCGTTTCCCAGAAAAAACAGTTGGTGGGATTTGCACCTGGTTAACAAAAAAATACCATACTTTGCCACCACATAAATTACTAAATTGCATTGTTACATTAATAAGAAACTTAAATACAAAGGAAGTATTAGTCAATGGAATGCACATCAAATTTATACATCGTAATGCTATTGATTGTGAAGTTCGAACAGGAACCGCAGGCAAAAAAAGAATTTTAATCCACTTACAAAATATTCTGGTACTATTTTCCATATCCTTTTAAAAAACTCAATTTCCAAATATACATGTATCAGTGGTACGCCTCAGCAAGTAGAATTGAATCAATCGAATTTTTAAGATTTTATAACTCCAAACATAATGGGCCTTTAGCCGAGGACAGGTCCAGGCTCAATTTTCCGAGGGGGCCACTAGACTTTTTAGATTTGAATGTGTGAAATCCAAGGTCGGAAGAGGGAGAAGATGTAATGACCCACTCGCTGGAGCTGCCTTTGCATTATTTAGCAAAATATGATAGTTTTTACAAAAACATCATCTTCACAGAAAAATGTGGTAGTTGTAAAGTGAAATTGGACAAAAGTGGTCACTAAAGACAGATAGTCTCTTAGCCAAGGTGGTCACTTTAGTAGGTTCCAGTATATATGGAATGGTGAGACACATTCTTTGACAGAAGAACTTTATTCACACTCAAATTTAAAAAAATTGTGCTTATGGTCGAATTTCGACCACTGGCAGTCAACTAGTAAAAAATAAATTTTCGATTTAGTTTTTGCCCTAGTGTGGAAAAGTTGTGTAATGGTGGGTAGGTTACCTGTGCAAAGTTTTGGGGGAAAAAACATATCATCAGTCTTCAATTTGACGAATTTTTGAAGATTTTTTACCATATACAGTATGCTCGCCAGTGGAGCAAACAGAAGTTTTCCTTGGGGGGGGGTTCATCCTCATTAAGACTCCTTTATCATATACAGTAAAACCTCTCCAAGCGGCCACCCCTCTAAACGGCCAATTTTTCATGGAACAGATTTTTTGGCTCATAGACCTAATGTTAAAATAACCTCTATCAGCGGCCACCCGACCCCCTCTAAACCCTCTTGCATTCAATGGTTAAGTTAGTTTTAGTTTTTCAAATAGCTTTGATACCGCTAACTCAACACACTTCGTCCGAAGTAAAAATTAGTGGATAAAAAAGGATAAAATAAGTAATTGTTTGCCTCTTTCTTAACTTAACTCAGTGTTTCTCAAAGTGTGTTCTGCAGAACTTAAGGGCTCCGCGAGAAATTTTAAAGAAAATCCATAAATTGAATTTCTAACTAATTTTAGCGATGGTGGGATAACAGGAGTTCCAGATATTTTGGACTAGAACTGGCAATCGAGATCACTGTTGTCGAGAGAGTTCCTCCCTTATGTGTGTACTTTCAAAACAACTGTCCTTTTGTGAGGGTTTTTCACTCCACTTTTCTGCATGCATCAACGAAAACTCAACACTGGAATAATTTGGTCATGGAACATGATATGCACCTAAAACTTTCATCAATACAACCAAATTTTGAAGAACTTTATGACAGTCAAAAACCAGCCATTCATCCCATTGATACTTTTCATCCATTAACCGTATAAATTTGTTAATAATTTTGTGCCTACAAGTCACCTTTTGTAAGTACTTTATCTACATTTTATACTGTTTTATATTTAGTTTTTATGTTTGTCTAATGAGTGATAAAGGATAGGCCCTTAGTTTCTCCTTAAGTAATATTTATTCAAGGGTTCCGTTGTTATGTACAGGCATGAAAATCTTCCGCCTTTCAGCGGATTTCCGCTTTTTTTTTTTTTTTTTTTTTTTTTTGTTTTTTGGAAGACCTCCGCTTTCCGAAAATGTTTTAAAACCTTTCCGCTTTTTCAAAAAAAAAAAAAAAAAAAAAAAAAAAAAAGTGATTACCGAACCTAAAGCAAAACATGTCCTAAATCTACGACATACTTAACAGACATAGGGTAACAAGAGGACGATAATGCGCATCTGGGATGTACGTTTTCATTGCATCTCGCACTGCACCTAGACTAAAGTCTGCTAGAGTGCAATGTTACTGATTTCCTGAGTTCGTAAATTCAAAACTTAGTTCAGAGGGGCAAATTCTTATTTTAGATCCTCGATGTTTCGAAAGGCATCTGATACATAATTATGTACTTCGCGAACTACTACACAAACATTTACAGTGCATAGTTATTTTCTTCAGGATCACAGTCAATTTGTTTGTGGTTGAAATTTAAATGGTAGAAAATGTTTAGTACACCATTTAGTTTAACAGTGGTTGAATTTAAGCTCACACATTATTCCCCAGTTCCATGTTTTTGCATTATCAACCTTGTTATATATGCCTGAAAATACGTGCACGTAAATTTTTCAATTTTTTGCTGGAAAATATGTCCATGTGTATTTCCTCTTTTTTGCTCTTGAGCTGTTTTCAAGCCTGTATGTATGTGGTAAGAAAAGGGTTCCATGGGATACAAAGTTCGAGAACCACAGTCTTAGTTGAAAGAGATACAATATTTTGCAATGGAAATTACTGTGCAGGGACTGATTTGCAGAGTTGGAGGCCCTGGGCAAAATCTTCATTTTGAAGGGTGGGGGAGGGGTGGGCACTCTTACGAACTCCCTTATACCCTACTATGCAACTTCAATATCTCACCCTACAAAGAAGGATGTTTTAACAGCATTAAAATTATTATTGAATCAAGATGAAAATCGAAATGCAACAGTTCGATAACAATATTATTATGTAGAGTAATAATATTTCAGCTACATTATTTAATTTTCAATCGTTACTTTCATTCCGAATTTTTCAAGTATGTGGTAAGTGTGTTCAACAAGGTAAAGTGTTCAAGTATGTGGTAAGTGTGTTCAAGTATGTGTGTTCAACATTATTTTTGTACTTATTTTCGTAACGTCTACATCAGAGCATTTATTTATTCTTTAGTGGCATAAATCTTCACTTTGCTCCACTCAGGAAGTATTTCCTTTTATCTGTTCCGATTGAAAATCTGCTCTACGGTTTCCTCGTTACCAGCATATATCACTACATAGGCCACACCTAAATAGTTTAGATAAAAAAGTGTGGATATAATGCATAACGCTACTAAATAGTAACAGAGTAATTATTGTTTTAAATAAAACTAGTTTCCCTGCCTCTTATTTTAAATTAAAACCAAAATTTGCAAGATAATTTCAGGCCTCCCTTGCAGCTGGGAGCCTGGGAGTGTGCCCCGAATGCCCTGTCGGAAATGAGTCCCTGTTTCTGTGGTGCAAAATAAATAATGCTGTTCTATTTGAAAATAAAAAATGCTATTCATCTGTTTAAACTATTTATATTTTACCTAAACAAAATTGCATTGATTACATAATTTATTTTCTGAGGTAAACATTTAAGTGAGTTTTAAATCTAATTTTCTTGGATTTTTACCAGTTCATATAAAATATCTTCCACAGATGGTGTATGTTCGCGATGAATATTTGGAAGAGCTAATCCATTCAATCTTCTTTCGCCCATAGTGCTTCGTAGATATGTTTTCAGTCGACGTAAGGTCAAGAACGAACATTCATTTTCACATGTTGTGACTAGTAATGTGGTCAGGAGGTGCAATAATGTTTTAATATTTGGCTGTGAATTATCTTTGCAGAGTCTCATCCCATCCAATGCAGCAGTTGACCATTCAAATTTTTCCATGCGAGAAATCCATCTACACCCAAATTTCAATTCTGAAGAGAGTTCTTCAGAATTGAAATTGTTATAGTATTGCGTCTGACAGAGAAATTTACGATGATGGACTACGAATTTGACAGTATGGTATGGTATCAATAGGGTTGACTCAGTCTATGTCGTATTTGAACCTTTCCTATAGGTTTTTTGTTCCTTGCTTTGATCTAGTTTAAAGACATAATTCGTTAAATTAGAGTTTTAGAGAGAAAACTAGCTTTCTTCTGTTCCCTTCAAAATATAAGCAACTCGTTTCATTGTTACAGGTTTTCCCTCCCCTTTAACTCATTATCCCCTGACAGGTGACAGTGTGGACTTGCCTGCTTGAAAACGAACCCTCTCATTTCTAGATCTAGATTTTCATTTTTCTTGTTAAACATGGATGCTCTCTTTACCTTCAACTTGGGGGGCTTGCTAACTGCTAGTGATAGATGTTTTTCTCCCCTCACCCATATGGAGAGATATTTTTCGTCTTTAAGGGGGTTACACCAGAAAAGGTTAGAAAATCAGCTGCTTGGGGGTTCAGAGAGGAGGAAATGAAATTCGACTATAAGGGGTGATCACTCTAAAAACAACCACTCTGTTCCAGAGAAAAACTTCTCTGGACCAGAGGGGAAAATTTGTTTTTATCTACAACTTTTTACTATTGTGGCGACCTCAGTCGGACTGTGCTTTTCTATTTCCAACTAAACAATTATATACTTAAACATTAATGTCTTTCTTGTGTATTGTATATAATATATATACACACATAATTAAAATTTGGTATTTGCGAATAAAATACGAAAATACAGCAAGTACAAACTGAAGCTTTTCGAGTGTCAGATTTTGGGGCGGGGGGTTAACCCCCGAAACCCCCCCTTGAGTGCACCACTGATGCTCGCTAAAGTTCCTTACCACCCTCTTAACTTTGAAATGGCTGCAGCAATATTCATTCAAGTAATGTCTATTTATAGTAAAATAGCCATGTGCTACTGGACGAAATTGCCTACGGCGATACCTGGTTGAAAACTGGAGTTAGCATTTGCATCTTGAAAACTGAACAAGAAGGGGAAAAAATGTCAGTTTCACATTTTTAGAACATCACTGATTTAGTACGAAGAAATGCATCATCGACATTAATGTGAATAATATAACAGTTAAAACAAGTATTTGTTTTTCTGTGATTTCCTACTCATTTATGCTGTGAACTATATTCGTTGTGTCTGCTTCTCTAATCATACCCAAATCTTTGAAAATAGCACTCTCAATATCTCCAACCCGATCTGAAACTCCAGTTAATGCTACAGCTAAGAGCAACATATTTCGTCCAGTCTTTGGCATTCTGATGGAGTTAAGTATCCATATTAAGCCAACATATAAAGTGAAGTTAAAATATCAGGTTGTAACGAAAGTTTTCCGCCAAATCTGCTGGAAAAACTAACTTCTAACTCCTTAGATAACTCTTTTTGAACTTTCGGTACCAAACCTTGACAGGGTACTCATCATTCGTTTGGTACAAACCTGTACTCATTATTCGTTGATATTCTGTAGCTGACTTTTTGCAACACAACTGGAAGTAAATGATGGTTCTAATCCTCTAGAGTGATAGTTCCATTTGACACACCTTGTACTCAATGATAACTATATTTTTTTACAGATTTCATAACACAGAGTTATAAAGTAAGTCTCTTTCTTTCAAATGCCAAAAATTGTTTGACAAAATATGAGCAAATACGCCAACGCAAACTGTTTACTGACGATGTTTGTGGTGGCTGGAAACTTTCGTTACAACCTAATATTATTCGCAATAGCTAAATGACAATAAAGTGAATTAAGGAACAAAGTGTTTCAAAAATCACGAGTAAATTAGAACAAAGAATCGAATTTTGGTACAGAGCACCTCTTCCTATTATTTCATGTAAACGTAAAATATAGATCAGTGGTTCCCAAACTATGGGTCGTGACCCATTGGTGGTTCACTGGAACAATTTCAGTGGGTCGTGAAAATGGCAGGCATATAGTTGTTTAGTAGCCCTTATTGTTCCCGTAAGTGCCGACAATCTAGGTTAAATTTGGAAAAGACAACACCCGGGAAACAAAATTTGTGTTGAGAAGTGGATGGCCATGAATGAAGAGTGTTAGGGAAACAAGGATAGCAACTGAGTAGAGAGACATCTACTTTTATTTATCACAGTTTTGCACAGAAGTATATTACAGTCAGTAATTTCATAAGTACTTGCAGAACAGGATTTAACAATTGCTAAAAAACTATTTAAATATCACAGCTTGGCACAGGAATATATCACAGTTTGAAAATCTCATAAGTACTGGCAAAAGGGTTTAACGATTTCAACTTCAAAAGCCATTTAAATTTCAATTTCAACTAGCTGCTTTACCTTGAAGAGAACATGTCTACCGGGAAAACTTCCAATCTTCAAGAGATGTAAAATTACGATGAAATACTAAGTTCTATATGACGGCGCTTTGAAAGAAATTATAACTTCTACTTTACTTTAAAAACAGATTAAAAATTGGAAACATTTGGTATTGATTAAAAAGGTACTATCATTTAAAGGTTTAATTAAAAACAGGTTTGGATGACTGAAAAATAACTTAGCTTGAACTAAAGAGCATTACCGCTCGCTCATACTGCTACATCGCCATAACTCCGGCCAGCTGTTTCTCTGCCTGCTGTCTAACTGCTTAACTGCGATGATCTGCCATGATCTGCTTAACTGCAACGATCTGCCTTGATCACGACGAAAGCTCCTCCTTTTATTTATCACCGCCGACGGCGCATCTCATTTCTGTGTTGTTCCCAGGCTGCACGATCGAACTGCGTTTACCGGCTTCTAAAGCGCGCCGGTGATTGGGCGAACAGCTTGTAGCAGTTTCTCCGGGTGATGTTCACTGCGCCAGCCAACCATTATACTCGTCCAAGATGGTGGCTGTTACGAACCGGAGATTTGTGCTGTGCGTCTTAAACGAACGTTGACGCGAGCAAAGATTTTGAGCAAGGTTTAAATTTAATAAAAAGTTTTTCCTTTAAATTCATTCGGCTTTTAAGTTAAATTATTTGCTTTTGGGAATTTATTTAGTTGACTTTATTTTGTTAAAACTTTATCTGAACCTTTTTTTGTAGCCTTTAAAGCTGGAGAATTTCACAATTCAGGTAAGTCAGAAAGTTAAATAAACATGAGTTGGGTAGTTTGTTGTTCACAACTATCTATTGGGAACAAAAGCCCCTCCTCCCAGCTCTTATGGACTGCAATTTGCCAGCACTTCACAGGGTTCGCACTAGACCGCGGGATTGCGCGATTCCCGCAGTGCCACATTAAATCCCACTCAAAAAAATAACAGTCGCGGGAAAAGCCCACATGCTGGGTTGTTCAATTTTGATGTTGCAGCAAAATATTTACTGTGATAAAGAATCAAAGATATCGTTAAATTGTATTGTTATCAAAATCATTTGTGTATTACATTGTTAATTTTGATATTTATTATCTGTTGAGCTCATTCTAGGCGGGGTCAGTGGGGTGCCACGCCCCAATGCCCTTTAAAAAAAAAAGAAAATCGTTAGCTCCCCGATGATGAAAAACTAGACACACTCTTTTGCCGCAAATTTTTTTTAAAATCTCTAAAAGTTTCTTTGACCCTTTTATTTGTTCAACTGTTTTTTGTTTGCTCACACATAATGCGCTAATGATACATGATAAATGAAAGGGATGAATTTGCACAACTTTTATGGTAATAGAACTCCCACGCCTTTTTTCCTTCTCTGGGAAGACGGAAGCACTCGGGAGGCCCAGTCGGGGTAGTAGAGTAGCCGATCATGATAAGAAGGGGGGATGGAAATCAACTATGTAAAAATTCATTCATCTATAATTTTTTTATTAATGGACCGATTTTTTTGAAATTTTGGGGATCACTTTGAAATGCAAAAATTGATTCAGAGTCTAAATTTTAAAAAGACATCTTAATTTGTTCAAAAGTTAGAAATTTACTGTCAAAACATAATTTTTCCCTCCTTTCTTACTTGTGGTTTTCTTTCTAAGCTAGACTGGGAGGGAAAGATAGAATTGATGTTCTTATCTCCTTTCGGGCTATTTCAATATTGCCAGTTAAATAAGTGACCAGCTGATTGCTAATATCAACAGAATAGTTATTATGGCTGCATGATAATCCTGCAAAAAATTTTAGCTATTGTTTTCCATTTAAAAAAGTAAGAAATAAGTGGAATATGTAGTGGAATAGACATTGAATAACTGGAATAGGTATTTATACCATTATATAGGGTTCTTTTGAACAGAAGTGTTATTAATATTTTCAAGTATTAACTATAATATTTAAATTGTTTGGACTATTCAATTAATTCTTACAGAGACAAGTGAATGATTAAAAATTAAATGAATTATTTTTATAGGTGTGATAACTTAAAAATTGAAAAAAATTTTTTAATGAAAATTTAAGTTTAGAACAACTTTACTTTATGAAGTGTTTCTTAATTGAGTTTAACTTTTAATAATGATTCTTGACAAGGTGATCCAATAAAGCTCTTATTAAAATCTTCTTCTTATGCAAAAGGTTTACTTAATTTAGCATTTTCTTGTCTATTAGGTAAGTTTGGGGATTATTTTTATTATAAAAAGAAGCCTTAAAAATCTTTAAAGAAATATTCTTATTAATTAATTATTTATAATTTATTTTAATAAGTTAATTAACAACAAAGTTACTTAAAAGAAATTTAACCATTTACATAACTTAGCTTTATCAACTTAATTAATTTTATCTAATTTTTAATAAAGACTAGTAATTAATTTATTAATAAAGATTACTAATGAATTATTATTAATTTATAAATAAATAAAGCATTGTTTTACTGAATTCTTCATAGTTTTTTTCCCGAAGTAGAAGTGCTTATAATCAGGATATGTAATGCTCTTTTTAAGAAACACAATGCTCTTTCAAAATAATGATGCCCTTTTTTAAAACCTTTGCACCCAGCCATTTTTCCTACCTAGAATGAGCTCTAATCTTAGACATTGTATTTTTGTAATTACATTATTTTTGCTTGTAAAATGTGAAAAAAAATTTTTTTTTGGAAACAAACAAAACTCTCGTTCTCACTCATATTTTTAAAAATCCCACTTAATTTTGGAGCCAGAGTGGGAGAATCTCACCCAATTTTTTTCCCTAGTGTAAACCCTGACTTCAGATAAAAGCAACAATCAAACATTTTAACCCTTTACAAATGCAAGTAACAATAAAACAATGTTCAAATCAATTTATATATGTAGGCGAGTAACGAGCAAGTTACATGCTTCAAAAGATTAATAAAACAATGTACCAAGAAAACTTTAAAACAATGTACCATTCAATTAAAAAAAAATATGCAGGCAAAAACTTCAAAAATTATCCTTTGCAGTTCCATTACGTATTATCAGAAATTTTTAAAACAATTTTGTCAAATACTTTTCAAATATAAAGTCCCTTTTTAAACATTAAAAATCACTTTAAACCACATGTTACACCAACAAATTCAAAAATAATTATGCAAAAGCATTCACTAAAGCATTACAAACATTTCTATACTTCACACAGTTATATATGTTTAATTTCACAGTTAGGATTTTAACTTATCAGGTTGTCCCATGCTCGAACGACGCGAACGGCAATTAATTACCTCCATAAAAGATTCAAAAATTCTACTTATTCAAAAATACAAAGATTCTAAACATTAATTTTGATACCTTACACTTTAAATTCTAAGCATAATTCTAAACAATGAAAATCTAAACACTAATCCAACCACCAAAAATCTTAATCAACTAGAAAAATACAGTATATTAGTGCAAAAACTCGTTAAAAGGAATATACGATGTATAAGTGCAAAAATCACAAACAACATTATGACATGATAATGATTAATGACCTGGTGATCACCAAAGATTCAAATATGCACAGCCTTTATGCACATACCTTTTACGCATACCTTACGCATAATTCACACATATCTTGGCCAAGGATTTTCATACACCAAACTTTCATTCAATGACATGAGAAACAGTTGTATAAATGACATATTTACAAAATGAAAAATGACACTTTTCAAAACACATTAATACTTTATCAAACATTAATTAGCAAAATTCAAAAATATGGTGGTGTATTAAAAATATCAAAAACTTTAAACCTCAAACACATCCTCAACAAACTTTTTCAATTCATTTTGAGTGATAGGCTTAGTGAAAATGTCAGCCATATTAGAATTACTTCTGATTAAATTTACTTTAAATTTATCTTTATAAAACAGATCCCTTACAAAAAATAATGTAACATCTATATGTTTAGTTCTGTGATTTTCTATCGGACTTTTAAGAAAATCAATAGTAGCCTGGTTATCCACAAATAAAGTAGGTTTAGAGTTATATTTGATTAACCCACAATCATTACCCTCTTTTAGAACGTTATCTAGCCAGGTGAGTTCTTTTATGTTCTCGACCATAGCAAGAAATTCTGCTTCCATGGTGGATAAACTAACTGACTTCTCTTTGAATGTACGCCAAGTTATGGGTGCTTTATCTAAACAGATGAACTCTCCCCCCATGGATATTCTATCGTCTCGATTCGCTGCGAAATCTGCATCCGAGTACCCAATTAAATTCATATTTTCACATTTTAGTTTTAATTTATATGATTTAGTCTTTCTTACGTATTCGAGTAATTTCAACAGTCCGTTCCAATGTTCCATGCAAGGGTGGCTCCAGCGAGGGGGCCATAGGGGCCATAGCCCCCTCCGAACTTTTTGTTTTTGAACTTTAGATTCGTATACTTTACGACTCCTCACGTTCAATTGGCATTTTAAACAATTTATAGACTATCTAAAGAGCTCAATGGTCCCCTCCGAAATTTCAGCCTGGAGCCGCCCTTGGTTCCATGCCCGGGTCACTCTGGAACTGGGAAAAGATATTTACGGCGTAAGAAATGTCGGGTCTCGTGCGGCTAGCTAGAAATGATAGGCATCCTAAGACACTTCTATATGGGTAAATTTGCATTTGATATTGTTCACTGTTAGTTTGAGGCGATTGTAGTTTACTGTACTATACGCTTTTTGTGATTGGGAGTGAAGAGATTGGGAATTTAAATTTATCAAATCTTTTGCAAACTTCGTCAATGTAGGGAATTTGGTGGATTATAAGACCGTTATCAGCCTCTTCAAATTCTACACCGAGTAACCTCTTGGTTTTTCCCAAAATTTTCAAATCGAATTTTCTTTGTAATTTGTTTAAAATTTTACCTATCTCATCTTCAGACCTTCCAAAAATGACTATGTCGTCTACATAGACCAAAAGTACAGCTGAATTATTAGAGTAGAAAGTACAATTGCACCATTCGAATTTTCCAAGTCCAATTTCTAGTAAAACATTCTTTAGTTCGAAATACCAAGCACGACCGCTTTGTTGAAGGCCGTATAAGGCGCGTTTTAAGTGACAAACTAAATTTTCCCTACGAGTTTCCTCGTAACCCTCAGGTTGTCTCATGTAAATTTCCTCTTCCAAATTTGCATACAGATACGCACAGGCAACATCGCATTGCACATGTTTCCATTTTAACAAGACCACAAACAGAGAAAAAAGCAGCCTAATTAAAGAAAAGTTTATGATGGGAGAAAAGGTTTCGTCGTAGGATTCGCCCTTGACTTGGTTGTAGCCCTGTGCCACCAAGTGGGCCTTATACCTCACAACGTTTCCCTTTTCATCTCTGTTAAATACCCATCTGCACCCCAGAACTTGTTTGCCTGGAGGCAGGTTGGTTAAAACCCAAACTTTTCTATTTCTTAGATTCTGATACTTTGTATCCATGGCCTCTTTCCACTTTTCAATTTGTGAAGACCTGAGAATCTGTTTGCAGACTTGCCAACTTTTACACTTTACGCGTAAAATTTACGCATTTCGACTGTTGTTTACGCTTTTACGCATACAGTGCTTTTTTTTTCACGCATTTCCGGATATTTTCTTCCTAACATGTGTATATTTCTTTAAAAGTGAAATTGATATTAAAAAGAGATGTATTAGGTTTTAAATTGAAATAATGTTCTATGTTAGGGCCTTTTTGCCTTTTCAATATGGATGTAAGTGGTAGCATCGGTACCATGATCCACATCGCACATCCATGTTGACACAATGCGCATCAAAATATTGTTGCCACTGAAGCAAAGAAAAAAATCTTTTTCCCACATGCGACGCCAAGTATTTCTTAATTAGTTTACCCAGTCATGATGTCATAGAGTAGAGCGAATGGGAGAATCGTTTACTAGGGAGTAGGTCTTTCTCCTGTGACTTGTGCGTCTCACGTGGTGTTCTTCGTTATCAGCCATCAGCGAGCGCCCGCTATGCGGTTAAGTGGTAGACGCAGATGGTAGTATGAGCATATTTCGATTGCTTTTCTGAGGATTATTTTCGATAAATGATCACTGGCACAGCATAACTTATAAACAAAGTTATAGCAAAGAATGGGTGTACAGGGGTCGCGCTGCCGATCGCCAACGTCGCAAATTGCGAAAATAAAATTAGTTTGGCGAAAGAAAATACGTTTGGGCGAAAATATTGACAATTGCTTTTCTTAATGATGTCCGAAAAAATCTAATTTGGCGAAATGTTAAAAAGAGCCAGCAGCACCCCTGGGGTATATATAGTATCATATGTCAAAGGAGCGAAATTTGCTTATTGTAACGTGTGCCGGAGTGATTTCAGCATTTCTCACGGAGGAAAGTATGACATTTCTCGCCACTCGAGTTCGTCAAAACACAGTGAAAATGTGAAACGTGCTAACAGCAGTAAAAGTTTACAAACATTTTTCAAAGAGGACGGACAGTCCAGTGGCAGATTAATGCAAGTTTCTCGGAGGTGGGCAGTTAGAAGATTGACATATACATCCATTTTGTGGAAGCAATTTAGGATCTTTTACATTAATTTCTTTTTTCTCTGGGGCCGGTCCCCCCCCCCCAATTCACCCTTGGGACAGTCAGACGTTATTCATGCAGAACTGTTATTTACATCTTTCTTGATCGAATACAATGTTCCTATTTCAGCAGCTGATTATGCTGAATGTGAGAGGGTTTTCAGTATTATTCGGAAAAACAGAAATGAATTCAGGTGCAACTTGTCTAATAAGATTGTGGAAAACCTTCTTATTATGAAAGATTTTTACTTCAGATTTTCTGAATAAAGCAGAAAAAGCTACTGCTGCTTCTTTGAAGTCAGCACAGTCAAAATGAGAGTTTTTTCAAGCCAGTTAAGTGATTATAATTAATAAATTGTTAGTCACAAGAAATCTGGAAAATGGTGTATTAATTGATTTGCCTTTTATTCAACAACTTCATTTTCTTTTATTGTTCTTAGCTTTATTTAATACTTCAAACAAATAATTGAGATATAAAATGCATTAAAAAATAATACCCGTGCATTATATGGTGAAAGGTAAAAAATAACGCTCACGCTTTGTATAGTAAAAAGTGTCGAAATTTCTGTTCACGCGTTAATTTACAAATTTTGATTTTCCCAAGTTAGCAAGTTTCTTTCCCCTCGTTTGCCTACAACATTTGATGGACCCCAAACGTCCAAACAGATTAGATCTAATGGACCGCTCACTTTGCTTCCACTAACGGACTTAAATGATACCCGTCTGTGTTTATTTAATTTGCAAAGTTCGCAAGAAAACTCTGGGGACTTCTTTAGGTTAGGAAAACCTCTAACAGAATTTAGGGTACTAGTTTTTGTGATGAAATCTACACCTGCATGACCGAAACGTGCATGCCATGATTCAAGTTCTCTCAGGTTATTTTTGCTTATTGTATTACAAGCTGGTTTAACTGGACTGGGGTATATGTGGTAAAAGCCACGTTCGAGTTTAGCAGAAAATACAAAAAATTTTTTCTTAAAGACTTTAATCTTTCCATTTCCCCCTACAAATTTAAAACCGTTCTGATCGAGCATGGGGCCTGATAGTAAATTTCTCCTTAACTTTGGAGAGAAAAAGACATTTTTCAAAATACATTCATTTTTACCGAATTTAAGCTTTACATCCCCCTTTCCATTAATTGGAAACTCTAAGTCCTCTAGAGCGAGCACCATATTTTCATTCTCAACAGTCACAAATTAGAGAAGATGCTACGATCATTACAGAAATGATGGCTGGCGGCCGAATCTAATATCCACGTGTGGTTGTCGACATTACAATTTAGATTGGCCTCTGCCACAAAAAAGCTTAAATTGTTACCTTTAATGGTCTTGGGGATGGTGTTCTTATTCGACTGGTTACCTGGGTTCTGGCGTCTACCTCGGGACCTCTGCCGCTCAGTTACTGCTGGGCTGGATGTTGACTTGGAGACTCTGCACGCACCAGGACTGTAAGATCTGTTTCTGAAACGGCTAGGAGACCTTGGACGGACACGACAGCTCCTTTGAAAATGTCCCGGACGACCGCACCGGAAACACTTGACCTGGTTTCCCTGGACACTAAAGGCCTCCTTCGTTGACGTCTTCCTATCAGAGTCACGGAGGTTTAGACGAGTCTCTTCAGCAACATCTTCCAAGACGATGTCTTTAAACACAAATTTTTTACTGTCCCATCGTAGAACACTTTGAACGCAAATTTTGATGGCAAATTTCTGAGAAACTGGTATGACAGAAGAACTTCATCAAGATATTTTCTGCTGTCATTGACTGGTTCGCTAAGCTCTGGATTCTTGAGGCAAAAAGGTTGACGTTCTCATTCGGCTGAATTCTACTTTGCATCAGTTCACTGAAGATTTGCATATGATGACTTCGGTTGTCGGGCTTGAAATTTTTTCTTAACAGGTCCCAAACTTCACATGGGTCATCTAAATCACTGATAATTTGTCGGAAATCACTGTGCACATTGAGGTACAGCATAGATAATGCAAGCCTTTTTCGGACGTTAAACGCCTCCACATCCTTTTCTGTGACAGCGCCCTCTTTAATCACCGGGCTTTTCTCCGTACCGCACACAATTTCATAGCAATTTTTCTCCAAGAGTAGGAATTTCATATCAACACACCACGAGCAGGGATCACTCTAGAGCGTTTCAGGGGGGCGGCCCGCCCTGGTGCCCTTTTTCCGGTAAAATGCCGCCCTCCTTGCCCTTTTTCTTGATAAAATTCCGCCCTCCTGGCCCTTTTTCCTGATAAAATTCCAGGCTCTTTTTTTTCCAATCAAAATGCCGCTCTCCTTTTCTCCCCCCCACCTTGTTTCCCCTTATCTTTGATTCTCGTTACCATTGCTGGCGCTTGGCTAGACCCCAAAAAAACCACTCTCCAATAACAAGGAAGTTGATTTGTTTATTCTCTTATCAATGATGTGTGAGGAGGACGGGGGGGGGGGGGACGACATATCTGCTCAGTCGCTGCACTTCTCCCTCTCGACCTGAGGAGAGGGTTAAAACCGTTCGCTGAAGCTTCAGGTCATAAAATATCTCATTAGAGAAACAATCTGTCATCCAGAAGAGTAGTCATAACAATAAATTATTTCCTACTGTAAATGGTGCTTTGTGGTTTTTATAAATGCTGTAAGTAATTAATAAACGCCACTTTGTTATTGTTTATTTTTTCAGATTTTCAAAACACATTCATCCAAACTTAAGGCTGGCTGCATGGAAAATTCAAGACAAAGGCAATTCCGGAAGTGTGGGGTAACCCCCCCCCCCACACACACACACACACACTCTTCCCGTACTAAAAAGAATAGGAAAAAATTGATTCATTGACAGGGTGTGGAGCAGTCAGGAAATACTACTTGAAAATATCGAATTTCCGGTCAGCATTGGAGCCAAATGTATGACAGCTCTGCTATAGGGCTATTTTTGGCGGAGATAGGGGTGCGAACTGTCAATACAGAATTTGTGTCTATTTTGCATCCGCTCCAAAAAAATGAAATCGTCGACGATTGCGAGAGCGAGAATGCAAATCTCCTTGACTGCACAGGCACGTGCCCCTGGGATGTTCGTTTTTACTGTACTACGCGCTCAGCAAAAGCCTAATAGACAGTGCGAAAATGCACAGTGGGGAGAGCCGTTGAGACTATTTTGAATTCATCGATTGGGAAATTAAAAATTTGTGCAAGCGGGTCAAATTCTTTCCGATCCCTGAAGGGGCGGGAGTTATTTTATAATTATGTAATTACGAATATTACACAACAATAATTATTAAGACTTCTTTCCTGTTTAGAAAATCCTTTGCCGCCGCCCACGATATGAAATACTATCGTTTCACCCCCCTCTTTTTTTATTATGTCGCGCACTTGCAATTTATTTTTTCCTCGGACACGTCTTAGCTAAACTGCCGTTCTTATTACAGAATATTTCCAAATATTATGCATATAGTGCTGCAACTAGAGGTCAAGTTGCCCGGGACAAACCTTTGTTTTGGCGCTCCCTTCTTTCCATTTCCATTTTGGCGTAAAAGCACTATGCTTGGGGCAAGTGTCCCGTTTCCCCTCCACTAGTTGCAGACAAGCATATATACAGAGAGAAAAGTTGCAGTGACGCTGAATACGATAAAATTTAAATCTAAAACGGAATGTTTTCGGTCATTTTCGGGTCCGAAAATTGGCGTGATTGTGAAAAATTTGTCGGCAAAACCGGATTCCCGTTATTTTACGATTGCAAAATTTAATTTTTTTATGCTTCTTTTGTTCTGTTGTTGTTGTTGAAATAAAGCATAATGGCTGCCTTACACAATTTTTATAAAAGTCAATAAGCGAAAAAAGTGCTGCAAGATAGCGCAAAGGTCATTAAGTGAAAAAATTTGGTTTCAAAATTTGTTTAATCATTTGCTTAAAAAATTGCTATTAAGAAAACACATTTTTGGACATAAAAGTATGTTTATAAAAGCTACCCTTATGTGTTTGTAGACAAAAATTACAAAAGTTGCCCTTTTTATGTGATATGATATGCCCTTTTCCCAAACACTGCCCTTTTTCTGTAATTTGCGCCCTGCCCTTTTTCATTTCTAGAGTGATCCCTGCCACGAGGAGTAATTTGTAGCATTTAACTTCTCGGTTTGGTAGAAAGTTGAGATCCCTGGTGAATTAGCCATTTTTCTCAAAAACTTCAAAAATTTTCAAAAATTGTAAGTTTCAAACTCAAAAGGTTCTAAATGTCAACTTCAAAAAATGTCAAATTTCAAAGACATAAAAAAATTTCCTGGTTAACTTCAAAAACTCTAAATTTTTAAACTTCAAAAATTTCAACATTAAACTTAAAAAACGTGAAAGATTTCAGCTTTAAACTTCAAAAACGTCAAAAATTTCAACCTTTTAAGCTGCAAAAACTTCCAATTGAACTTAGATTCAGAATCATCTCAAATTTTAGGATAAACACCGAAAACTTCCGGAAATTTCAAGGTAAGCTTCAAACTCCTTTAAAGAATTTCTTCAAATATTATATTTGCCCCTCCATCTCAGCACTGGGGGTTTCCTTTCAAAATCTTCAGTCATGGGCGTTCACTCTACAACGTATGCCCATAAACCTTATTGTTCCCGTAAGTGCCGACAATCCAGGTTAAATTTGGAAAAGACAACACCCGGGAAACAAAATTTGTGTTGAGAAGTGGATGGCCATGAATGAAGAGTGTTAGGGAAACAAGGATAGCAACTGAGTAGAGAGACATCTACTTTTATTTATCACAGTTTGGCACAGAAGTATATCACAGTCAGTAATTTTGTAAGTACTTGCAGTACAGGATTTAACAATTGCTAAAATAACTATTTAAATATCACATCTATGCTTTATCACAGCTTGGCACAGGAATATATCACAGTTTGAAAATCTCATAAGTACTGGCAAAAGGGTTCAACGATTTCAACTTCAATAGCCATTTAAATTTCAGTTTCAACTAGCTGCTTTACCTTGAAGAGAACATGTCTACCGGGAAAACTTCCAATCTTCAAGAGATGTAAAATTACGATGAAATACTAAGTTCTATATGACGGTGCTTTGAAAGAAATTATAACTTCTACTTTACTTTAAAAACAGGTTAAAAATTGGAAACTTTTGGTATTGATTAAAAACGTACTATCATTTAAAGGTTTAATTAAAAACAGGTTTGGATGACTGAAAAATAACTTAGCTTGAACTAAAGAGCATTACTGCTCCCTCGTACTGCTATATCGCCATAACTCCGGCCAGCTGTTTCTCTGCCTGCTGTCCAACTGCTTAACTGCGATGATCTGCCATGATCTGCTTAACTGCGACGATCTGCCTTGATTACGACGAAAGCTCCTCCTTTTATTTATCACCGCCGACGGCGCATCTCATTTCTGAGTTGTTCTCCGGCTGCGCGATCGAACGGCGTTTACTGGGCTTCTAAAGCGCGCTGGTGATTGGGCGAACAGCTTGTAGCAGTTTCTCCGGGCGATGTTCACTGCGCCAACCAACCATTATACTCGTCCAAGATGGCGGCTGTTACGAACCGGAGATTTGTGCTGTGCGTCTTAAACGAACGTTGACGCAAGCAAAGATTTTGAGCAAGGTTTAAATTTAATAAAAAGTTTTTCCTTTAAATTCATTCGGCTTTTAAGTTAAATTATTTGCTTTTGGGAATTTATTTAGTTGACTTTATTTTGTTAAAACTTTATCTGAACCTTTTATTGTAGCCTTTAAAGCTGGAGAAATTCACAATTCAGGTAAGTCAGAAAGTTAAATAAACATAAGAGTTGGGATATTTATTGTTCACAAATAGCTATTGGGAACACGTTTCAACCATTGTAGTATTCACATTAATATCCGCAATGTATTTCTTCATACTAAATCAGCGATGCTCCACTAATTCTCAGCAGACATTTTTCCCTATGTCATTCCATTTTCAAAATAGAAATGCTAACTCCACAGTTTTCCACGAGGTAGTGCCATAGGCAGTTTCATTCAATAGTGCATGACTACTTTACTATACTTAGACATTAGTTGTATGAATATAGCTGCAGCCGTTCCGAAGTTAAGAGGGTGGCAAGCGACTTTAGCAGGCATACTGTAATCTGCAAAATCTGCAAAAAATCATCAACTAATTGGAGATGGACGATATTTTTAGTTTTTTAAAAAACTTTGCACAGGTAACCTACCCACCATTACATAACTTTTATCAGGCATGAAAGAGTTCCGCTTTTAATCGGAAATCCACTTTTTTCAATGTCTTTGAGGCTGTTTCTGAGATCGATGCAAAACCGTCGAGAAATCGCGACCAAAAAATGTGTGTGTGTGGGGGGGGGGGGGGGAGCAGAACGAATGACCGCCATTTTTTCTCCTTCACAGTAAAAGTAAACCATGCAGTAAACAGAGATGCGTTCCTAAGCCTACACATCGTATCTATCACCCTAAATTATTGGTGCAGCAGAATGGAGAAAGGCGTAACTTGTGCCAATCGGCCGAATGACGATCGCGTAGGTTGGAAGTAGGTCACACCTTACTGTTGAAATCGCACGGGGAAATTGCCGAACTGAATTACGGGATGACTGATAATGGCTGTTATGTGAACAACTTCTACTGCTACTTTTATTTGTCGTGTGTTTGGAATTATACCGCACTCGCTCTGAAACGCATGTGGGAAATTGCGTTCTTCATTCATCAGTTTGTGAAGATGATCTTTTTTTAGTTAACCAAGATAACATTATAAATATGGATATTAATTTAAACAATGAGCATAAAGCTTGCTCAGTAGATGCGAGCGAAAAAAATAAATTTAAATTCGAGTGGTTGAATAAATCTATTAAAGTCAAACTACCGGCAAAAGTTATGGATAATGAAGAAATAAAAATAAAAGTACGGAATATATATATATATGCGATATAGATTTAGTAATAATTAGAGGTTATTTTATGAGAATTTAATGACATTACGTTTTACGACTCAACGTAAAAGTGTAGCAGTTAATGTTTCATAGATGTATTAAATTAGTAACGTGTCTTCTGACCTTGAATTACAAGCCAAGAGCAAGCTACGTTTAGTTTATTATTTTGCATCAAAATTTGAAGTATTAGATTGAATTAAAGTGTGCTTGGAGTTTGGGAAGAATATAATCTTTGATTACATAATTATTATTGGGGGGGGGGGGTCGGGATTGATTTTTATCCCTCTCGACACAGGTTTAGGAATGTCCTGATTTTAGATTCAGAAAAAATGGTCACTTTAATAATAATAATAAATAAATGAATAAAATCAAAACTGCAATAATGGGGGAAAAAAAGAAAGTTTTTGAAAACATTTTGATTTCAACACTTTTTAATGTATTTTTATCATGTATAGAAAATGAGGGGAAAATTTTGTACTATCGTTTTTTTAGAATGGAGTGATATATTACTGGAAGAAATTACTGTACAAAAACAGTTGTTTTTCAATCTGTAAGAATTTGGTTACCTTTTTTTCCACCATAAATTGACCCTTCTTATAAGAATATAGTGTACTGGCTGGTGAGAAAATGTATACATGCATATATATATATACATATGTATTATATATACACATACGTGTGTATATATATATAAAATTTTTTTTTTCACGTTAAATTTTGTATTCGGGTAGAGTTCAGCTTTTTTGATCAGCTTGCACTTTCATGCCTGTTTTATGCACTAGGGCAAAAACTAAATCTAAAATTAATTTTTTATGCTCCGCCCTAGTACCCACTTTACATTTTTGAGTAACATTGTTAAGTTCCTTACATTACAAGAAATGAAGTTAATAAGAGTCATACTACTCGCCTATGGCAGCTGCATGCAGCTTGCGAGCCATTTAATGGCCAACTCAAAAACATCTTTTTAAACGATTTCACGTATTCCTTTTTTAACACAATAATCTCCAGTATTCTACGGTAGAATAACATATCACACATTGTTGGTTTGACACAGCATCCTTCTTTAAACTCAAAGAAATGAGTTGTCACTACAATAGGATGGTTGAACCAAAAATGAGCTTTCAAAGCTGTGTATTAGTGCATGTGGGAACATATCACTCCAGTATTTTGCCTTAATTGTTAATAAGGGTAGGGAAAAAGATATTTTGATCTTTATTCCCCCCAAGAATGAGCAGGCAATAACATATCTAATCTATCCATAGGTCAGGAAGTAGAGCATCAGTACTTTGGGCATGTTTGTAGCCTGTCACAAAGTAGTTATTAGGATCTGGGGATGTATCCCACCTCCCCACCCCCAATTCTACGGAAAGCCTATATTTCATAAGAAACAAATTTAAACCATTGTTTAGGTATTGATACACCTCCTGCCCACCACCACCACCACCAAAAAAATAATAAATTAGCCAAAGTTAAAGGACATTAATTGTTTAGCAGTAGATGAGGGTTACCTCTCACCAAGAATTTATTTCTACCAACTAAAATATGTTCTTTTTTTAAAACAAAACACAAAAATGTTTCAGTAAAATAGCTAAAAAGAGCTTGTTGTTTCACAAGGTAATTATGATTACTTATGTTAGACATAAATAAGTGCTTACCTAACTATCTGGCACGTGTGTAACAGTACTCATTTACATAAATATATTTATAGTAATAGCAAGTTATATTATAAATAAATGATTTAGAATAACTAGTTATTACATGTGCATTAACTTCAAGCTCCAATAAAGACAGCCAGAAAAGTTTAATTTAATCTACATTCATCTAATCTAGTTTATCAATTGAATAAGCTTTTATGGGCTCGGTTTCTCCATTACAATTTATCAGAGCTGTTTTTAAGAGGAAATTTTCGAAACCGTAACAATTTGATTTAAGTACTTAAAGTACATACCGCACACCCCAATATTTAAAGTATATTTACTTTAAAAAATGGGTTTTTGAGGCAATCATTCATACGAAGTCCCATCCGAGAAACATGTGCGGTATATGAACATTAGAATGCGTAACATCGGTAACAAGAAAACACAAAACACAAGTATTATTTATATTCTTTGCACAAAATGTGAATGAAAAATTTTACTTACCGTCTTTTATAAGAGCTTGAGCATTGGTTCTAGCAACAAATTTAGGTATTTTCAATGGTAATAATCAACTTTTATCTTACTAAAAAGAGCACTAATGTGTCTTGCTGCTTTCGTAAACATAGCTAACTACGGTTTTCTTGGCCTCGATGATACACATCACAGACACAGTTATCTCTCCAGGAAGAGGCCCGTTCAACTGGAAGAGAAACGCAATTGCGAAGGCCCCGGTTCAAGCCATCTCTTTTTCAAGAACCTATTGTTAAACAGTGGCTATTTGTGAGAGATTTAAAAAATGAAATTGGGGAAGAAAAATTAAAGAAATTGGCACTGACTATGTTGTTATTATTAGTAATCTCCAATTCAAATGCTGAATATGAGAGTATTTAGCTAAATAAGAAAAGTTAAGACCGACTTCAGATCATCTCTCCAATGAGAATTTAGAAAAACTACTAATTACAAAATGTTCGAAGAAATGAAATTCTTTTCAAAATAACAGACATGCTACTTTTCCACCTAATAGCAGAATTCTGCCTTTTCAGCATTAAATTTTATCATATCTGGGATCGATACAAATATGCATTAAAATTTTCGGACATGTATATTGGGGTGGGGGGGTGGGGGTCTTTGCCGACTGAAAACATATTCGAACGGGACATTATATCACTGGACTTTTTTTTCAAATGGCCTCATTACAACAATTAAAAAACCATAAACATACCTGCCAACTTTTACGGATTATCCGTAAAATATACGGATTTTGGCATTAATTTACTGATGTACGGAGATGACTAGTAATTTTACGGATTGCTTGGCGAATTTCGAAGTTCGCAATTTCTAACAATTCAATCTTTTTCCATCCGTCTAGAGAATATATATTTTCCCTTCAGCACTCTTTTATTTAAATCTCCAATGCCATAAGAGTAAAAATTGATTCCTATTTTGAAATTAAAATTATTTTTTAAACCCCCCCCCCCCTTTCCTCTTTCAAGGAAACCAATAAAAAAAAAACACTTCATTGAATGGGGCAGGTTCAGATTTTCAATTCAATCTTTTTCCATCGCTCTTGTGAGTAAATATTTTTCTTTTACAACTCTTTCATTTAAATCTTTAATGCCGTAAGGATAAAAACTGATTACTATTTTAAATTTAGTTTTTTAAATCCCCCCCCCTCCCTAATTAAACCAGGTAAGGAAAAAAAACACTAAGTAGAGCAGGCTCAGTTATGAATGAAAAGCAACAAGAGCACGAATTATTTGTACCAAAAAAATAAATGAACTCAGTTTTACCGATGGGAGGTAAAAATTTACTGAAATGAGGACATAATTTTACTGATGTTAATTTTCTAAGGTTGGCAGGTATGCATACATTTTTTTGTTTTGTTGCAATTTTTGTTTCACTTAAAAAGAGCAACAGAACTTCTGCTGCACTTCTGAAGCTTTTTTAGCTGCACTGTTGCAGCTAAAAAAGCTTCTTATCTTAAAACTTTTTGCTAAGTGTCCTAATTTTCTAAATTAAGAAATATAGCCTTAAATTTTAGTTATAATTTAAAATCAATATAAGTTGTTTTAACTGAATTCAAATGTAATTTTATGTTAACTTTAACAGTTTTGAAATTAAATATATTTTGTTTCAGAATCCAAGTGTGTTTTCTTGTTGTGTAATTTTCTTCTATAAATATACACTTAAAGTTTTGTTAGTAAAATTTGAAATTCATATAACTAGTTTACATAGCCAGTTGGATGTTTTGATACATCTCAATCATCAAATTTTAGAATAATAAAGTGTTACATTTATTTATAAAAATCTCTTAAAAGCCATGTGATTTTGGTATGATTATTTAGATTTTAGTTTCTCTAGCAATGATAATTTTGCGTGAAATTTTCAGCCTTTTTTTTTTTTTTTTTTTTTTTTTTAAGAGCTATAGCATGTCTGTAATAACTTTAGTCAGGAGTTTTTTTTTTTAAAAAGCAAAATCGTTATGTTACATCTGAAGTCTTAATTTTGTATTTATATTTGCATATCATGTTATTCGAAATGAGGAAGATTTTTGAAAGTTTAATTGTTTCAATAAATGAGTTTTACATGCTATCAATTTGTTTTGCATTGTATGTGTGAATGTGCGTGGTTTTCTAATACATTAAACATGCATGTGTGAATTTTTTAATTTTTAAGTAGGGATTTTTTAAATCTCCCTAAATTTTATGAGATCTCCCTAACTTTTTAAATAAAATCTCCCTAACTGTCAATTTTTAAGTGGCAGCTATGCATTATTGTTATTATTATTATTATATTCAATTCAATTTATTTTAAGAGCACTGTTATGGACTGGATAAAGTTTTTAAAGTGTCTTAACATGAGCTATTACTCATTAACTGAAACTCTTATACCTGTATAAATTCTATGATCAGGGTTTGTTTTAATTTGAGTTCTTTACCATAGGTTTCCACCTTAGGTTTAAAATCATAAGTCTCTCAATGGACCCCTCTTTGTTTCTTATTACTCGAAGAATTAAAAGTTTCATTCAAGAAAAATCAATCATATTGTTTTTGTGTTTCTATCAACATAGTTTCAGTGATATTTCCTTTTCCTCCATATATTACTCACTGTTATGTATTATTTTTGATTCTTCAAATGTTTGCTGCTGAACACCATCAGTCTTTTTGCTTTTGGAGTTGTTGACTGGCCTTATAATCAAGATATATAAAAGTATTCTTGATAAGTAAACAGTAATTATAAATAAGTATTAAATGTTATCAATAATAATAATAACTTCACTTACAATGTGTTATTTAACAACTTGATAGTTAGATAATACTACCTATCATTGACTCTACTTCTTTTTGAAGTACTGAAAAAAATATAATAAATAAATAAATAACAAATACACATTTAAACACAGCAAATGTTTTTAATATTTTTTTATTTCTATATAATTTGTTAATAAAGTTTCCTCATAATTTATTAAAACAGTAATTTCTTAATACTTAAATAGTTAAAAATTAGGTAACTTGAAACTTACATTGTCTCCATAATTACCCCCGCCTACTCTTTAAAAGGAGATTTTTGTTAAGAATTTGAATTGGATGTGCATACTTTTAAAACTTTAGACATTTAAACAATGCATATTATGATGCTAATATTTATTATGCATAGTTTTTTAAAAAACTACATTTTACATCTGTTTATTTAATTGTATTTATTGATCTATAAAATAGATTTGGTCTAAATGCCTTTGGAAAATTATAATTAAATTTTCATGTTTTTAGAGCTTGTGTTATCGCATTGCATTATATGGACAAACTTGTGCAGATGACTGTAAATCCGTAAGTATTATCCTATTTATTAATCATTTTTGTGTTTGTAAGTGTGAATAAAACAAAAAAGGGCTAAAACCATGCCAGTGAGACAACCCAAATTTTGTTATCTCTAAGCAATAGCAATAGGGCTACTCCGGGGTTACCAACTGCTCCACGTTTTGCGGAGTTACTCTGCAATATTAGTAAAACTGACCCCATGGGTATGGCCTTGTTAATAATATTCAGTGTGTTTTAGTTATTTAATAAGTACTATTTTTTAAAAACATTTATAGATGTGTGTTTTGGTTAAAGTGAAATTATAAAATTATGATGCACAAGTGGTTTTGTTTTATAGTGATTTCTGCCAGCATTATTGAATTGCTCCGTGAAAATGCAAAATGCTACAGACACTCCTCAAACTGACAAGACAAAAATTACAAAATACAAGACACAAAATATACAAAAACTAATTTAAAATAGACCTGGATCTGAATTCGGTCTGTAAAAGGTTAAGAACATCCAGAAATAGTTTTCTTTCCAAACTCATGTGAATGACATTGTATGAGTGCATTGGAATAAATAGAAATACACACTCACACACAGACAAAAAAAATCATTCTATGTAATTATTCCATTAATTTGAAAAACTAAAAAATCTAATAAAATGTTTTTTGATATCTAACACTGCAACACTTCATATGCAGAGTGATTCATGACCAGTGTGATAAACTTGATGAAGGAGTCGATTATAGAAAGGCAATTCAGAATCTTTCATAGCCAGAAGTGGGTTTATAGAGGTAATTTTCAAGCACCTGTTAATAATAACTTTGGAAAGTAGGTTAAAGTAAAAGTCAACTTTCTGACTGTGAAAAGAACTATACTGAACTTAATAGTTTAAAAGTTCTGCTTCATTTTATTGATGAAGTTCTTTGTAATTAGCCCATTGTTTCTGAAACTCTGTTAAGAAATTGATGCACTTTGACACTTCTTATTAGTGATTATTGACATGACATGTCAAAAAAATGTCTAAAAGTGTCGAAAACAGTCAAAAGGTGTCTAAAACTGTCAAAAACCTATACATATTATTTTTATTAGTCATTAGTCACATTTTATTTCAAATATATATCAAATTACAAAATTAATTAAATTAAACTTAATATATTTTATTTTATAATTAATGTAATGAAATTAAAATTACATACCACCATTCAAATTATTTGTCATGCTAAGATTAAATATTGAAAATGGTATATAAATATGTTTTTGAAAGTAATTTTTATATATTTTTTCTTCCTTCGATCAGCTTGTTTAAAATTTATGAATATATGTAAAATACCTTTATGCCATGATTTTTTTTTTTTTTTTTAAAGGGGAGCTTTGCTAACGCTAAGTCAGTATTCAATTACTTAATTATAAATTGCCTAAACATTTTTGATGAGTCTAAATATTTCTTTTTCCATATAAATATAATCCATTACTAATACTATTCTGTATCATATTATAATATAAGTATTCTCTGGTAAGTAAATTAATTATAATTTGCAATCAAAATAATGATTGGTTATTATCAATACACTCAATAATTTCCAATACTTTTCATTTTATTATGTTTAATTCATTTATTCAGGGTCAGACAATAACATTTTTGTGCCCAGAGCACTTTTAAAACTTTGTGCCCCTACATATAGCTGGCTCAATTTTTGTGCCCCTATACATAGCTCTAAACTCAATCTTTTGGCCTGCTCCTGCATGTGTGCCCAGGGCACGGGCCCAAATGCCTGTGCGATAATCATGGCATACATTTATTCAGAAAAAGCACAGAAAATTTATGACACTTAGTTTTTTGATGTATCTTTATTCACATATATGTATATTTTTATAGTTACAGTAGTAGCCAGGGCCCGATTATGACCAACAGGGCCCCTGGGCACTGATGAATTTGGGGGCCCCCAACTATGAAATTAATTTTATTTTTCATAAAACTTTGATATAAAAAAGCATATTTCAGTACAAAATTAGAAATTGGGGACCCTTTAAAGCCGGAGCCCTGGGCAAAGTCCTGATTTGCCCATGCGATAATAAGGCTCTGGTAGTAGCTTATTATTATTTTGTATTTTAAGCAGTTTGTTGAACCAAAATTATGCTTGGAAATTTTGAACAAAATATGTAGTTAGTACTGCCTATAATGCCTAAAAAATGAGGAAATTTGTTATATGCAATTTTATTGCGAAAAATAGTTTTACACTATTTTAGGACAGAATTTCAGGTTTTTGACACTTATTGTCAAAAACTAAGTCAAAAAGGTGTTTTTGACATGACAGTGAAAACCATGGTTAAAACCAGAAAAAAAAATCAATTGTCAAAAACTTGCCAACCTTGTGCAGAGGATGTATTATAGCTGTAATTCATTGTTTTTAAACATTTGTACCCAATATTAATGACTTGTTAAAATTTAAGATGTTTTGACGAGTTCGAGTTAATAACTAACAAGGAGGAGGCACTGTTTTTGAGAAACGGATTTCAGTGATCTTTGGCACAGTGGTAGTATACCACGTGAATATACTATGTGTAAAATACTAAGACGCAGTACTCAAATACAGTCGTGAAAAATTAATATTTGTTTTAGAACCACTTTCTCAAAACTTAATTAAATTATTAGCAATTATTACTTTAATTACAATATATTACTTTAATTATACTTTATTATACTTTAATTAAATTATTAGCAATTAAATATATAAATGTTATTGTAACAACAAAATTTAATGCTATGTAATTGGGTATTGATACCTCTTTAAATACTTTTCTAACCTCTAAAAATACAGATTTAAATACTAAAAAAAAAAAAACCACTTTCAACAAGATAATATTTAGAAGGATAATACATTAAAATTATTCCTAAAATAATTCATCCAATAGGAAGCATAAAATAAGATGTAGGATAAATATAAGTTACATGCAAATGTGACAGAGTGGCACACTGAAAATGTGCGAACGGAGTGATATCAGCAGTGCCTTACTTCTCCCGTAACTCTCTCCATGTCTTTTCCCAGAAAGTGGTTCAGAAGGCCTTTTGGGCGATCGCACGTGCCTGTGATGAAATACTATATGCTGTAGTAACCTACGATACAGTGCATTAGCTATAATAAGCGTATTTAATAATAGTGGGTGGGAGAGAGTAAAACTCGCTTTTTAAATTTACAAAAATCTACAAGTATACTCAATATTTTTTTAAAATTTAATTTGTTAATGTGTTTATTTTTTAGTTTTTCCTCTGGGGGTTCACGTGCTCATATGCTCCAATGGAGGAGCTGCCACTGATTGGTAGACACCCTGCCATGGCGTAAAGGCTGGATGTCCACCAATGTCATATGGTAGTGACTGGTTATGACTTTGAGAAATTATCTCTGAAAATGCTTTTTCCATTGATTTAACATTGTCCTATTGTTTTGCATTGTTGAGGACACATAATCAGTTTTTTCCTTCTTTCACTCTTCAAAAATAATGCTTGGTTCGTCTGAGGGAATAAGCAAGTAATGTAGTTACTCTCAGTAATTTATGACTTTGGCCTGCCACTGAGTCACTGCTAGTTTTCGGGTTTAGCTATAATTCTGGAAAAAGAGGATTTAGATTACTATTAGGTTATATGTATATAAAATCACCCCTAACACAATTTTTGAAAGAAGTATTCTCTGAATGCAATTAAAAATGTTTATTTAATTGAACTTTATGGCTTTTATAGAGGTTATGTTCTTACTCATTGAGTGTGATTAATTTTTTACCACCCCTACCTCTTGGCCCCTACCTAAATGGCTTGTAAATTTTATTGCTTAAAAAAGTTATTCTCCCCCTCCAGAAATAACTTTTCTGTTTTAAGAATGATTTTTTTGTCCTCTAAAAATTGCTCCAAAGCATAATTTCCGCTGGCACAACCTTGATACAGTAAAACTTAGATAAATATTAGGTTGTAACGAAAGTTTTCCGCCACTGCAAGTACTTTCTGCACAAGCAGTTCGCGTTGGTGTCTTTGCCAATATTTTGCCAAACGAATTTTGTTATTTGAAAGAAAAAGACTTGTTTTAGAGCACTGTGTTGTGAAATCTGTAAAAACATATCGCTATGATTAAGTATAAGGTATCTGAAATGGAACTATCACGCTACCAGATTGAACCATCATTTACTCTTAGTTCTGTTGCAAAAAGTCAGCTACAGAATGACACCGAATCATGTGTACAGCTTAAGGTACTACTGTTGTATCATATGACACTGTGAAGATTTGGTACCGAAAGTTCAAAAACGAGGACTAGGACATAAAGAAGCAGAGCGCTCTGGCCGGCCTAATGATGCTGATGAGGCCTGCCTACGACAATCTGTGGAAGAAGATAAAATATTCATCCACTCGATAACTAGCTAAAAGACTTTAGTTCAGTGTCCATTAGTCGCGCTAAGCATCGCATAAACTTGACATATAAGGTCAATAGCTGGGTACCGTGTGAGCTGACTCAAGCAAATCTGGCGGAAAACTTTCGTTACAACCTGATATATTTTATTCACATATCATTTATACCAATTTCATGACTTTTTGCTTTTTGTTTTTTAATTGTTTTTTGTAATTGAGCTATGCTGACTGTTCAAGTTATATGTTTAATGTAAGTATGCTGTTAAAAATTATTATTTTGTATGCAGTCATAAAAATACATTAAAAACTCATTAATTTCTATTTTCTAAAAGCTGTATTACCCTGTACATACCCCAAAATGACAGAATGAAGGTTTCCCAAAATGACAGAAATGATTTCAATAAAATTCATTTAACTTACATATTTTTCAAATAATGAACTAAATAATAAGTAGTAAGGGGTGAAATGAAAAATTATGCACTTAAATTATATTTCATACTTGCCAACTCTCCCATTTTTCAACATAGAATCCTAGTTTTTTTATCCCTTTCTTCTGTTCATACGTTTAAACGCCAAAATTTCCTGTGTTTTATTCGAATTTTCATTTTTAAACATTTATCGATATTTATGGTCGTTATGGGAAAGTGTGTGATATCGCTACTTTCATATGTAATCTTTTCCCATCCTTTTTATAAATAATCATATTTTGGTTCGTTTCATGCCATTATATTAACTTTTACACCGACAATTAAAATTACTGATAAGTACGAGTATTATGCCAAAATATTCCTTGTTGACATTTTGGATGAGTTTTCATTTTTCAACAGTTTTGAAACTTTGCTGCATTACCAACTCCTACTGAAAAGTTCTCAAGTGAGCTTTTGAAGAGGGATTAAATTGATACATATTAGATTAGTCTATTTGAAACAAAAATGCTTTTAAACCCTTCTTTTCCACCTTACTTAACATTTAACATATCCCTTTTTTCTCTCTTGAAACTGTGCGAGAATCACCTGCTTTTCCTTTTTTTTAGGGTTGGCAGCTCTGTATTTTAATAGTTATGTTGAGAATGATTTTATTAAGTGTAGTAATTATGATCTGGCAATTGACAGTTTTCTCCATTGATTTAGATCACTATTAGAGGAAAATATTATTTTACCAGAAGATGTACAGATTGCTGACATTTATGAAGTAAGAATATGTCATAGGTTCTATGTTTTGTTTTTCTTTTTTTTAATGGAACTTAATTCTTAAGAAAATTTTATTAATAGAAAATATTCTGTGTTATACAGGGTGTTGTAAAGAAGCATGTGCATGATGGTATGATTATTCAGATAAGTCCTGGAGTATCAGGTTTTGTACGGAACATTCATATGTCTGATGTTATTATAACCAAGCCTGAAATCACATTTCCTGTTGAAAGCAAAGTTAAATGTAGAGTATGTATTCAGTTCATTCTTTATAATTCATATCATTGCTATTATTGTTAAAGAGGATGTGTATGTATGGCAGTCTTAATACTTTATCCCAGTTTTTCTGCTAAGCTACACTTTTTACTCAAGTTATTGTGAAAACTGAAATTCATAGTGCAAATATATATATTTGCATATTTATTTATTTACTTCTGGCATTTGTTCACAATTTTTATTTTATTAAATGAAACTCTTGCATTTAATTTTTCTTTAACCAGTAGCCACGATAGTAAGTTTCTCGCTCATCTGTGAACTGATATTAAAACATCAGGTGTGTTCTTTGGACCCACAAATTCTAGAAGTTAGCAGACATTCAGGTGTCTTGTTAGCTTCTTAAATTTGTAGCCATTATTTAACTAAATAAAGAATGAGAGTGCACTTAAAAAAAATTACTTTATCACTATTTTGGATTATTTTGTGCATAGCTTCCAAGTGTTCCGATTTCGCCGGACTTTCTCCGATATTTTTAATTTGCTCTGGAAATCTGATAATAAACGAAAAACTCCGATTTTTCGGTCTTCAAAATTTATTTACAGAGGCAGGGAGAAAATTTCAATCTTTTTTCATCCTTCTTGTAAATGAGTATCTTTTACTGTGCATGCCCCCCCCCCCCCCCCCCGGACAAACTTGCTTTAATCCGCCACTGTGTTTCACTAGTTTAAAATAATTGTTTTAGTTACTACTGTAGTATTGTGCATGGTAGTGCATGATTATCACTCCATGTATAAAGTAGGTTGACTAATCCTTTCTCTCTCTCTCTCTCTAAAAAAGTGAAAATTTCCCTTTTTTTAAAATGAAGTTAGCCCCCCCCCCTTAATTTTTCACTTATGGCACCATTATATGGATGCTCCTATGTTTTACAGAAATGCTCCTATATTTTACAATTGGAGGTTGGCAGCTCTGTTTTGTTGGATAAAACACAGCCTGTACAACAAGTTTAAAAATATCAATGAATATGTCTAAAACATGGTGCAATTTTGAAATGTGTATGGGTCATTCCATGGCAAATCATACAGGGGTGTCCACTGTACCTCCTGAGATTTGGATGAAACTTGGTACATGGTATCTTCAGACAAATTTAAGAACCCTTATTTTTTATTTTTGGAATATTTGCATTATTTAGCGTTACATAGCTGTTTGAATTTTGCCTCATTTCAAGGATTTTTCCGAGGCACCTTCAAACCAGAAGTGCAGACTCGATTACTATTTGCTATTGTTTTAATAATTATCAAGATAAATTGTTGAAATTCACTATATTTATACAGAACATGATAAAGATTTAAAATATAAATTGTTGAAATTCACTATACTTATACAGAACATGATAAAGATTTAAAATATATCTTTTAAAGTACAATTTAATTAATATAAATAATTATTATTAATTTTTGAAGTTAGAAAATGCATTTTCAGAAATTGAAAACATGGAACAACTTACCCCTTATAACTTTTTTTCTGACTAATTTGACAGATTTGGTTTTAGTGTCATGAGAAAGAACATAAAACTTCCTATTATATTTAATATATAATATCCCTATAAAATAATTTTGTTGGCTGGCTAGGATGATTAAATTTAACCATTGCATCATCCTGTTCCTCTTCTTTTTCCAACGCTAACCTAATGTAATATTTAGCATCATAAGCTGCACATACATATGACTTTTCTCAATTTTTAAACTTTCAGACTCATGATCTAAAGAGTGCATTAATGAATAAGAATTGAAGGGTCCACGGGAAGAACGATGAGGTTTTTGTCAATGTTGAGGTTTCTACTGCATTCTGTTGTTCATTAGTGGCACTATTAATATCCAAACCCATAAGAGGAAAGAACGGTAAGAATGTGGAAAGTCCCATGCGCCTTTCGATTTTTTGGAAAATCAGCTGTATTGGACTCTCATCATTCTTTCCGTGGACCCTTCAATTATCATAGCTTAAAATTTTGGCTGCTATTGCTGTTTTCAAAGAGGGTTTAAATAAATGGAAGGACCTTGTATCAGGCACAGTTGTGGATTTTTTAAACCTATTGTCAAGTTTTGATGCCAACGAATTAATATCATCTGCAGTGATCTTCATGAATGTTATGAATAAAAAAAGGTCAGTATGAAACTCAAACATCTTTTCAGTGTTATGAATTTGGCCCTTATATGGCCGTGTAGACTTGCTCTTGATACTGTTCTTTGGACAGTTCCCCAATGCCATCACAAGCTGACTTACCATGACTTGTAGCATGAAAAATCCACAAAGCACACCACACGCATCCACCACAAGCAGTGAAAATCCTCTTCATGATGACACAAATTTAACAACTTAAAATTTTCATACTGTGCATCACAACCATCTGTGACATATTCAACTTTATTTATATTTGTAAGCTTTTCATGAAGTAGTAAACTAAATCCTCTCTGTACCTCATAAACAAAAAGAATATCATGGTTTAAATAATCTCTACTTATTATAAAAGAAGGTGTCTGTGTGTGTGTGTGTCTGTCGGCAGCGTTACGGACAAACGGCTACACCTAGAAACACCAAATTTGGTATTCGGGAAGATGTACATATGTAGTTGTGCACCTCAAAGCGATTTTTTCAAAATTCGACCTAGATTTTTAAAAATTTTATCTTTTATGCGATTTTTGGCATTTTTTCTCACCTAATTCGTAATAACGGCGGAAATTACGCTCGCAGCAAAACGGCATTTGTATCATCGGATAGAGGAGGAAATTTTCTTTTAAAAACAGTTTGTTCTGAATACGTAACATGATTTACCGATTTTTAGGAATTTTTTTACTAAACATCTGCTTCGCGATTTTTTTTCGTAAAATAATTTTAAAACTGTCGCATCTTGAATTCTATCCGTCATAACTTTTAGATATTCTGACAAATCATGAAACATTCTTTTCTCCCTCTTTTAAAATAAAAACGAAAAAATTATCTAAATTAGATGATTTTTTACGAATTTTAATGCAGCCTAATGTTTAGAATTTAATAGCATCAACGCGATCTTACGCCATTCATTACATTGCGATCACGGCACGAGAATTTATGTTCGGTTGTTGCCACAGAAAGGATTAGAAAAAAGGGTTTTTTCAACCAATCGAGTTTTTAAATGGGATATCAGAATTTCAATTCGCAAGTGAGGATCTATGACGTCAAATGCTTTAAGATATGTAAACATTACGCCATAATTTTAACTCATTTATTCCAGCTCTATTTTCAACACAGGGAGACGATATTTTGATTAAAATTTACTGTAGAAATAAACTAAGAAATTCACGATTATTATTATTAGAAGTGGTATTTTAATCCGGTGCTTATTTAAAAATTGAAATGTTTTCACGGCGCTGAAAATGTTCATTTTAAAAGTTACAAAAGTTCGTTTCAAAGCGCGATATATTAAAATTTTTCTCTTTATTATTTTTGTTTTTGGCATTTAATTTAGCGCAGGCGTTGCCTAACATACGCATGCAGGTTGCGAGTATAGTTTTATTTTAACGTTGCATTACGTTCCTCCATAAAGGTCACGCAAAGTTTTAATGATACCGTTTGAAAACAATTATGCGAAATATCGAAATGAACTCCCGCAATCTACCGGGGTATCCTTTACGGCAGTCAAACAGTGACGTCATAAATTTAAAAAAATGCGTGAAATTTGTAAACTCTGCAACTCTAACGCCCTGTCACAATTAAAATGGGAATAAGTAGCTCCTCGAGATTACACAGTTTGATGTTTTTCAGGAGACAGGACTATGGAGGATATAAAAGATATCGCTATTGGATATTTAAAATGACACCCCTTGGATATTTTCTCCCCACAGTAAGATGAAATGGTTTGCGGCGCTAAATACGCCAATCTTATAAAACTATGTATAAATTAAATATATATGGAGAGTTTCCTTAATGGCAACCATTATGTGAAATGATTATTATTTATGCTAATGCGTAAATTGCAAAGAATCGCCACAGAATCAAAAGATCCCATTGAGGCCAAATAATATAACCTATTTCTTTTAAGGGAGCCTTGAAGAGGGAGAAGCGAGTATAGATAGTATTAATGTACGTAATAGGCAGTATTATTAGATTTGTAAAGATAATATGAATAAATCGCAGTGTACCACGTTAATAAATATTTCATGAAATTAAAAGTAGTTATCCTTTTTCAACGGTTGTCTTACAACCAACTAAATGAAAAGTAATTCTAATTTGCGTTAATATATCCCGCAGTAATTTCAACAGAGCAGATTACTTGAACTTTTTAAAAAATGAAATTCTGTTTTGTCACATGCAGATATGATTTTAGTAGTAAAATATTCCCTTCTTCCCGTATGAAGAGCGGGTGCGCAGCTATTTTAAAAACATCTCTTGAAAATAGCATAAATGAATTCAGGAGACCTCAAAACGTGTAAATACACCAAAATCTCGAAGTCGAATTTTTTCATGATTACAATACTTTCCTTATATGGTACATGTTCGGAAAGAAATAAATGGTGCTCCATTTCATGTAGTGTCTTAGGTATTTAATGCTACAACTTGAGCCTAAAAAACAGTATGATGTAGAAATAAGACATTTTGAAACCCAGGAGTTCTCTGCAAACCATTAAGCTTTCCACTTTTTTGATAGTGGATGACACTGACGTAGTTTTTTGAGTCGTTATACTGCAATGATCAGGTTAGTACTCATGACACAAACTTTACATTAAGAGTCAAATAAGTTTGCTCTTTCTTTTTTAATTCCACATCACGAATAATTTCGAATTACACATGTAAGGAAAATTTTCGTTTCCTACCATGCGAAGAACGGTCACGCAGCTAGTCTGAAATAAAGCATAGAGACATTTCATTAATCTTCTCATCTTTCATGAAATAGAGGACTACAAGGATGCACTATAAAAGCTGCATGTACCCAGTGGTATGACTGAATTTCATCTTGCATTACAAAAGAGAAATTTTCAGTAAAATCCATCTGAAATCCATCGGTTGCAGGCAAATGAAAATTAGCATTTCATTTGCCTGCAACCTTTTTTATTCTGTTTTAAATATCCAGTTTGCTGAGTTGCATGAGTGCGGTATTAAACTGATTCAGCATCCCACATCATTAAACTGATGCTTTCAGAAGAAAACTGCCCAATGAATACAGCTATTTATATTATTTTGGAAAAATGCATTCACCTGAAATCTTAAACTCCTGCTGTCCACATGATCGTATTAGCAATTTTAAAATTGATGAACTTTAAGAAATACATTTTGAGTTAATTCTTTTTCATGCTTTTTAATTTGACGTGAAAATGACGTAATATCTTATGAAATGCTGTACTTATGTGTGAAAACAGCCTTTTATTATGGTAACTGATTGGTCGAGGAGACTCTTATGGTGAAAGCGCATGGTAGAACTGTATCAGAAACGACTTCAAGAATCTGACCCAAGCTGCCTTAGTGTTTTAATATATATAGATAGCCTGTTTTCTTATAATAAATAATTATATCTAAAGCTGATTATTAAACATTTACAGTGCATAGTTATTTTCTTCAGGATAACAGTCATTTTGTTTGTGGTCGAAATTTAAATGGTAGAAGTTGTTTAGTACACCATGTAATTTAACAGTGGTTAAATTTAAGCTCACACAGTATTCCTCTGTTCAATATTTTTGCATTATCAACCTTTTTATATATGCCTGAAAATATGTGCACGTAATTTTTTCAATTTTTGCTGGAAAATGCGTCCACATGCATTTCCCCCCTTTTGCTGTTCAGCTGTTTTCATGCCTGTGTATTTTACACATTTGCCTTCTTTTGCTAAGACTTTGGCAAATTCATCAAGCCTAACTTTTTATGCAAAGGTCTGTTTTATATTGTTGTACCACGGCATGTTTTATCTGTAATGTGTACATTAGCGAAATGTTTTCCATTATGTGCAAATGAAAATTTTGAATAAAATTTTGTGAGTAAGTCATTTAATGGAATCACCTGTACAATCCTTAAAGGACTTATATGTCTAAAGTGGCTCCCCTGTCATCTTTTAATGTGGAATCTATATAAATAAAATTAGACTTTTGTCTGTACATTTCTTGGAATTCAAAAATTTTGCGATTTCTATCCGTTTCAAGCACCCGGGAATCCGATGCGGCCCTCAAAAAAAAGTTTGTCTTTCTGTCGTTCTGTCATTCTGTCCGTGACGCTTTTTTTGTTTAAGCATCACGTAAAAATGGCTGAAGCGAATGATATGAAATTGGGTGTCATGATAGGTGGTCACTCAACTTAAAACATAGGCGTCGAATTTTTAAAAAATCTTGATTAGATTTTCAGATTTTGCGAAAATCCTTTCAAACTGCGTAAATTTGTGTTCAAGCATCACGTAAAAACGACCCAAGCGAATGATATGAAATTGGGTGTCATGATAGGTGGTCACTCAACTTGAAACATAGGTGTCGAATTTTTAAAAAATCTTGATTAGATTTTGAAATTTTACGAAAATCATTTCAAACTGCATAAATTTGTGTTCGCCAGGGATGCTACACCTGCGACATTTGCGACGAACTGAGACAAAACAGCCGGCCTGCGCCATTTTGCGACATTCGGTACGATTTTGGCCATATCTGCGCAATTCTGTGCCAAAACAGCGAACATGAGTAATTTTGAATCTGACTCACGGGAGCGCGCACTGCGCGACCACGTGCTGAGAGTTGTGCCGAACATTCGGGTCCTCAAAATAAACCTCCAGCCGGTATTGGAGAAAGAAAAGCTCCCGGTGTAAAGGGAAGGGGGGTGGGTGTGTTGACAGTTGAGTTTCCGGTCTACGTTACACCTACTGCAGCAACCTCGCTCATTTCGTAGCTACCACGTGGGGAGCAAAGAAATTCTTTTGGTCTTACTGCCTCCCCCCCAACTAGCCAATATCCATCCAAATACGTCATTCGAAATTAGACGAATCTCTATCTGAACGCATTATTCCTTTGTCAGAATGGATTAACTGCACGTGATGGATTCAGTGTTGCCAAATCCTACGGTGGAGGGGGAAAAAAAAAAAAGAACAAAAAAAAGCTGCATATGTTCTCAAATTACCACAGATACATAACAAAAACACATATATTTTACAGCTGCGGAGCTAGTATATAAGAGAGGATGGGGAGGGGGAAAAAAAACCTGGCTAGCTGGCTCTGTTTATTTAAATCTTAAAGATTCCAAAGCGGCAGCACGAAAAAAAAAAAAAAAAAAGCCCAACAGCAGAAAGGCTGATAACGGATTATTTAATTCTAGTGAGTCATGACCTACTTTCCGGCTCGACATTCCAATGATTCAATTATGCTATCGCATAAGCAGAAATGCAAGAGGTAGGAAGCACAGAACTACACTCATTTTCTTTTTTTTTAATCATTCTCTTGTATTATTATTTATTTTTATTATTCTTCCAACAGATTCAAACACATAAATTAAAAACTTTGTTTAAAAAATACCTAAATAAAAATATATCTGTATGTACGTGCGTCCCCCCCCCCCCCCTCCGTTTTGCCGGTCAACTTCGGATTGCTTTAAATTTTTAAGACCTTTTTTTTTTTTTTCCTATTTCATTATGATGATCGGGAAAAAAAAAGGGACTGGCAGCCATTCCGGCTTTTGGGTACTTCCGGATTTCGGAATTCCGGATAATCGGTCCTATGCTGTACTTATATACCTAATATGTAATTTTTATCATTAGTTCCATATTAGGAGACCCCTGACTTCATTTAATATGAAAACATGATTATTTGATATCACTGTGCTAACATACATTATACCTTTTAAAATTTTCAAAAATTTTGTTTCCCCCCCCCCCTTCCCCCCCCCCCCCCACGGAGACCAAAAAAATTTCAGCTAACTTTTTTCTTGGCCAATCACATCCCTGTTAAAAATCCCCTCGAGTCCCCTAATTTATTTTTATTACATTTCAAATCTTCTGGCATGCTAAATATTGTCATCCTTGGTTATACCCTAAGAATCGTCGTACTGTTTGGTTCTTTTTTCTTGAACTTTCTTTTAATTATCAAATTGATGGGGAAAACATTATTTTAGTGATAAACTGAGATAAAATAAATAAAATTGGGATCTGGAGTTTTGGTAGGTTTTCTCCAAATGTACTTGAATACGCGTTAGAACCCCTTAGAAAGTCCTCCTACCAATTTACTCTCCATGCTAGGCAGATACCCCACGTACAGGTTTGCCTTAACACACATAAACAAACAAACAAATAAAATTGGTTGAGAGACAAACTTGAAAAAAACCAATTTTAGTTGAGACACACCGAGAAAAAAAGGAATTTTGATTGCGACAAACTGAGACAAAAAGGGATTTTGATTGAGACAAAAAGGGATTTTGACTGAGACGATGCTGAGACAAACTGACGTTTTGACTGTAGCATCCCTGGTTCACACATCACATAATAACTGCAAAGGGGAAAAAATGATATTTGGTGACATGATAGGTGGTCACTCACCTTAAACTATAAGCATGTAATTAAAAAAAATCGATCAGATTTCGAGATTTTGTGAAAATCGTTTAAAACTGAGTGAATCTTTGTTCCCGCATTACGCAATAACAACTAAAGTGAATGATATGAAATTTGGTCACACAATAGATGGTTGCTCAACGAAAACTATAGGAGTCCAATTTTTTAAACATTTTTATTAGATTTTGAGATTTTGTGAAAATTCTCTCAAAATACGTTTATATTTCTTCAAACAAATTATATACCCAACTTATATACCACTATTACTTAATAATGACTAATACGAATGATACGAAATTTAGTGATATGATAGGTAGTTGCTAATCTTAATGTATAAGTGTTGAGAGAGAGAATTAAAAAAATATTTTGATTACATTTTGAGATTTTGCGAAAATTGTTTCAAAATGCTGAAAATTTGTTCCAGCATCACGAAATAAAGACTGCAGGGAATGAAACGAATTTGGGTGACATGATAGGTTGTCACTCAACTTAAATTCTAGGCTTCCAATTTTTCAAAAATGTTGATTAAATTTTGAGATTTTGAGAAAATTATTTCAATATGCATAAACATTCGTTCGCGCATCACATAATTACAACTAAAGCGAATGAAATGATATTACTTAGTTACTCTCTAACCTGTAATATTTTAACAATACATAAAAATCATAACTTCGCTTTCTTTACTTTGGCAACATACTACATCCGTTCTGTGTACTCCTACAATGCTGACGAAAGTTCTTGCTTTTTGGAAATTTGCATTCACTAACCCATCGAGGACGGGTACTTCAGCTAGTATTACATATAACCACAGTGTCAAAGAAACTAACCCCATCAGATTCCTCAACTCTGTAGCTAAAAGAATTTCCAGTTTAAGCTGAGTGATTAAAATATTTTACATCAGTTTTATAGTAGGAGATTTTTGCTGTTTTTGAATGTTTTAACAATTTAGAAATTATAATATGCTTGACGTATGAATCCTGACATATTGGGGGGGAAAAAAAATCATTTTCGGATTCAGCACCAAGCCTTACATCAGAATGAATTATCAAAAGTTAAAAAAACACCACCATCACCTCCTAGTGAAATCTCTGTATTATGGAATTTTAAACCTAAATTGATAAATGTATATGCTACTGCTGATTTTCATATGAAAATCTGTTTTTTCAAGCAGCTTTTCACTATAGCATATGTATTTACATAAAACTATTGTTCTGTGATACAGTTTCTTTTTTCTTCTTTTTCCTAGGTTCTTTCAGTAATTGGACAACTACGTTTTACATGCAAGAAAAGTTTATTACAACTTCAAAGTCAATATATTCTTTTATCATATGAGCAAGCACAAAAAGGACAATTTTACAAGGGTGTTATTGTTAAAAAATCAGAAAATTTTATGCTTGTGTTATTTTTCAATGATGTAAAGGTAAATTTGTACTATCTTTATGCTAATAGTTTCCTCAGCATTGTTTAATATTTACAGTGCACTCTTGATAATCCGGCAGATAGTTAATTTAACATGTCTAGTAATCCAGTGCTCTTGTGAAACACATGTCATACTGTCTTCCAATCACCAACCACTGTGAATGTAAAGAAACACGCCTGATCTTATGTGCTTCTCTTAATCTTTCTAACTTATTTTTCTAGTTTACCTAATGTATTTTGTGTATTTATCTAGTGTACTGAAATGTCCGCCAAACGAAAGCATCCCTGACAGCACATAAGCTTAAATCAAGCTTGAGATTTGGCTTGGCAATGCAAGGTTAGCTTAAGCTGGATTTTCACTTGGAAAATGCGGTGATGGCGCCATCTGTGAAAGAGAATGGACATTAATTGTCTAGCGTCCTCAAATTTGTTGAAAGTTCGTAAAAGATGTGTTTTAACGGGGATGGGTTTTTTATTACCAGTGCCATATTACCGGCAGGGCAAACGGCACAACTGCCCAGGGCCTACAGATTTTAGGGCCCAAAAAATCTTACATCTTACACTTTTGTAATTTTAAAATAAAATTACAAAGAATAAAAAAAAAATTCAGAAGTTAAATATTTTTTTTAATTATAAAGTATGAACAATGAAAATAATTCAAATTTACACATTATAAATTAATTTAAACTTATTTTTAATTCTTTGAAATGCTCTATATCGATATAGCATACCAATATATGTAGGAAAATAACTAACCACATTTGTAAAGAGAATTTTTAGCATTAAAAAATAGCAAAATTTTTCAATTATTTGTTATTATAAGAAATATTTACAAAAATGACTAAAGTGTTTGTATTCCATACATGTTATGTTAGCAACTGTGATATAGCATTTCGAAGTAACGTTTAACTATCTGTTTCTTTGATTTCAGAATACTTAACACAAAATTTGTGTTAAGTAAGTAAACCCATTCTATATTTCCAAATATCGAAATTCTTCAAAATAAAATACAATTGTACTACGAAATGGATTTCAAAATCAGTCGTTTGTCTCGATTTTGGCCAGCGGCAGTATTGCTCATGAGTGTTGCGAAAGTTTTAAAACATGTGTTGCTCTTAAGTTTATATTATGTTTATTTCCCTATTAGTAGAGTCTCTAAATCATACATAAAATTATTTTAATTTTGATGCATCCCATGGAAAAATAAAAAAAAACAAATAACATATCGCCCACTTATCAATCTGGCCAGAAAACCGCTTAATAATTCACTTCAAACTTTAGTCATAGCTGCACAAGGCTCCGGTGGCTGAATGGATAACGCGCTCGGCTACTAATCGAAAGGTCCTGGGTTCTATTCTAGCGACGGACACTCGATGGAAACAGATTAAAATAACTTAAAATTACAGCATAGAGGGGGAAAATGCACAGAAAAATAAAGTATGTGGGGCCAGCGGGCACCCCGTGTATTTAGAAATTTTTTTGGGGGGGGGGGAAATTTTTTAAGCTTGAAATGTCAATCTTGATTCAAGCTTGAAATGTCAAGCTTAATGCAAGCTGGGCAAGTGTAAACTAGAACACTTGATTCAAGCTTGCATCAAGCTTACACGACTGGAATTTTCAAGCTTATTGACTTGATAAATCAAGCTTGCTGCAAGTTTGATGTGATGTCTGGGATATGGCTTTAAGTATTATCCAAACCAAGAGATCTTGATAATCCGGAATTTTTCGATAATCTGGCAGATGACTGGTCTCATATATGTTAGATTATCAATATTGTACTGTATATTAAGGTTTTGCTATGATTTTTTTGTATGTTGACATTTTTGTTCTTAATTTGTCTGTTAAAAATTTAGCCAAAAGAAATTGTTTATCAGTGTTACTTTACTTAACAAAGTGATACATTTCTATAAAATTATGTTTTGGTATTTTTTAGGGAATTGCACCAGCAGAATATATTCCTGAAGGATCTTTTTTTTATGAGGGTCAAGTGGTTATGTGTGAAGTGGTGAAATGTAACCCTAAAACACAGAAAATAGTTATTTCCCTTAAAGTAAGATAAAATTCTAATGCTATTGTCCATTTGTAATATTAAAATACAGTTAACTCAGTTATAGTGAACCTCTAGGGACTGGCAAATTTCATTCACTGATCCACTAAGTTCTCTAAAACTAAACTATCTTCCTACAAATTAAATGGAGTAAAACTACATAACTAAACTCGGTGTCAGAACAATCCATATAAAGGCCAAGGCCTACAATGCCTAGCCACGTCTACTCAACCATTGGCCCTTGAGTTGGAATAGCTTATGTCCCAATCCAGGTTTCATGTATTTTTTGAAATGGTAAAGTGTTTTTCAAGGTACTTAAAAGTACTTGAAAATGGTTACTAGTCCTTGAAAACTCCTTAATTCTTCAGCCATATCAAAATTGTCTCTTGTAAGTTTTTGTCTTCAAAAGATGAGAATCTTCCTTATTAATTATTTTTTGCTTGGAAAAAAAAAATTACATGTATTATCCATACAATCATGGCTCTTGAAATTTAAGCATACCTGAATAAGGTCCTACCCCGGATTTCCAGTTTTTTTTTTCTTTTTTTTAAATGGTCATTCCATGCCTACTTTTCTGAATGTTTCAGAAGTCTTTTGAAAAATAGTACTTTTTTCCGATCATATGACCAGTAAACAAATATGTAGGATTTCCGCAAAAATGTTGGACTCCCCTTTCTTCAGTTAAATCACATGTAAAATTATGCTTGAGCTTTCCATTTTTAATCTTTTCACATTCTTCTAGGGGATGACTATTTTTTCTTTAGCATTCCTCTGTTTAAATGCAGTATGATTATAAGTAGATTCTTGTTTTATATTTATGTTTCGAATTTTGCACAAATTTATGATATTAAAATATACTTATGATTTTTGGAAATTAGATGTGATTTTTAAGATCAAATTTACCTAAAATATTTGTGTTTATTTGCGAAAGATTTATTTTGTAAACACAATAAATCATTCAATTTTTACCAATTTTCCAAAATAATTAATGAGAATTATAGCATGCTCTTTCTCAATAATTTTAACAATAAATTTATTGTCTGTTGCATATGTCAAAAAAATATTTTTTTTTCCTGATAATTTGGCTGTGATTTTTTACTTCAAAATTTTCTTCTTCATTAAATTTTTGGGTTTTCCACTTTGACTCACAATCGGGTCTGTTTAAAAAACAATATTGCTTCCTCTGTGTTTCATTTTATTTCATGTGCAGTGCAAAAATTTAAAAATTTAAGTTTTCTTTAGGTATAGGTAATAAAAAAAAAGTCTTGTAAGCTGCTCTCTTTGATTTTCTGGTAGTTTGCAGCAAATAAGATAGGAACATTTGTTCCTGACTTGTTTCCAACATAATGTATAAAGGTGGTGTAAAACCTGAAAGATTCTAAAATAGTACTTGACAAAATGTTTAGAAACACACACACACACACACACACACACAAAAAAAAAAAAAAAAAAAAAAAATTACCGAATAGAAAAAAATTTTTTTTTTTAAAGTGAATGAAATACGAACTCGACAATGGCAAGACTAATGGCAATTACAATGGATTTGGAAGACTAATTAGTTTATGAAAGTTGCTGGGAGGGAGGATATAGAAAAACATTCTTATAGCATTATATTATTAGTGCACATTTCCTGTGGTATAACTTCATCACTAAATAAGGAATTTATGAAAGTTAAGTGTTTTAAAAAATGTTAAAAACATATTTTAATTGTTTTGGTTATAAATTTGTTTCAAGATTAAAATTGGTAATTAAAGTGTGTATCAATTAGAAAACAAGATGATTTTCTGCATTTAACCTTCATTAGTATTGTCCCTCTAATTTAAGTCCCTGAAAAATATTTGTTGTGAATAGCCCTTGATTTTTTTCTCTTGAAATGTGTATGAACTCTGCAAACAGAAGGTTAGCCTCATGTCCCCAGTGTGCAGTTCTCCAAGCAAGCTTTGACGACATTTTATTAACCCAGTCAAAAGATAAAGGGCTGTGTCAATCTTGCCCAGCCCATGGATGTCTTGGATCCATGATATAGCAGAAGAATGCACTTACCATTATGCCGCTAATTTTTAAAAAGACATGGGTAACCAAATGTTTGTATTTATACAGTAGATCAAACAGAAACAAATTTATTCATGAAAATACCATATGTTTACTGAAAGTAATGAAGTAATGAATTTTTTCATTAGTTTAGCACGAAAATCGTTTATTATGCACTTCTGAGTACTGTAGATAGTATTGAATAGATAGCAAACTCATAATTTTTTTTATTCATTGGGATAAAACTGCACAAAATATTTGTCTTCATATTACCATGGGTCTCCAAGTGTCCTCATGACCCTTGTTATTCATATTTTACTTCATTGTAATGAATGGACTGTAGTATTGTTTAACTGTATATGTGTAATTATATTGCTTAGGTTTTTTATTTATTTTTTATTCTGATTTAGACAGCTGGACTGAGATCAGTAAAGGAAACTGAAGATTTATCAGGTGTATTGCCTAAAATATCGGGTAATGTTAAAAATAATGAGTTAGAAAAAAACAAAACATGTGCAACCTCTTCCAAGTCATCAGATTCAAACTGCCCTCAAGTTATACCCAATTCAGAGGCTGTTAAAACATCAGACACAGTTTCATTGAATCAATCAGCTGATAATAATAATTATAGCAGGTTTGGTGCTGAAAAAATGAAAGCAAAGTAAGTACCTTATTTCACACTTTTAAAATGATTATAATAATGATTATAATTTTAGTTTGCTTCTATAATTAAGCCATGCAGTATTATTTTTGGCAAGTATTGTATGAAACTTATGTATGTTCAAAAAAAATTTATTATCTTAATAGCTTTTACTAGGTATATTTAAAGTATTATTTACATTTTAGGATAATTGGTAAGCAAAATAGTCAATTGAACATTGAAGTGGACAAACTGAGAGGTAGAGTTCATATTACAGAAGTGGGATGTTCATCTCAGGTAGTTAACTTTTCTGTTATATTTTTTACTACAGTGCAGCACCGATAATCCGGCATCAACGGGAATGACGCGGTGCCGGAATACCTATTTTTCCGGATTACAGATGTGTTGAAAATTTCCATTAAAACCATCGTCGATCACGTTATGTATTGACCAGTGTATTATTTATCAATGAAGAGTAGTCTTAAAATAAGCATACAATCTCTGTATAAACTGCAAAAAAAAAAAAAATAATAATAATCGATGTTGGAACATTTTCACAAAATATAACACAAATAGTAACTGAAATTTATTTAAATACTAATTTAAAATAAGTGTATTAAATTATTATTAGAATCTAATTAGCTTTTGTATTTACATTAAATACATCTGTTAATTTGACTTGCTTCATTTTTTATTTTTTATTTTTTTATTTATTTTTTTTTTGTATTTAATTGGTTAATTAACACATGCACATTCATCAATTGACTCTCAGATATAAAATCGAATTTATTAAATCTCTCCGTAGTTTGTATGCTAGTTTACATTGAAACATATCAATTCCCCCCTCCTTTCCCTCTTGTTTTTCAAAGCACTGGCGAATTCCATCCCGCGACTGGCCTTGATCCACATTTCCTGCACTTTGATCGCCACAACTAAGATTACTTCTCCTTCCGGTGGATTCTGCCCTTTATTCAGAAATTTTTCTTCTTAAGTACAAAATAGTAATATAGAAGTAAGAGTATGTCTTCTGGGGTTCGTAACTTGGTACAAGGTAATTCTTTCGATATTCCCAGCTCTTCTAAGAACACTGATTTTGTTCCATGTCCTGTTGCCGACAGTTTCACTCTATTCAGAATCATAGCGTAAGGAGACCACTTTTAGGTTTTTTGAGAATCAACTGAAAGCACCATCTATCTGAAATGTTAAACTAAATGCCTGTTTCAACGAAATATATCTTGCCTGGTTTAGCCAATTGCATCGCCATCACTCGGCTGGCAAACGGCTCTATACTCAGGGCACAGCTAACCTGATAATAGAGCATGGTTCAGACGGTGCTTAAAATACCTTAAAAAGTACTTACTTTTTTTTTTTCATTTTTAAGGCCTTTAAAAAGTACTTAATTTTTTACCTATATCCTTAAAGTTTCTCAGTATAGCCGCAAGGTGCTTAAAAAGTGCTTAATTTCTAGTGGTAATCGACTGTAAAATCATCTGGCATCGAAACTTTTCGTTCCCCTTTTCCAGCCTCAAGCTGCGTTCATATTGATCGTACCGTAACGCGATGACGTCATACGTTGCCCCCTTAGGAGCCAGTCCGGGCATGATTGTTCTTAAAATACTGAATCTCAACCAAAACTAGTCTGTTGCGCCCGGTGCGAGTTTAACCATTCTCCCCCCCCCCCCCCAAAAAAAAAAAAAATAAAAAATAAAAAAAATCATCTAACAGTTTATCTATAATTTATTTCTGTTTTTTCGCCGTGCGGCTTTGCGCCCTGTGAAGGAGCACTGTACCGAATAAACACTGCCTTACTCTATTATTAAAGTAAAAACTCCACTACACTACAAGTAATTGGCAAGCTCAGGAAACGCTGAGTGCTTTTAAAATAAACCCCAATGTTATAAATATCAAAAAGAATAAATGAATAGAAATATCAACAACACACAACATTCAAAGCTTAAAACAAACAATTCGCTGAAGCACACCCATTACGTAATCAACAGCTGGCCGTCCGCGGAGGAAAAAAAAAAAATGTTTACTTTTGACTGGAGCCTGCTCATCGGATCGCTGTTTCACTTTATCAGTAGGTGCTATACTGTCCGAACTTTTTGCGAACGCAAGAAGTTTTTACAAGTTATTTATTTATTTCTATAAATTTGCCTTTGTGAATATCAGGGATGAGAATCATCCGCGGAATTCCGCGGTTTGGTTATTTCCGCGTATTTTGCTTTTTTTTATTTTCCGCGTTTTTAAAAAGACATTACTTTCCGCTTTTTCGTCTGTTTAAGTTCCACGTTTAAAAATATTTTCAGTGCAATTTTCTTTTTTAAAGATGTATTCGCCGAAATACATCTTGCTTACCGATATCAAGACCGTATTGCTAGCCCCAACACGTATTCGTCTTCGGCCATGCTTATTGCGTATTCAAAAATCTTGCAGGATTGGAATCCAAGGAGAAACCTTTATGATCCACTCCTCCAAGCCAATGGAGGCGCTGCAACTTGCTAAGCATGCGCGCATCGAAGAAGTATGGGAATATTCAATGAGGAGATCAAAAGTCGAAAGACCCTCCGCGAAGTTTGTTCCTTTCGATAAGCGGAAGCGCTGAATTTTATTACATGTTGTGGTTTGATCCGTTTTGCGGTTTTCTGTCCTCAGTTATGGAAAGCAATCATTTGGATATCATAAACCGCATTAACGCTGCGGAAATAAACAAAGAAAATCACAATTAAGACTTTTTACAATCTGCATTTTTTTTTTAATTGCTTTCGTAGTGAATTAATTTTGTGGCATCAGATAAATCCCACAACATGCCAAGCTTAAAACAAACAATTATTCTCCGATGCACGCATTATGCATTGTCAGCATAACAGCTGGCCCGTCCGGTGGAAGAGGAAAGAACTGTTTACTTTAAAAGAAATGAATTTCTCTCTCTCTCCCTCCTCTGCCGTTGACCTGACCTTCCAAACAGCCGTTTATTTATTTAATAATGTTCCTCTTTCTAAATTGAAAACATTGTTTATATTAAATCGTAGGTTCTTATTTGGCTTCCTAAATCATAGGCGTTAGCATCACGCAAACGCAAGAATTTTTTTTTTGAAGTGTGCGTGGGGGAGCGCGCACATAGCATATTCTAAAGTAAAAATAGGTATGTTTCTTTAAGTTAAAAAAAAAAAAAAAAAGGTTTTGGAATGAATGGTTTTCCAAACAAAGTTCCGGGGGGCACACGCCCCCCCGTCCACCCCCCCCCTCTGCGCGACGATATGCTTATGTCTCAACTTAGCAGTAAAGTACTTTTAAATAGTCTATGAGAAGTAGGGAAGGTATATAACTAGTCAGCTTTCCCCTCCTCCCTCTCCCATTTGTTAGGAGAGAGAAAAGTAAATGAGATCGCATTCAGCAGATTTTTAATGGGAACATATATGGCCTAAATTTTTTGAAATATCTATGTATTTTTGTTAGTGTTAACTTTTTAAAGTTACAGGATAGATTTTATTGTCTGATGTAAGAGAAAAGTTGAAATTACTTTTAACATTTTGGATATATATTTCTTTTGCTGTGCCATATTCTGCGTTCTTGGGTTATTTTATAATGAATTGTGGTAAATCTATGGAAGCTTGAAATATTTAATGACATTCTGGAATTTCATGAGAGACAGTTCATAGAAAATCAGGTAATTCTCCCCCCCCCCCCTAGAAATTACATTGCATTCACTTTCAAAAGAATAAAGTAAAATTGTTTTGTAAAGCTAGGATTTTGTCTTGACTGTAGATTTTGTAAAATTGATTAAGATCATCCTTTAAATAATGATAACCTCTGTTTCATTATTGAATGTTCTGCATCTAAAATTGCACATAAATGTTTATGAATTTTAATTTTTAAAGATAATAAAAATTATAATTTAAATAAAAATATTTTAATAAATAATTGTAACATATATATTGTTGATATAAAATAATTGTAATATATATATATATATAGTATATCAAAAATGGGCATCACGTGCTTGAACTTTGCTCGAAGTCGAAATTACGTTCACACACTTTTCCTCTTTTTTCATATTTGTGTATTCTCATCCCTGGAATATAAAAACTGATGTTTTATATAAAATCGGACACTGATTATTTGAAAATGGAAATTGTAAGCTTCGTAAAATAGCGGTAAATACTTAAAAACATATGGGAAAGGCATACCCTCCAACTGCTACGGATTATCCGTAGTTTATACGGATAAGTAGCATGAACTACGGAGCTACGGATGGTACGAAAAAACTACGGAATTGAGCAAATGTTTACTTTTTTTAGGGCATTATGCCTGCACAGAGGTGCGGTTTGCAACCCTAGCTGCTTTGTTGTGAGTCAACACTCCTGTTTGTCGGCGCCGATCGTGAAAGAAGGGAATTCAACATTCTCCCTCGGCACCGGCAGCCGTGAGCAAACTTGTGTTCGCGAAAGTGTGGTATGCATGGGGGGGGGGATGCCGTTAGCTGCTCCTTCGCTTGTTACGTCACGTCTTCTCTCGCATTTCCCGCCACCCTATCTTGCTCCGTCCTGTGTTTGGATGTAAGCTTAGCTCTTTTGTGGAAGGAAAGTGCAGCGCACGTTGTTTTCTTTGTTCACATGGATCGTTTTTTAAAACGCAATAGTAGTACTGATATTGAAAAAAACCTCTAATAATGATGTTGCAGGTGCAGGGTGTCTACCACTCTTGAAAGTCTGGTAAAAGCCGGGAAATTGGAAAATGGGCCCGGAAAGTCTGGAAAAAACTGGGAAATCGGATAATGGGTCCGGAAAATTCACCAAAAGAATCAATTTTTTTCCCCCGTGTCTTTGTTTTTCTACTCTTTCTCTCTAATTGTCAGACTGTAAACCGAAAGCAGCTGCAACGCATTTTTCGGACGGCGAAAGCATCAAGCAATGTGTTTGTATAAGGAGGGGAAAATGGGGGACTCATCCATCGTGACGTGAAGGTAAAAGACAAATTAGCTTACTTGGTAACTTATATCTTAGGACTGTGTTTCCAAGAACAGTGAGTTAATTCTATCAGAAAGTGCAACTACTTCTGTTTCTCAATGGATGAAAGCTCAATCCTGTATACTTTAGTCAAAATTGATTTAAAGAAGTTGTACAAAATATGCAAATATAAAGACTCATGGGGTGTTATGACTCCCAGTGCGATTTTTTTTTTTTTTTTCAAAGGGAGGGGACAGCAGGTGTGGCATTTTTGATAATTTTCTAGTTAATTAAGCTCATTTTCGTGGGTGCAGCGTTTCTGCCATAAATTACAGTATATGGACATACATGTTACTTGAGAGAAAAAAAAAAGGAATTATTTTGTCTATTAATTGCTTGTCCATACATGTGCAAGAAATTGTGAGCTTTTCAATTTTGGGAAATTGGCACATTTGCACTTAAAGCAACAACCTGCCAACTTTACAATAAGAAAATCTAAATTTTGGTAATAACGAAAGTAATAAGGGGCTGTCCATAAATGATGTCACGCTTTTTAAAAATATTCTTTGCCTCCTGCTCAGACTTCACCATACCACCCTTGGCACATGTCATGCTGTATTACATTTACATATACTTACAGTTTAAAAACAAAGCACTATACTAGAAATCAAATTTAATTTTCTGATTTTAAACGTTTTTATTTTAATGTAAATGTATAATGTCACATCTTGTCCCCCCCCTCCCCCCTCGTCACAATTTCACAGCCCTCCTTCCCTCCAAGCATGACATCATTTGTGGATAGACCCTACTTAAGAAAATTTTGGGGGTCCTTAAAAAGTGCTTATTTTTTTTGCTCCGAAAAGAGTCTAAACCATGTAGAGGAAACGCTGCAGACCGTGTGATTCCGCCATTCTCAAATAGTTCTTTCCGTCTCCCCAGCTTATTACGAAACCAAAACATTTTTCATTGATTAAAAGCTAAAATAAGGTGTATGTCATAAAACAATTGCATGTTTGTGTTACTTGAATGCAATAATTAAAAGAATTAAGAAATTAAGTCAGAAATAAGATGCAACGCCTTCCTAGACGCTTGACCAATGATAGACCTCTTTGTGCTGGCGGGAATTATGTACTGCAGATTTCTAAGTAACCCTGTTTTTTTGCCAAGAGGCAGGGAGGGAAGTCTGTACTCTGGTTTTCCCACGCTTTTGATCATTCATTCATTTGTATTTATTTGAGATCGTCTGTTAATCTTTCGTTTCGCTCGCATTTCTTACGCTATGGCATCTGGATCCAGTGCTTTTAATTATTCTTTCCAGCTTCACAAGGCTGGAAAACCACTTGCAAGTTCTGCTAAGGTTATCGTAATGAACATGTACACGAAGCTCAGAGAACAGGATACGGTTAAATCTGACAACGAAATTGTTCAGCTTTGTTCTGATTTAACTGGTGTTTCGACAGCCAGTATTCATAGAATGAAGACTGAGGTGAAAGCGAGTGGAAAACTTTCGACTCCTTCAAAGAAACGTCCATTGAAAGTTAACACTCAGAGGAGAATTCAGATTTACGATGAGTTCACTAAATCGGCTATTCGAAGAAAAGTGCATTCCTTTTTCTTCAAAAATGAAATTCCTACCGCACGTAAAGTAATGCTGGCAATAAATGAAGATACCGACCTTCCAAACCTATGCATTAGAGCGGTAAGAAATTTAATGAAAGATTTGGGATTTGTCTTCAAAAAAAGAAGTCGCACTTCTATGTTATTAGAACGCGACGATATCCAGCAGTGGCGTCACAAGTATTTGCGAAGCATTATGCGTTATCGAGAAGAAGGTAGGAAAATTTATTTTACTGATGAGACGTGGGTAAATTTTGGCCATACTAAAGACCGCATATGGCAAGACACAACAGTGAAATCCCATAAGCAAGCATTTCTGGAAGGCTTATCTCCTGGACTGAAAGCTCCATCTGGCAAAGGCTCCAGATTAATTATTTTACATGCTGGAAATGAAGACGGTTTTGTAAGCGGGGCTGCCGAAATTTTTAAAGCCAAAAAGACAGGCGACTACCATGGAGAAATGAATGGTCAGAGCTATGAAGAGTGGTTTGTGAAAAAACTTCTACCACAACTGCAGCCAAAAAGTGTCATTGTAATTGATAATGCCCCATACCATTCTGTACATGTTGAGTCTATTCCAACAAGTTCCACAAAAAAAAGCAGAAATTCAGAAATGGCTGAGTGAAAAAAATATTGCTTGGGATTCTGACATGTTGAAAGTCAAACTTTTGAAACTGGTGGCTGATAAAAGAAAACTTTATGAAGCCTACAGAATTGATAAAATTGCTGAACTTCACGGTCATGTTGTTCTTCGACTATCTCCATACCACTGCGAACTAAATCCCATTGAACTTGTGTGGAGTCAAGTTAAGGGACACGTCGCGGCGGAAAATCGAACATTTAAAATGGAGGAAGTTATGAAGCTTACTCTTGCAGGCATTGAAAAAGCGGCAGCTTCATGGGTTACATGTGTCGAGCATGTCATCGAGGAAGAAAAAAGGATGTGGCTTTTAGACGGCTTAGCCGAAACCACCGTTGAAGCCGTTCAGTTTGATATAGGTGACTCTGACTCTGATATTGACAGTAACCTTAGCATGCAAAGTTTTCACATTTGCGTGTCAAGGACTCCCGAAGTTGGGCAAATGCCATAGTTGCTTCCCAACTTGTGTATTTGAATGCGTCGCCGTGGTTATGGGTAAACGCAAACACGTTGGGCCATAGAGGGAGCATTTAAAGACTCATGTCCGGAAGCCACGATATACATAACTGAAAAATCTCTGTTTTCGCATCTTTGTATCAATAGCAGGAAACAGATTAGAGCAAATAAGATACTAAAATAGTTATTTTTATTCTCTATCCTTAAAACTGAGTTTTTGATTTGAACCTCTAAGCACTCTATAAACGTTATATGTACGAATTTTAATGAAATGCATTCTTTTATGATTCATCTCTATCAGGGACGTAGCCAGAAATTTTTCATGTGGGGGGGGGTTACGACTACTGGAACTCACATATATGCATACATGTCTGTGATAATGGAGTGAAGAATATAGATTTTGTATGGCAAAAAATTCCTCATGGGGCGGGTTATGACCCCCCCTTCGCCGCTTGGCTACGACCCTGATAGAACCAGGGTTCGCGTTTACTCAGATTTCTGAGTTCATTTACCCTAATTTTCTTGACTGTGATGCAAAAAATTACGCACATAATGGGTTTTGCATATGCAAAAACCCATATCTCTCAAGATAATGGGCCTTTGTGACCCACTTTTATCAGATGTCAGCGCGATCCCTGATGAACTTTTCAAATCTGGTCCTCTGAACTCTAAAATTTCTATAACTCTGATGAAATCGGGCATTAAAGTAACAATAAGAAGTAGGTATTCAACCAAAATATTTTTATAGCTTTAGTAGACATATTAAACTAATAACATCTTTCTGTTCGGTAAATTCTTCAATAAATGTGTTTTAATTTATATATTTTTTGTTTTATTAAAAAAAACTTAGTCCTTAAAAAAAAAAAAAGAGATTTACCTGATTATTAGAAATTTTATAATTTTTATACATTATTTCTATAATCCGGAATCTCTATAATCCCACAGATTCCGGATTTGAGAAAATTTTACTATATTAATTTTGTTTTCTTTAAAAAATGTCTCTCAAATGCACTTAAAACAGACCTTATTGAAAATCTATTAATGCAAGGGTCGTTTCAGCTGTGTGTACACAGGGATGGATGCAGACGAAAATTGGGTCCGTTTCGCGGCCCTTTCACAAAATTACAATTATTAAAACGGCCCCTTCACAAAATTACAATCTATTAAAACGGCCCCTTCACAAAATTACAATCTATTAAAACGGCCCCTTCAAAAAATACAATCTATTAAAACGGCCCCTTCAAAAAATACAATCTATTAAAACGGCCCCTTCAAAAAATTACACGTCCCCTTCACAAAAATACGATCAATTAAAACAGCCCTTCATTGACATTTTACTCAACATTTTGATCTGTTTTATCAAATATTTTAACAACAAAAAAGTGTTTTATAAAAAAAAGACATGAAAATTCACAAAAAATGCTGAATTTCACAAAATTAGTATTGAAATTCACAAAAATAAGCAATTTCTAAGAATTTGGGACCATGGAAAAAATTCCTGGATCGATCCCTGCGGTGGGCACCACATGCAGGTGGCCAAAATTTACTCACTTTTTTTAACACCGTGTTTATATTGTATATATATATACCTTTCATAACGTTATTCCATAGGAGTTCAATCCCGTACCGCGGGTGCAACTAATATGTAATATATTTTTATACCATTTGATAAAGAAATAAAAATAATATAATGTTGTATGGTATACGGGGGAAAAAAAGCATGCAAATACTTCTTGAGAATTCTCTCAACATTTTTACGCGGGCCAAGATACATTTTGCCCCAAATTTACATTAACCAAAATAATGTGGTCATGGGGCTAATTTTAATTGTTTTATGAGACTGCTCTTATGAAAGTACATCATACATATGTTTATCTTCAGCATTACAATAAATATACCGTAATAGTACACTTTTTTTTTTTGTGAGTCATATCAGCACTCTCAAACCTGACTGCCTGTGTAGAAGAAAAGAAAGGACGACTGATCGGAAACAGCTCATGGGGATTTTTTTTTTTTTTTTTTTTTTTTTGTCGAGTCGAGCTATCTCCCTTGATTAAATGCCAAATGTGGTTTCCCTTGTGTTGTTGACAGCCAAATATGTGGGAAAGGAGAAACGAGTCTCGGAGTGTTACGCGCGGAGAGGAGTAAAATGTCCCTCTAGGCTTCCACCCCATTATCAGGTTAGCTGTGCCCCGAGTATAGTTGTCTAGAGCACAGCCTCGTACTGCGCCGACAAAACGACAGCATAACTTGCACATTGTATCTGTTGGGGGTAGCAGAGCCAAGTGCTTTCAAATTTCACTTCTCTTATTTTTACTGTAAATTTTGATGTAAATTTGTATCAGAGGTATAGCATGGATCAAAATGAAGACAAGTTCTTGAACAACGAAAACAGTTTATTTAAGAAGAAAAAGTTCATCCAGTCAAAACTGACAGAAATACAAAAGGGAAAATTTTTCAATAAAACAGCATAAGCACAGCAGCCTGAAAGGAGGAAAAAAGACTTCTATCTATTTCAATTGAAAAGCTTACCATTTACTGGTATTAAAAATGGCTACTATTCACTACTAAAAGAGCAACTATAAAAGAGCAACTACTAAAAGAGCAACTTACTAAAACAGGTAACTATTCATTACTAAATACATTCCAAGGCCCAGCCTCTCATTACCATCTTCAGGCTCCTGCTAGGCAGCCAGATCCTTTCATACTACCCTGCCCATGCTTCACAAGTTCAAATTTGCATATTTTCTAAACGTGCAAAGAAAAACAAAATCATTTCTTGTTTTATTTAAATGAGGTGACACATCAAGGATGATGTCACACTGCTTTCAGCCAATGGAATAGTTTTAATAAATTTAGTTATAGTTAAGTGGCAACTAGTTGGTTTGTTTACATTTACAGTGTGTCAGATGGTGAAGCTAGTTATCCTATTATGATAATTGAAGACTATTTTGACTTAATATAATGATTGAAAGTAACTTAGAAGTGGTTTATCTTTGACTTTAAATAGTATTGGCTTTAATTTTAAATGCTGTTTAACTTATTTTAAATATTTACAAGACTGTATTTTTAAAAAGGTACATGTAATTAATTTAAGTGGTTTTGTGTATAAAAGGAAACAGGTATATGCATAAAATATAAAAATAAGTCTGTTATTTTTCACAGTTCTCCTTAATAACAAACCACAATCACATTGTTAGGACTTTGGTGAGGATGGTTGGAAAACTTATTGGGGGAAAGGGAAGCTTCAAGTGAATTTTAAACGTTTTTAAAAATACTTAAGATTAATGAAAATAAAGTTTTACTAGACTATAATTCTGCTAAACAAATAAAATAGATTTAATTTATTTCTACATATTCCAACAGTATGAAACTATTCATAAAGCCATTTTTTTGTGCTTTACTGAGCTTCTCTGAACATTTTTTAACATTGAAAAGGACCAAATTATTTTTAACAAATAAAGTTTGTTTTCTACATAATTTTTTAAAAAACACACAATTTTCAGATATTTATAGATTTCAAGCTCGATGTGTAATCCCTAGAATTTGTCGTAGTCTCTCCAGATTTTGCATACCTGTTATTCATAACAATATACAACTCCTAAAACCCTGGGAGCCTAATAATTCGCCTAATAACTCAAAGACGTTGTCGTAGAACGTTCAAATTTTACACACTTCTTATTCACATCATTATACAACTTTTGGGACCTCAGGAGATAAAGATTAAGAAAAAAAATTTTTTTGATCCACCCTACTACACAGTGCTTATAAGTAAACTTCCCCTATAAACAGCAGTCTACAGCTTAAAAGGATTAGAAGATCACCTCCAAATTTGCACATGGACACTACATGAGATGTACTTGGTCCCCCCCCCCCCCCCCCCTTCTTTGCAGTTTAGATCAGAAAATGCCCACTAAGCTGCACTTTGTAGCATGAAATCAGCTCTAAATATGAGCCTAACTAGTTATAAATGTGCTTAAAAACTACTGAACAATTGTTGAAATTGTGTGTTTATTTTGAACGATCCATTTCCAGTGTTAAATTTGCTGTTTTTTCATGTTTAATAGCAAATTGAACATTTTTATCTTGAGCCTTTTAATCAAAATTCCCTAAGCAATTCTCATGTATAGCCCAGTGATGCCGCTTACGCGCTATAACGCGTCAAATACGCAAAAAATCGATGATGGGACGCAAAAGAAAAGTTACAACGCGTCCCCCGGGACGCGTAATTTCCATCATGCAAAATTTTGAAAAAAAAAAAAAAAAAAAAAGGTGAGAGAGGGTGCGTTCAGACTGCCAATTTTGGGTAAATCTCTAGTAAAACACAAACTGCTCGTGTTTTACTCGGGGAGATTGACATCGTGAACGGCTTTGTGGGCCCGTTTACATGCACACAAATGCGGAGTAACGCTTCCCCTACATGGGGGAAAAAATGCAGGGTAGAAAGATCCCTAGTCGAAAGGAGGCATAGGAGTGTTCGCTTTCCCATGAAGCATTGCGAGTTTTCCCCTATACTCTGCTTTTACCCGGGATATATATCGTGCTGTGCGCACACGTGGTTAAGCTGAAGAAAAAAGGGGATTACTTTGACGAAATGTAAACAATGATTTGTTTTATATTAAATCTGACAATTATTATTTAGAAATGAAATCTATAAGCTATAGAAGCGATAAATATTTTAAACAATTAGAAGAGAAAAGGGGGGGGGGTGTTCCATATTTTAACTGTTGTATATCCTTTCCTTCCTCAAAAATATTCTGATTTTCCTTTTGATAAATTTATTAATACATAGCAATTATTTTTTTTAATTAATATAAGATGGAGGGGCGCTTGAACGGTATTTTACTGTAGTTTTAATAATTTAAGATGTTGCGGCTGTTCTGCGAGTACATTTTACTTTCTTAAACATTTCTACCGATGCAGCCTTTCTCCCGGTTTTTATTGTACATACAAAAGGGGATTTTATTATTAGGATTTATTAATTATTAGGATTCAGGGCTTCATCAGGAAGGCTTTGCCGTGAAGGCAAGATAAATTGTCATGCATGTCACAACAAATTTTTCTTGATTAATTATAATTCATTTTATTTATTTATTTTTTGAAATAAGTTTTAGGTTATTTTTAAAGTAAGTTTTGTATTGAAGTAAGTTTTAGGTTATTTATAAATAAGATATTCATACGCATCAGCACGCCAAAATGGGTGAGACATGATAACATCAGTCGTGAAATTAACCAAATGCTTTTATATCGATAAGGACCCACTTTTTGGAAAAAAGGACCCGTAAATTTTGGAGTCCTGGGTCCCAAGGACAGGGATCACTGTAGAAATGAAAAAGGGCAGGGTACACATTACAGAAAAAGGGCAGTGTTTGGGGAAAAGGGCATATCATATCACACAAAAAGGGCAACTTTTGTAATTATTGTCTACAAACACATAAGGGTAGCTTTTATAAACATACTTTTATGTCCGAAAATGTGTTTTCTTAATAGCAATTTTTTAAGCAAATGATTAAACAAATTTTGAAACCAAATTTTTTCACTTAATGAAATCTACACTTTTACAAAAATTGTGTAAGGCGTCCATTATGCTTTATTTCAACAACAACAACAAAACAAAAAAAGCATAAAAAAATTAAATTTTGTAATCGCAAAATAACGGGAATCCGGTTTTGCCGACAAATTTTTCATAATCACGCCAATTTTCGGACCCGAAAACATTCAGTTTTAGATTCAAATTTTATCGTATTCAGCATCACTGCAACTTTTCTCTCTGTATATATGCTAGTCTGCAACTAGTAGAGGGGAAACGGGACACTTGCCCCAGGCATAGTGCTGTTACGTCAAAATTGAAATGGAAAGAAGGGAGCACCAAAACAAAGGTTTGTTCCGGGCGACTTGACTTCTAGTTGCAGCACTATATGCATAACTTTGGAAATATTCTGTAATAAGAACGCCAGTTTAGATAAGACGTGTACGAGGGAAAAATAAATTGCAAGTGCACGACATAATAAAAAAAGAGGGGGGGGACAATAGTATTTACTATCGTGGGCGGCGGCAAAGGATTTTATAAACAGGCAAGAAGTCTTATAATTATTGTTGTGTAATATTCGTAATTACATAATTATAAAATAACTCCCGAGCCTTCAGGGATCGGAAAGAATTTGACACTCTTGCACACATTTTTAATTTCCCAATCGATGAATTCAAAATAGTCTCAATGGCTCTCCCCACTGCGCATTTTCGCACTGTCCACTGGGCTTTTGCTGAGCGCATAGTACAGTAAAAATGAACATCCCAGGGGCGCGCGCCCGTGCAGTCGACAAGACTTGCATTCTCGCAATCGTCGTCGATTTCCTTTTTTTGGAGCGGCTGCAAAATAGACACAAATTTTGTATTGACAGTACCCACTCATATCTCCGCCTAAAATAGCCCTATACATGGGCACCGGCAGAATATTTCCCAGGAGGGGGGCAAAGACTACTTTAACATATGGTTACCATGTTGGAAAGAGCAAAAAAGCAAGGGAAAACACTGCATACAAAAAGGGGGGCATTGCCCCTCCCTTGCCCTATGTTGCCGGCGCCCATGGCCCTATAGAATAATCATTAATTGGTCATCAATTTAGCCCCTATGCTGACTGGAAATTCGATATTTTCAAGTAGTATTTCCTGACTGCTGCACACCCTGTCAATGAATCTATTTTCCCCTATTCTTTTTAGTACATCGACGGGGAGGAGTGTGTGTGTGTGTGTGTGGGGGGGGGGGGGGGTTACCTAGACTTCCGGAATTGCCCTTGTCTTGAACTTTCCGTGCAGCCAGCCGTAAATTTGGATGAATGTGTTTTGAAAATCTGAAAAAATAAACAATAACCAAGTGGTGTTTATTAATTACTTACAGCATTTATAAAACACAGTAAAGCGCCATTTATAGTAGGAAATAATTTATTGTTATGACTACTCTTCTGGATGACAGATTGTTTCTCTAATGAGATATTTTATGACCTGAAGCTTCAGCGAACGGTTTTAACCCTCTCCTCAGGTCGAGAGGGAGAAGTGCAGCGACTGAGCAGATATGCCCCCCCCCCCCCCCCCGTCCTCCTCACACATCATTGATAAGAGAATAAACAAATCAACTTCCTTGTTATTGGAGAGAGGTTTTTTTGGGGTCTAGCCAAGCGCCAGCAATGGTAACGAGAATCAAAGATAAGGGGAAACAAGGTGGGGGGGAGAAAAGGAGAGCGGCATTTTGATTGGAAAAAAAAGAGCCTGGAATTTTATCAGGAAAAAGGGCAAGGAGGGCGGAATTTTATCAAGAAAAAGGGCAAGGAGGGCGGCATTTTACCGGAAAAAGGGCACCAGGGCGGGCCGCCCCCCTGAAACGCTCTAGAGTGATCCCTGCTCGTGGTGTGTTGATATGAAATTCCTACTCTTGGAGAAAAATTGCTATGAAATTGTGTGCGGTAGGGAGAAAAGCCCGGTGATTAAAGAGGGCGCTGTCACAGAAAAGGATGTGGAGGCGTTTAACGTCCGAAAAAGGCTTGCATTATCTATTGTTATTGCATTATCTAATTTATTGTTATGACTACTCTTCTGGATGACAGATTGTTTCTCTAATGAGATATTTTATGACCTCAAGCTACAGCGAATGGTTTTAACCCTCTCCTCAGGTTGGGAGGGAGAAGAGCGGCGACTGAGCAGATGCCGCCCCCCCTCCTCCCCCCACACATCATTGATAAGAGAATAAACAAATCAACTTCCTTGTTGTTGTTGGAGAGAGGCTTTTTTGGGGTCTAGCCGAGCGCCAGCAATGGTAACGAGAATCAAAGAGAAGGGGAAACAAGGAGGGGTGGAGAAAAGGAGAGCGGCATTTTGATTGAAAACAAAAACAAAGAGGGCGGAATTTTATCAAGAAAAAGGGCAAGGAGGGCGGAATTTTATCAAGAAAAGGGGCAAGGAGGGCGGCATTTTACCGGAAAAAGGGCACCAGGGCGGGCCGCCCGCCTGAAACGCTCTAGAGTGATCCCTGCAAGGACCCGTCTCTTCCAAAGTCTAGCGACGTCACTGATAGCCTGATAGAACAATTTTGGTTACTATCTGTTCACTTGTTTTAGTGGCAGAATCTTGTTTATAGGAGAAGTTTAATTATAAAATATAATTTTCCATCCTGTCCCATGCATATTATTGATAGAACTTCAGTAGTATCTAGCCTGGATATTCAGCAGAGAAGTCAGATATACGGTAGTTATGATTTGGATATCCGATGGTATTTCGGATATTGAAAAATCAGCCAGATAGGCCGGATATCTGTTGCATCTCTACCTCTACTTGTTTCATTGGTTAAAGCCATGTTAACCTGGTATGCTTCAAAAGTGTACTGGATAGTTGGTGGAATGTTGTAGTAACCTCATCTCAGATCAGTCACCACACCAAAATATCTCAATTAAAAAATAAAAATTACAGTTTCTTTAAGAGATATTAATAATTTGCATATATATATATATATATATATATATATATATAAAAGCTTGTCATACACATTTAAAATTACATTTAAAATAAAAAAAAATTCTAAATTTTGCGAAAAAGCTGAAATCACATAATTCTTAATATTCAAGTAACCGCTGTTTATTATTTAACTTAAGCCATGATTATTTAGCTTAATATTTCTCTTCTCTTTTACAGAATATTTATCCTTTAAATGAATTTTCAGTAGGACAAGAAATAGAAGTTTATATGTTTAGTGAATATGAAGTAAAAAAAAGAAACTTCTCGGAAATAACCCACAGAAGTATGGTTTCTTTCAAAGAATTCTCCTTAAAATGGCCACCATTCTCTACATCTGTGGATTTAAAACCTTGTGATACAGTTATAGGATTTGTAAAAGAGGTATGAATTATTTTGTACTAAAAAGTGAAGTACAAACTGTATATTATTAAATTAAATACAATCAATCCTTGATATTTTGAAATTTGTCAAAAACTCCTGACTGTTAGATCAATTTCTACACGGTAAGCCTGAATGCGAAACCTTCAAGCTAGACCTGCTACCATGTTCAGTGGCTTATCCACTGGGTTATGGTTGTAGCCTGTAAATCCCAAATTACTTTGCAATTTCATTTTTCTTTTGACATATTTTGTTAGCCATATTAGGCATATTTACGTGGATTCCCAGTCTTGCCACTGTTTCGTAATCTAAACTTTCAATTTTAAGTTAAAATAATCTCAAGAATGTTCTAAACTTATCATAATAAACTGTTAAATTGCCGTATTTTTGGCATTTGTCACTTTCATTTCTAGTTAAAATAAACTTTAATTTACTCTAAGATACAATCTAGAACGCTTATTAAAAGCTCCCTGCATTTGCATAATCTTTTGAACTTAATCGCTATCTTATTACACAATAACTTAGCGTATTATGCAATAACTTGCTTTTCTCGCAGCACGTGGCAGTGCTGTAATCACTAGGGAAATTTCAATAGCTTTCTCAGCTGATCACGATAGAGTTATAAAAGAAGCAAGTTTCATCACTTCAGTTAGTGTTGTTGTTGATAGTTTGATTACTTGGTGAGCTGTTAATGCTGCTGCATGTGTACTGCTTTACATTTTAACTATGCTTTAAGTGAGGCGGTTAATCTTTTGTTTTAAGTATAAGTATTAGACAGCTATAAGGCCTGTGTATAATGTATAAATTTCCTATGTTATTTTAGTAATAGAATGTGATTCAACCATATTCTACTAGTATCAGTGGCTTCTGAATAACTGCAACATGTTTAATGCTTTAAATAAACTTTGTTTTTAAATTGCAATGAGCGTTTCATCCTTGCTTTAAAGTTTCAACATTACCATCATCAAGACTTTCTTACCTCAACGTGTGAGGATTTAATGATTAGGAAGTTAGTTTAATTTTTCTTCACATGCCCTATTGATGACTATCAACACCTTTTCCTTCTTTTTAAAGGCTGTTTCACTTGAAAGTCATGCAACTTTTGAACAGCTTTTTAAAAAATTTAATTAAGCTAGAGACTTGTAAAATTTTAGAATGTCTCTTTACAAGTTGCATTATAAACTGACATTGAAAATGAACCTCTAAGAGATATGAAATTGTCAGAAGAAAATGCTAAATATATGGAATTTCATGATATTTCCAAAAATCTGTAAATCTTAGGCCCATTTTTGAAGTCAATTTTTTTGCTAATAATTTTTTCTGAAAGTTACATGAGACATACAGTTTTTATATTAATATCAGTCCATAGTGCATAGGGTGAAGAAGTGTGTAGAGAGAGAGAGATAATATACTTAAAGAGAAGAAAATACTTAACAGTATATTCTTCTCTTTAGGAAAGCTTTTTCAATTTTTGCTTACTCTCAGTTTCTTATGCTCAATATAAATAAGACAACACGATCCATTTTGTATGCGGTGATCAAGACTATGGAGAAAAAAATTCAATTATAACTGATATCATGATGTCAGAGAAATACTGACTATAGTCAACACTTCTACCTTTCTGTGTAGCCTTCAAGAGAAAATGAAATTGTAGATAAGGAGATAACAAATACACAGGAAACTAGGCTATTTTAACACTAGCAGCATAGAATAGGTGAAGGGAAAATATTTTTGTTTAGAGTCATTGGAAAATTTGAAATATCAATTTTTTTCTCTATTATTCAAGTTTAACATGCATGGTTTAAGGGAAGCAAGAAGAATGATTTTACCTAAATATTTACTATCTTAATTTTTCTAGTGATGTAGTGGCTAAAGAACCATTCTATCACACCTTGGGTGTGGGATCGATTCCCAGTTGGGTGTTAACTTGTCCTTCCCTGCTCATTCGGTGTGCCCATGATAGAATGCCCAATACCTTCAGCCCATTGTAATGGCAAATGCTTAATCCGCAAGTGCGCACCATTATAAAAATTTAAAAAATCTTAATTTTTCTCATAAAATCTCTGAATCTCATTTTTATACTATGATGCAGGTTACATTTTACTGAAACCATTCTTTGGTCTTAAGATATCTTACTAGTTTTTGTTTGAGTGTTTCTTTATTAGAAATGTTTCATTCACATTAGTTCCAGCTGTTAACATATTTTCATAAATATTATTGCTTGGTGCCAAAAAATAACTACAAGAAGAACAGTGTAAGAGAGCACCATTGAAGAATAACAACGTGAACAAATGGATTTCAATAAGTGTGGCTTGGCATTTTCAGTTTATAATGAAGGGTAGAAAGATTTGCTCCAGTTTATACAGAAGTAAGGGAAATTTCACATTAAGAAAACAGTAAGAGGAGTCAAAGAGATTACCTTTGTTTATCTGTTCCACATTCTACCTTGATAAGTAAATTTTTGTGATATAGGATTCTTTATTTTTATAAATTACATATTTTATGTAATTAGAAATATCTTATTATTATTGAACGTTTAATTACATACATTCAGCTGTTGCACACAACTACTAACCAATGAAAATATCAAAGAAATTAACCAAATGTGCCCAGATATTTTTGCAATTTTCTTCGATTTTTGCCAATACCAGCAATAATAGATAAATTTCTTATGTCAACCTCTTGCACAAGGGATGATTTCTTTTAAGATCATTATGTATAAAATTTTAAATGTCAACATCCTACTTCATCATGTTAAAATATTTTATGAAGTTGACGTTCAATACTCATGAATAAAGGGTAGGAAAAATAAAAATGTTTTCCACTTATATCGAAAATGCCGTCCCAAAAAGGTACACTAGGTGCACAAATGGGTTAAAAACAATCCAACCCTCATCAAAAAATAACAAGAAATACAACAACAACCCAAACAGATAAGACTTGTGAAGGGCAGACATTGTTGATGCATTAGTTATATTACCAGGAATAACACAAAATCCGTGAAAAATATATTTCAATGTCAATCTTAACTTTATTTTTTTCGTGTATTCTAAACATGGTTTGTTTCTTGCAATAGAAAAATATATTGGACTACCATGAAATATACTTGAATAGAATAAACTTAGAATTATTCAACACAAAAGAAAAAAGAAAGCCATACCTGTTGAATATAGAATTTCTCCTTGTTTTTGAAGTCAAAACTGAGATATAGTGAAGCAGTGAAATTTGAAGCATGATATTGCAAGTGACAACTGTAAAACCTAAATTAACAAGACTGTTTAAGTTTTTGTGGATGTTTAAAACTTCTAAAATATTAAATTCATTGGGGAATGGGGTTTATTAATAATTTTAGTTGAACTCTAAAACCAAATTTATCGTTAGTATCCCAGCAATGTAAACCACGTTTTCCTGTTGAATTAGATTTTTTTAAAGCTTTTAACATTTACAAAAAACATAATTTTGTTAGTATAAATTTCATTGTTCCATATTTAACAGATTTCTAGACATCCCCCTTCTCATAGCTGTTTATGTTATTACTTTGCTCCCTTCTACTGCTTTTTATTGGCTATTGTGTTTCTTATCCTATCAGGGTTGTTAGCCTTTTTGTGCAAGGGGTATTTTGAAAAATTTTTGCATGCCTGAAAGATTTAAAAAAAAAAAACCCTTTACAGACTCATTTTATTTCGTGATTGTGGATTTAAAAAAAAATGTTAATTTTTTTAATGCTTTTTTTTATCATACATATCATTTAAACATAATACAATCATTCATCTACAAAATTTCTTAAAACTCAATGTAAAAAAATTCTATTCACAGCACCTAAGTATAATTGGCATCAGCCTGGGTGGTACATTTTGCCTTCCTGAGTTCCGCTTGTGAAAAGTTGGGAAGGGGTTATGGGAAAATGAGAGAGTGGTGATTTTTTAGGATATTGGAGATACATTTTATTAATGTGTTTGTGAAAGCAATTTCACTGTTATTTATTTATTTAGGCTGTTGTTGGGGGGAGTTCATTAAAGGACTTGTACGTTAATCCCTGGCTTCGAGTCCCTTTAAAAAAAAAAAAAAAAAAAAAAAAAAACTAAAAATACACATTTGTGACAGGGTAAAGGATTACTGTTTCCTTCTGTTTCTGGGGACTTTATTTTGTACATTTCATTGTCCCCCACTTTTAAATCTATCATTTATGTGTAAAAGAAATCCCAAACAGTTGTAGGCATACCAGATTCAAATCTTTGTTTAGCCAGACTGCATCTGCATGCTGTACATTGGACAACACTATCTTGTATAAACTGGAGCAAATTTTTCTAACACTTCATCTTCACATTGAAGATAGTAAGTCTCACTTACCAAAACCAATCATTACTTTATTCGTTATTGGTGTTCTCTTAGATTATTCTTTGTGTTGTTGATTGCTATTATATTTATTTAAAACACCTTTTATTTCATTTTCAAGGTACACGATGCTTCCACAGTTTTGTGGCTTACGCCTACTCAAACAGGAGTACTTGATTTTTTGCATTTTTCAGAAGATTTAAAGGTAAACAAAAACTTTGCATGTAAAATTGCTGTAATCCAGTTGCTGTGAAATTTCTAAAACTGTGACATATATATACACATACCATAAAATGTTAATGTGGAATTCTAAGATCCTCCACTCTTAAAGATTGGAGTTATTTAAAGTCTTAAATAAATTTAGAAAATTTAATATTTAGGACTTTGAATCAATCACTCTTTGTGACTACTTTTGACTTTTAGTGATATTCATGACTTTATTAAAATAAGTTTTCATAAGTTCTGTTTGTAGGCCTTGCTGTCATGTTTGATTTATTTGTATGTACAGAGGATACACAAACTTGTATTCTCAGTTGGATGGTTGAGTTGTTACCATCTTGGATTTCCTCTAATATGCTTTGATGTTGTGTTGCGAGCACATACAGGATATGTGTGAAAAAGCGAGCACATACAGAAAATGAGCTAAAAAAATTCTAATCATCTTCTGCAATTTGAAAGGCAAATCATATTTTGAATTAAAGGTTGTATTTTGCTTTCTCATAACATTATTCTAGAAGAGAAACATTAAATTTTGCACAGAAGCAGCCAGTAACCCAGGTTCTACACTTACCGCCCAAGTGTGTGGTTAACGAAAATAAAGAGAACTTAAATGGGATTGAAAATAAACACTTTATTAACATTTTAATGTACAAAAACAAATCATTAGACATTAGTTTAACACCTACTCTCACATTAATCTAGGAGCTGGACACACAAAAATAGCTGTTCTCAAATTACAGTTGGAATAATATTACTTCACAAAATTTATTGGCCTTCACAAAAACATTACAGGAAATTATTAATTGCCCAAGGGTACCCATGGCAGGTTTATGATAATTACAAAAATATTAGTAACCAAAAGAGATTTCTTCTAATGTACATATTGCTGACTTTGAAGGACCACATGCTATGACAACATACTTTAGTTATGCAATTTTCAATCCACATTTTTTTTTTTAAATGTTTAGAATTAAGCAAAGGTAAAGGAATTAAGTTAAATGGAGATCACTAAGTACAAATGGTTTGGCTTTGGATGCTTAAGCATACTGCCTCCAATGCCTTTGTACATAAAATAAACAAAAATTTAGCCATTCAAATGTAAAAGAGGAAAATTAAAAACAAAAAAAAGAAATCTTGCACAAATTAGAAAAATTTGTTTGAAACTACAAAAAAAAAAAATAACTTAAGCAAAAGACGAGAAAAATGGGGGGGGGTGATAGATGAACAGTGCACAATTAAGCAGCACAAAGATTAGCTCTAATCTTTGTGCTGCTCTTAGCAAAATCTTGAAAGATGATCTAGCCTTCTGAAAGTCCGGAGACTTAGGACTATGCCCTCCTGGGAGACACTGTCATTGATGCGCCACATGTGGTCAGGCACTCCGACATCAAAAGGTAAAAATACAATTAAGGAAACTTCTCACCAGATCTCAGGATGTTGAAGATTTTGGCGATCAACAAGTAGCGACGCGTTAGACGAAGTGCAGATGGCAGGCCATTTACCACTAACCAGCGACAACAGCATTAGCCGTATCATATGTTGGCCTAGTAGGCCATCTTTACCTTTTGCATCATCTGCTGCGCATTAGACTCACACAGTGTTGTTCAGACAATTTCAATCGCCGTCGAAGTTATCACTCATGGGGGTAGTTCACATCATCAAAGGGGAAAAGGATCTGTCTTAAACCATCTTACTCTGCTGCTGACTCACCCAAGACAGGGTGATTAAGAAAAAAACATTCACTCGCAAGAGCAAAAAGTCACAACCTCATGGTCTGGCTGCTGCAACGTAACTGCCTAAGAATTTCGTGCCTAACGCTAACCTCCCGCCCCAGAAAAACATGCTCAGCCAATCAGAGCACAGCAACTCGTTCCAGACATAACCAAAAATTCCCACCAAAACCGCGGAGGGGAAATGTTCTAGAACTTTTGCCCCGCCTAACTTATTATCTACCAGAGATTGCTGGAAAGCCAAAATGGCGATCCCCAAGCGACATGAAAGTGCATCAGAAATGATGCAATCATGCGAAAAACGGAAAAGCCTAAAAGATGAAGAAAAATTTTTGGAATTTACCTGGGAGAAACCTGACAACAGGAAATAAAACAAAAAATAATTTTGAAAAGGATGGGATTATGGGAACATGCAAAAATTAATTAAAATCCCATCAAAACATATCTTTAATGAAAAGGGAGGTATGGTGCACAGCCATTATATTTTAAAACCCAGATTAACCACAGAATGGCAAATTTAAAAAGAAATATTAATTTTAAATACTCTTATGCCTGAAAAGAGCTGATGAAGAGAAAATTAAACGAAAAAATATAAACAAAAGAGAGAAAACATTACTTAGCCAAAACAATTAACAGCCCCTCAAAGGTAAGAAATTACTTAGCATTTATTTAAAATTTTATCTGGAAAGAACCTAAATTAAGAAAAGGAACATCCTGGGTAAAGGTTATATAAACTAATTACTGCAAAAAAATAATTTAAAGTATAAGGTAACAGTGACAACACAACATAAACTAAATGATTTTTTAAATTATATATTCGTCGTACAGCAAAGTAATATATACCATTCGTTTGCAAATAATGTATACTTCAATTTACTATTCATACAATTTGCATAAGAGGTTGTCTTGATATTTAATTCTGCATGAACTTCATATTTTTTCAATGGCAACATCCTATTTTAACTTTATTAAATGAAAGTAAACCTTCAAATTACCCTAAATAAAAATTTTCTAGAATAATTTTGAGATATTCCAAATTCTTTCTTTCTTTTTATGTGTGTGTGTGTGTGCGATTTTAAGGGGTTGTCTCCAAATTGAGAACGGTATATGGAGGTTTTGAATTTTTCTCCGTATATGAGTTTTGCTCATGAGAATTTAAAGGACTATTATTTATAAGGAAAATAATGTTTTCAGTTTTAAAATTATCTGCAATTGGAATATAAAAATTAATACAATCTATCATTTTGTCTAGTTTCAAAACAGCAATTATTTTTGAATTTTCGAAATGATCAGGACAATACATTATAGATTACTGTGTAATAAACAAACTTATACTGATAACTTTACAGTTTTCACTTTTTGAGAAATTTAATATTTAAAATAACTATTCTGATAATTTGCATTAGCTGTTAATTACATTAAAAATAAAAAATATTAATTCAAAATTGCAGTTTCAATTTAACTGAACTAATAGCGTGCCTTACTTATAATCTACCAGATATTTTATGAATAATCCAAATACAATTTATAATTTTTTTCCTTCCATATATGTTATTTGTTGATGTAATAATTTGTAATAATGTAATAATTGTTTAATGTAATAATTTGTATATTTTACTAATGCCATGCAAAATTTAACCAGTGAAAAGAAAAGGGAATAACTCCACTTTTTGTTGATTTTAAACAGAGATGGCCTTTTTTAGGTTGAGCACAAGATTCACAACCATGGGCGCTGGCAGAATATTTCCCAGTGGGGGCAAAGGCTACTCAATAAAGCTTAAAATTCCCAGTCGCCAAGGTGGCGATTAAACTTAAAAAACTGGCGATTTACGACATTCTGACTACCGGCCAGGCCAACATAATGGTGGAGCTGGAAAAATCCATCAACAAATTGCACATAGCAACTGCAAAAATCAATCAACAGATCGCACATACGGCACCTGCAAAATTCAACAGATCTCGCAATGACACACAGAATTCCCCTAAAAAAAAAAAAAAACAGTAGCGGGCTTTTCCCATGTGCTGGGTTGTTCAATTTTGATGAAGCAGCTAAAATATTTAATGAGATAAAGAATCAAAGATATCATTAAAGTCTATTGTTATCAAAATCATTTGTGTATTATATTGCTAATTTTGATATTTATAATCTGCTGAGCTCATTCTAGGCAAGGTCAGTGGCGCGCCGCACCCCGATGCCCTTAAAAAAATAATAATAATAATCGTTAGTGCCCCGATGATGAAAAACTAGACACCCTCTTTTGCCAGTGAAGTTTTTTTAATCTCTAAGAAAGTTTTTTTAGCCCTTTTATTTGTTTAACTGTTATTTGATTGCTTACACATAATGTGTTAATGATACTTGTCAAATGAAAGGGAGGAGTTTGCACAACTTTTATGGTAATAGAACTCTCGCCATCTTTCCCTCTTCCGGAAGCGCTCGGGAGGCCCAGTCCGGGTAGTAGCGGACGGTGATGAGAAGGGGGATGGAAATCAACTGTGTAAAAATTAATTCATCTATAATTTTTTTATTAATGGACCGATTTGTTTGAAATTTTGAGGATCACTTTTAAATGCAAAAATTGATTCAGAGTCTAAATTTTAAAAAGACATCTTAATTTGTTCAAAAGTTAGAAATTTATTGTCAAAACATAATTTCTTTCCCCTTTCTTACTTTGTGGCTTGGAGTTACAGAATGCTTTATGGTTTTCTTTCTGAGCTAGACGGGGAGGGGGAGAAAGATAGTTGATGTTCTTATCTCCTTTCCGGCTATTTCAATATTACCACTTAAATAGGTGACCAGCTGATTGTTAATATCAACAGAATATTTATTATGGCTGCATGATAATCCTGAAAAAAATTTTAGCTATTGTTGTCCATTAAAAAAAAATTAATAAAGAACTGGAATTTGTAGTAGAATAAATATTGAATAACTGGAATAAATATTTATACCATTATATGGTTATTTTGAACAAGAGAGTTATTAATGATTTCATGCATTAACTATAATATTTTAATTTTTTTGAACTTTGCAAAATGCTCAAGTACTGTTCTCAATATGCAAGTACTGTTGCAATTAAGACTTCAGGGTATTTTATATTTAAAATTTTTTCTCTTCCTTTATAATCTTACCGACCCCCTCCCTACAACCAAATGCTCAGAAGTCTGGTGCACTTAAGCAATGTAACAGACCCTGTGTCTCCTTGTCATGAAGTGTGCAAAAGTTCTAGTGCAAATATAATGAGACGTTTCTTTGGTGAAGATGGGTCTGGAAAGTCGATATGTGTTCGCACTGCTGACATTTTAGATACAGCTTTCTTTCCATCTTTTTCTGGGAGAGTTAAATGAGTATGGAGAAAAAGAACTAGCACTTGCAGAATTCTGTACAGTTTTTAAGCTTCAAAAAGAAAGAGCACTTTCTGAGTGGCATCAGCTGCGGACCATAATGTTCAAAAAATTTAAGTGAGGAATCTCACTTACTGCATTGCTTGACAAACTACAGACTGATAGTTTTAACAATATGCAAGTAATCACCCAGGTGAAAAAAATAATTCTCACTCTCTCTCCAGCAATGCAGAAGTGGAGACAATTTGGAGAAGTGCTGTAAACATTATACACGACCAGAGCATGTATATGAAAAAAACTATGTTAGAAAACAGACTATGCATAAAATGCTCTAAGATAAAATTAGAAGATTTTGATCCAACTGCAGCAATTGAATTGTGGTGGAAAGATTCAATTGGAAGAAGACCCAATTTTAATGACTAAAATTGTATTGTAATAATGTATCTCTGCAAATAAATAATTTATTGCATAATATATCTTAAGTAATAAGTAGCCTGTAAATAAGTAGCCAACTATAAGTGTATCGCTATCTAGGGGGGACATTGGAATCGACCACCATCCTCGACTGCGTGCCTAAAACAACTCCATTAAAGTTTATGAGTCTACCGGCCAGTGGCTACAAACCAAAAATGGGAATTTTAAGCTTTGCTACTCAAGGGTAGTGCTGTAAAAGTAACGACAAAAGGAGTATCCGTATGTATTTGTTACTTAGATGTTCACTATTCGTTACTAAGTATTCGTTACTCGTTACTTTCGTTACTACTAATAGAATAGGATCATACGCATCCGAATACCAAGGAATCTAAGGGATTACAGATATGTATTCTAATAGTACCAATACAAAGTACATTAAAATCAGACATTAGAAGAAACAGAAAATTTATTTAACATTTCAAAAAGTATAAAACTGGTGGCATAGAAATCCCGGGTCCCTCCCAATTTTTTATATATTTTTTAAACAATTACTTAAAAAAAGTGTAAGTTTCCATGCCTTATATTTTTTTTTAGTTGCAAATAATATTTTAAATAATAAAAATGTGTGAATTCGTTTACTTTATAAAAATATTTTTTTAAAAGGTGTATTTAAATAATTTGTTATTTATTACTCATTTCGATTCTAGCTAAAAAAAAAAAAGAAAAAGTTAAGTTCGCAATCCTGCTTCGGAACCACCCTGAAAGAAAGAATTCTGATTGCACCACTATTTAGTACTAAAATGTTAGAAAGCCCGAAATTAGCACCCCTTACTAACGTGCTTCTCTTATATGTATTGCTCCTCTACAATTATAAGAACACCCCCCCCCCCCCCCCGCAAAAAAAGAGTTCAACTGCGCATAATAACATACTATACACCGGATCGTATCCCCCCATTGTACGACCCATATCAATAGAGCAGCAGATACTATTCCATCTCCATAACTGTAACGAAACATACGGATTCTTCCAAACCTCATCAAAACGATTCCATTCGGCGCGGCACAAACGAATTGCAACCAGAACATACTACTCCTCAAATACCGAAACTGATTTTTCCCTCCCAACAGCGAGAATCCATAATACTTCCGGTATCTAGTAACGGAAAGGAACATACTATTACTCAAATACCGAAATTCATTTTCTCCCGTTCGAAGTTCGAACCTGGTCGATCCGAAATGCAAACTCGAAAGTCATTTTCCCCATTGAAACCGCGATCCGATATCCAGTAACCCCAGTAACAAATAACGCCTCGCCTGGCAGTCTGTATTCGAAGTTCGAAGCTGCTCGATCCGAAACATCTTCGGATCGAGTAGTAACGATATCAACCGAAAAGTAACAATTCGTTACTTCGAGTCTGAGTGATTATCCGTATCTTAGTACCGAATACATGCGGTTTGCTTCAGCTGTACTCAAGGGGGGGGGCAAGACTACTTTAACATATGGTTATCATGTTGGAAAGCAAAAAAGCAAGGGAAAACACTGCATACAAAAATCCGGGGAGGGGCCATTGCCCTCCCCCTTGCCCTATGCTGCCGGTGCCCATGTTCACAACTGAAAGCAAAAATGAAGAGATTCCTCTGTTTTCGATAGTAAATAACGGACATAAGTATAAAATAAATATAAGACACTGAATGAAAGCACAAAACAGTTTTTTAAAATAAATAAAACTTTCTATAAAAAACACACATAAAATGATATTTATGTCAAGATATGATCATTTCGATTGAAAATTCATTCAGTCTTCCTTAGTCAAAGCCCTTCGTCTCACAAAACAGTGGGAACTGAAAAATGATTTTTCTCAGTTCCTACTGTTTTGTGAGACAGAGGGCTTTGACTGAGGAAGACTTAATGAATTTTCAGTCAAAACAATCGTATCTTGACATCGTATCATTTTATGTGTGTTTTTTATACAAAGTTTTTTGAGTTGTTTTTTTTCTTCTTCGTAAAACACTTTTTTATTGTTTTCTAAAAACAAAGGTTGATGGAGTTATTCTTTTTTTTTTGTTTCACCAATTCGATTAATGCATTTTATATACTTAGTTACTTTTTCAAAAATTTTATAGCTGTAAATGCCCTAATGTTTTGTTTTCCTGTTTGGTTGCTTAAATTTTTTTTTTTTTTACTATTTTCAAGGTTGTTAATCATGATGTGCCCTGCATTTACAAAAGCATTGAAATGTATATACATTTAAATACAAATGTAAAACGAAATATGTATTGTAATTTAAAAACGAGTGTATTTTCATCTGTTTGTATAAGAAAAATTTTATTTCTATAGGCTGTAAGAAATGTCAGACAGAGTTTGAATCTTGGTTTATCTGTAAAAGCTTCTGTATTGGAGTATTCTGGAAATGATGGTGGCAATCTGAGCTTTACTCTTACCAAAATAGGTATTTAATCTGTCATTTTGAAACCAGTTTGTCTTATTTTTTACATTTACCTATTTTTTTTATATATTTTTTTTTAAGTTTAAAAATGTACTTAACATAACTTTATTTATTTTTAGATGCTAACGTGCCACAAGTTGGAAAAAATGTTCTTGCATTAGTGCAGGTAGCCTGCCTTGAAAAAGGTTTAATTTTGAAGTTACCATTTGGATACAGTGGAATCGTTGCTTTGACTGATCTGACAGATGTATATATTTCTGCACAAGAAATGCTGGATAAATATCGTAAATTGAAATTCCTCAAGGGTTGTGTTTTAGAAGTCAATCATCAAACAAAGTGGTGCCAACTGTCATTACGAAAATCAAAGTATATAACTTTTTTTCCCCCCAATATGTATGCAAAGCTATTTACTCTTTTCATGAAGATTCAAATTAAATGTGTCAGTTTTGCTAGAGAATCCTGTTAATAAGACACTAAACTTGTTGCTTCTGTAAGTGTTACATGCAAGTCTTACAATGATTATTTCACAGGGGAAACAACAAAATCAATTAGGGGATCCGCCCCTGGGAAGAAGCAACTAAAAAGTGATTTAAAAACAGCTAAAAGTTAGGAAAATTCTCAGATCTCTGCAAGCATGCAATCTACTTATATAATATGCTAACATATGTGGTACCAAAATCGACGATTTTTCCATGATGTGAATAGTAACAGCTAAATGTAAATATTAGTGCAATAACAATACCGCATATGTAAAAATCCAAATTAAGGGTTCAATGACATCAATTGAAGCAAGTATATGTCACACAGTTGCTAGATTACAAAATAACAATAATGTATACACAAAAATGCAAGATCTTTCGGACTTTTTCACAGCTTTAAAATATCGAATTTACAGTACATGGCACATTAATCACCCATCTAAAAAATGTCACCATGCATTAGGCTAAAGTGCAGTTTAGCCATTTGCGGTTTCAACATCGACTTTTATGATGACACGCAAAATGGGTAGTAACCCTAACCTAAATGAATTTAATGACAAGTACTGTTAAAACCAATGAGATATATGTTAAGAAGTCAGTTAAAACAAAGAAATGTGATTTTCATTTAGATGAGTCCAGTAATTTAGTCAACACTGCAGTGAGTATAAAGAGCTGTAAGGTATGGGGCAGCAAAGCTGGCCGCCTTGGCAGCTAGTTATTAAAAAAGCAATAGATAAAATGATTTTTCTCCTGCTAAAGCAGCATGGGCACTGGATGATTACATCCTTTTGAAAAAATAAATAAATACATAAAATAAAATAAAAAATGACAAATTTATCCTTCTTCAGGCCTCACAAATGGTCTCCTTTTTTCCCTTTTCCATATTGCTAGCTATGGATTCTAGCCATTCTGAAGTCACTCTATTACAAACTTTTCATCTATTGGATGATGAAACGCTTTTACATGTGATCAGGGACAGAAAAATCTCCAAAATTTTACATGCCCAGTCAGGCATGTAACCTAAAATAGTACATACCCAAACCCAAAATTTACTTGCCCCAAAAAACTATATTTTATTGCTCTGTAAACTTTAAATTTACATTATTCATATTGCTTGCATTTCTAAATATAACTGATAGGACTGTATAAAAATTTAAATTTCATAATTTTTAGAAGAATTAATTAATTGACTTCGATTGTGTTTCTGATATAATAGATTATAGAATTTGAAGCCTTTTTGAAATTGAAACTGTGTCTCTGATAAACGGTTTATAAAATAGTCAATGGGCGCTGTTAGCACCGGACACCCGGTATACAGGGTGTCTGTTCTATTTGGGGAGGGGGGTGATCTAATATTTTACCTTATTGTTATTAGACAATATTAAACCTTATTGTTACTAGAGTTAATGTTTTAAAATAGCTGTTTATAAATAATTACTGTAACATTTTTAGAGGGGGGCTGGAACCTTGCCCCCTGTCCAAATACAAACCTGGAAGAGGAACATACTTTTCTCCATCTGTAATCTCAGCATCCTCCCCCTTTCTTCATATATTTATCATCAGCAGTTTCCAGAAAAAAAATGGTAAAATGTAAAAAGAAACAAAGTAACACTGAAAATGTGGAAGAGGAAGTCGACAAAAATGTGCAAGATAAAAAGTCGGGGAAACAGAATCTTTGAAATCATTAGAAACCCTGCTATGTAGCAGTCTGTATGAATGGAAGATTTAGGAATAAACTTAATCATTTTGAATTTGCATTAAACCAATTCTGAATGTTTTCTACATGATACATAAAACTGTTTAAAAAAAAATCTCCGAAGTTATCCTTATTATGCATACCTGCCAACTCTTCTGGTTTTGATAAAAGACTTCCGTTTTCTTAAGCTATCTTCCGGTCTTCAGCCAGAAGATAAAATCTTCCGGACCTATTAGTAAAAGCTAAAAAGCTACTTTGAACTTTCTAAAAAAATCTTAACTGTTTATTTTTCAACATAGGTTAAAAATAAAGTGATATTTCCATTTATTTAATTGCTTTCATTTTTGTGAAAATACTCCATCTGTTTTCATTTTACATAAAAATTTCAGGTAAGCTCTTTTCTATTACTATTTAATTTTGTTTTTATTTCTGTATGTTACTCACATAAAAAATAATGAAAAATGGTAATAAACTGCCAGGTCTTCTGTTTTTAATTCTTGTATTTAAAAATTATCTTATGATTTTTTGTGAAATCTTCTGTTTTTTCAACCCAAGTCTTCCTGTTTTCAGCTTAAGGAGGTTGGCAGATATGCCTCTGGTTTCTATTCATGAAGAATGTTGTAATTTTTTTAGACTGACAGCTGCCATCACCTTTAGGCTTTCTGTTGGCCATGAGCCTTATTATACCGGAAAAAGTCATGATATGTTTAATTTATTGGTATTGGCAAAACACATGAAAAGAATTAATAAACAAATGCTCACCACTTGTCTGATTTTTGTTCCCAGGAAGAGAGTGCACATTGCCGGTCAAGGAATCTTCAAGAACAAACAAGTGCTGGTGTCTGCTTCAAACTGCAACCATAAGCATTCTTGTAACACTCTATGTGCAAATTTCAAGAGCAGTTTATCACTTTCGCTTATTGGTGAAGTCATACTTTCCCTTTATATATGAACCAACCCTACTGCTCCCCATCCCCCATGCTGAAATTGACCTTTGAGTTCTGTTGCCATATTTCAAGAACATCTCCTGTTTCATTTTCAATTAATAAGAACTTTGAAAAACCCCTGTGAAAAAAAAAAAGGGGAAAAGTAGACTGTGGTAACTGGTACATAAATTTGAAGTCTCCACTTTTAAAAATACATTTGTCACATGTAACTGTTGATTTTAACCTTTAGTTAATGTACCCTAGTTTTTCCCAAAACAGACCCCTTACTCCAAACATACTTCCTTTCTTGAGGGTAGTCAAATCAAACATGTATTCCATAAATTTTACAATGTTATTTTTCATTTAATCTGTAATTGTAATCCTTCAAAATTGAAGTATTCTTTTGTGTACTTCCTCTATAATGATTTTTTATTTATTTTCAGGGTTTATGGACAGAAAATAGTGCACTATAATTTTTGTCCAGAAATAACAGAGGATTGTATTAAAGAAGGAATGATTATAAAAGGATTTGTCAAGTCAGTCACAAATTCAGGTATTACTGTTGAGCTTGGAAGAAGATTAGAAGGATTAGTTAAATTACATTCCTGCAAAACTCCTGGTTGTGGATTATGTAACATCGAAAAAAATACTCATGCTAAGTATCTTATTGGAAGTGTTTTAGAGGTTGCTGTGAAAGAAATATTGGCTGATGGAATTTCACTAGCTTTGGTTACTAGTTTTATGGATTTTCAAGTTAACGAAGTAAGTTTAAAATTATTTCTAGCTTACCACAATCAAAAAATATATCACTTTTATTGTTTAAACTACTCCTCTTCATTGAGCTTGGCACCTGGTTACGTCACTCCAAATTTTATTCATTCCCACATGAATCATGTTTTTAATGCTGCCCTCTGTTGTTGAAATTAATATTTTAATCTACCTAGATGTGAAAATAATTAGAACAAGCCTAACAAATTAAAATCCACTATTTATACGAAGTCAACCAGCAATACAAAAATAGTCTTTGATCTAGCATTTTTTATAACTATAAAATTGCTGCTATCAAATCGTCTATCGATTTTGCCTTAAACATACCTGCCAACTTTTATGGATTATCCATAAAATGTATGGATTTTGGTGTTAATTTACTTATGTATGGATATGATGGGTAATTTTATGGATTGCTCGGCAATTTTTGAAGTTCTCAATTTATAACAATTCAATCTTTTTCTATCCATCTAGAGAATATATATTTTCCCTTCAGCACTTTTTTTATTTAAATCTCCAATGCCATAAGAGTAAAAATTGATACCTATTTTGAATTTGAAATTATTTTTTTAAACTTCCACCCCCCGTCTCCTCTCTCAAAAAACCAACTAAGAAAAAACACTCCATTGAATGGGGCAGGTTCAGATTTTCAATTTGATCTTTTTCCATCACTCTTGTGAGTAAATATTTTTCCTTTAGTACTCTTTCATTTAAAGCTTTAATGCTGTAAAGATAAAAACTGATTCGTATTTTAGCGAGAGAGAGCCCACTTCCAGGTTGTTGTTCTTCAGGGGCGTAGCCAGAAATTTTTCGGGGGGGGGGGGGGGTTACGACTACTGCAACTCACATATATGTATACATGTGTGTGATAAGGGAGTGAAGAATATGCATTTTGTATGGCACAAAATTCCTCAGGGGGTGCTATGACCCCCCTAACCCCCGCCTGTTGGCTACGCCCCTGCTGCTCTTTATATTGAACCCACCGACAACAGTCAGATTATTCTCCTCGGAAATAGTTTGACGATGAATTTTTTCTCTTTTTGAGAATTTTTATAAAATTCTGAGATTTTCAAAAATTTATTCAAATTGCACAAATATTTGTTCACACATTATGTAATAATTGACTTACAAAATGAAAACAAAATTTAGAACAATGAATAAAACAAAATTTAGTGACATGATAAGTGGTCTTACAGCCTAAACTACAGACTTCGAATTTTTTTTAAAATTTTATATGAATGTGAGATTTTGTGAAAATTTATTTACAGTATTTAAGTATTTGTTTGTTTAACTCGTATAAACCACTGATGCAAGCAAGTGAAATAAAATTTAGCCTCATCATAGATGGTCACTTAAACTACAGGACGTAATGTACTTCAAAATTTTTTATAGATTTTGAGATTTTGTGAAAATTGATAAGGTATGTGTTCCATTCATGAAAAATCGAACTGAATGAATTATGGAATGGAATTATGTTATATGTCAAGTTAATTTAAACTACATTCCAAAATTTTTAAAAATATTTTATAGTTTTTGCAATTTTGTGTAAATTGTATAAATGTTTGTTATTACATCCCCAAAAACAACTTAAGAGGACAGAATGAAATTTAGTAACATGATCAGCAATGGAAAGAACAATAAAAATCTAGGATTTTTTTTTTTTTTTTTTTTTTTCTTTTGTTGTTGGGAGGATCACTTAAACCGTGTGGATGTAATATATTAGTTGCTCATTCAACTCCAAACAGTAAATTTTATTAGATTTTGCTGAAAATTTCAAATGCATTACAAATTTTTAATCTTAATAAATTTCTTTTATTACTATTTAAATAAAAAAGTTTACAAAATAATTAATTTTTTAAATTAATATAAAAATTTCAAAATTTATAAATATTTTTACCACATACTATTTTGAAGCACAGATACAAAACGTGGATATGCTGCCAAAAGTAGTGTTTTTGCATAAACCAACAGATTGTCCAGGCCCCTCGCATTTGTATTGCATGTAAAAATGCATATGTAAGTATTGAATTTTTCCTTAGGTGTAACTCTGTTGCTTATGGTTTAAATTCAAATATTCTTGTTGCATAACTCAAAAAATAAAAAAGAAACAGAGTTTATATTGTTATTTTGTTATGTTGAGTAGCGTCTGTAACTTTATACTATTATGCAAAAGTGTACAGGGTGTTTCAAAATTAGAGGAACAAGCTTCTAGGAGGAGTAGGTTACACCAAGATGGTGCTTAAATTGTATATTAAAAGTCATTAAAAACTCATTAATTTTAACTTTAGAGTCATACATTTTAAAAATTTTTGTACGAAATTTTGTGAAAATTGCCAAAAGCGGAATAAGTTGCCAAATGTGGCAGGCTACTCTAAAAATCTGTCATGGGAATCTTTTCACTTGCTGAGGAAAGAGCGAGAAGCTACTAGAAAACACATGTCATCCTTCCTCCGTGGATGGGGCTACGCGAGGTGTGTCTGCTCCTTTCACCGGTGCTCCCCCCTTTCCGTTTTCTATGAGTACCATTCCAGCTACCGGACTGTCTTTGTTTGGCTTTATATAAGGGTTATCAGAAAGAGTAGATCGTTTCTCACCAAATATTTCTCAACAGAATTGCATTGCATCTGAATTCTCGGACGTCATTAGGAGTGAGTGTGTATTGCAGTATCCTCAGTCGGAACAAGTGAGCACATGCTTTTCTACTTGCGGCTAGCCTGTGAGCAATGGCAGATTATTGAAAGTTTTGGCGGGGGGGGGGGTAGTTAGAAGATTGACATATACATCCTTTTATGGAAGTAAAATAAGATCTTTTACATTAATTTCTTTTTTCCATAGATATAATAAGAATAGTATAATTCTATGCTTTTTCCTCGGGGAGGGGGGGGGTTGCCCCACCCCCTTTAATCCGCCCTTGGCCGTGAAATACTCCCTCAAGAGTAAACAGAGCAAAAGCATTGCGCATTCAGTTCTGCGCATTTTACTCCTCTCCCACGCAGAGGAGGAATGTGCAAGCTTCTCTGCCCGCATCATTTCTCTTATATTTATTTTGTATTTACTTTCGGTTTCAGGTGCAGAGGGAGGCTTTTCTTAATACGTTCGTTTTTTAAACCAGTTTTTAACCATTAATTAGTAATTAAAAAATGCACATTTTTTTGTGACAGATGTTAAACCAATAACATATGCCGGCTTCTAAATACAAAAAAAAGTTAGTTATAAAAACAAGTACGCTGCTTGAAGAAAATGCTTAGATTTTTTTAGAGTAAACTCATTAGAGCAGCGGTTCTCAACCTTTTTAACATCGATCCCCCCAACAAAGGCTAAATTACGGTGCCCCCTCCTCATATTTTTTGGCATACATTCAGTTTTTTAATCTTTAACAATGAACATTTAGTCGAATTTTCCACAAAATAATGTTATCAACAAAGTTTGGATGAACATTTTAAGCGAAAATAGGTATATTTTTGAGTAAAAATGAGAATAAATAAGATTTTTTAAAAAACATGCATCACTACTTGCTCTTTGGTTTTTCTACCCCCCCTGCAAACACACTGTTCCCCCTTAGGGGCCGCGTCCCACAGGTTGAGAAATGCTGCATTAGAGCATTGTGGTATGAAACACATACCACTTATTCAAACTTTTTTTCTAAGCTATTACATGCTAGTATAATTTTGCTACCAATTGCTATTCACCCACTTTACAAATGTATTCATAATTAGTAAAATAAAATAAAAACTTTTTAACAAAAAAATTAAACCGCCAAAAAACTCAAAAGCAAAAAATAATAAACCTTTTTTTAATTAACCTTAATAACCAAGTTCTTAAACTAATTAAGTATACCTAAGTAATTTTGAGTCGGTGCCAAACAACCAATGAACAAAGATCACTAAATTGCCTAAAACTCCATTATTAATAGGAGTAATTTATTGTTCACACACAGATTTTAATGCTGCATTGTGTATTACAAAGTAGACCTCTCTGCATTTCTGCGAAAGCTCGTTGATCGTGAGCGACGTGCGGAGAGTGCATTTTTTGGAATGTTAATGTTTATCCCCGGAGATTTCACGTTGAATTGTTAATTTGATTTGGTTATTTCTTTAAATTTAAGCTATAAACGCAAATTAACAGCTTAGTGACGCCAAATCAGCAAGTGAATTCTTTACATTCATCTGTGTACGTCACACAGCAGCTAGAATTAAAAAATAACTATTACGCATGCACAAAAATTCAAGAAATTTCGGATCTTTCAACAGTTCTGAAGTATCCAATTTGCAATATTTGACGCATTATCATACCCCCCCCCCAAAAAAAAAAATAAATAAATAAATAAAAACGCCGCCTAGCGGTACACATTTCTTTATGGTTGCCAGTCAAAACTACCAACGGCAGGGTACTTCACTCCCGCTGAACATTGCCCACGATGGTGCCAAAACCAACACTAAATGAACATCAAAATGTAAACAGCACCGGATATGGAACATAGACCAGTTCTTTTCAGTTGTATGAATTTCGAAAAAAAAAATTAACAAATTGAACTTTGGAAATTTTAATAACATTCAAATACTCTTTTGCGAAACGGCAAACAAAAACAAAATGTGTGCATGAGATTTGCACACTCGCATGCATTAAAATCATTTATTCAAAATTAAAGCATTGATGCATATGTACGTAAATTCAGAACTACAAAAAATCTTAAAAGAATCATTTTAACAAGCGAAAACAAAATGTACACATATGTGCTGTGTACTGTGAACGAAGATGTATAATTGGTTTGATGTGCAGTTTTAAACGATGATGTAAAAACGTCGCCAATATCACTTGCAATGGACGATATCGATACGATGCTATTTCAATCACGTGTCGGTGGAAAATACAAATTTGAACTAAACAGATTGAAACATCGAGTATCAACTGAAACTACATTTTAAGTTAATTGATTGGAGGTCACGTGTTGGCTGAAAAATGACGTCACACGGACACCGTCCATTTAAAAAAAATCAACTGTTCTTGTAATAGCATCTAACAAACATCGATTCAAGAGCTTATATGCCTCGTTAGAGCTTCTATTTTATTTTATGAAAACTATAAAATTTAAGGAATATTACATTTTTACGAGGAAAAGGAAAAAGATCACTAAACGAGCTGGCATTTAAAAAAAAAAATAGCTATTTAAAAGTCATATTTTATGCGTGTTCATATATTACAATCAGTGAGTGAAAAATCAATCATCCCCTGTTTTCCTACTCTTAGAGTTGGAATATTTTTTCCAAATCTATATGGGACCAACTTCGGGGTATACCCTTTCCAATAAAAAAAAAAAAAGAAATATCAAAATCGGATTACGAAGAGTGTTTTCAAGAAGAAAAGAGTGTTTTCATTTTCAATGGCATTGGTTGCTTTGTAAATAATTTTACGTTGCGTATAAAACAACGTTTTGTGCATCGAAGAGCTAGTAAGATCTTAATTGATTTAAAAATACTAAGCTTTGAACTTTTTGCACACTTAAGTTTAGAAAATTTTTAACTGCTATAATATTCGAATTATTATTTCTCTGTTAATACGTATACATCTTTTAGTCAGTTCTGTATAATTGCAATCAAATACTACTTACTCATTCAAATCTTCAATTATATAAATCTTCTCTTCAAGTTAACCTCATGTGCATATGAATAATATGTTACATTTTAAAGATTGATTTACAAATTTATAATTATCATTTGTGTTCCATTAAAAGTATTTTTTTGTATAAAAATTTATACATATTTAAAATGATGTTTTGAACTCTAGAGTTGCATTGCAAAATTTTGACTCCAAGACTGTGTCTGGATAGTTTTCTTTATCAATATTTGTCAGAACAATATAAAAATACGTGGGAAATCATACAAATCGTAACGTTGCTTTCCCATGGACAATCCTCGGTAGAGAGAGGATTCTCCATCAATAAATGTATGGAGGTAGAAAATTTAAATGAAATTTCATATGTATCAAAAAGGCTTGTGTACAATTTTATAAAAAAAATTTAATAACATTCATTCAATACCTATCAATGATGAAATGAGGAAGGCAACATTATCCTCTAGGATGAAATACCAACAATACTTAGATGATCAGAAAAAAAGAAGCACAATCTTCTGCATTAGGAAATAGCTGACTTGGACAGATCTGCTGACAAACTTGCCGAAAAGGCCGAGAAGTCCAGTGACATAGCTCTCTTTGTAAAATCAAATAAAAACAGAAAGCTTGCTAAAGAAAAAAGCAGCTAGCTTGTCTCTTTGCAAAAGCAAATTGACAAGAAAAAAAAAAATGCTAAATCTATAATAGAAAAGCTTGTATACATAAATGTTGTTATTTCCTTATCATTTGTGTTCATGTCATTTATTTATTTTATCTCTTCTTTCTTTTTTTATGTTCTAACATTAAAAATTATAGCATATTTTTATGAAATAAACTCGTGATTTTGTAACTTACGTTGAGAAGTAAGTAGTTATTCAGAATTCATAAGGTCATTAAAAAGTCATTAATTTCTATTTCCTACAAGCTGTATGAACCCTGATCTAGAACAGTGTTTCCCAATCCACTGGTTAGGACATAGTCACCAGCCCATGAAAAAATAATTTTTTTAAAAAGTTATTTAAATTTCTCAACTAGTTTCCACAAAATCAAACCTTTTAAAGAAAACCAAAGAAATTTTGTCAAGGCGTTTAATTTTATCTAATGGCAGTCTGCAAAAATATTTTTCAATTACTGCCGATGCGCAGATGGGCAAGTACTGATGTAGAGCATAAAAAGGGCACCGCGTACTCTATAGCTGTCTCTGGTCATTTACAAACTTCTACAATAATAAAATGTTAAAGATGATTCAGAATCATAACTACTGTTCTGTCATAGGGAATTGAGCTCTGTCAATCACTGGAGTTAGACTATTTCATTTCCAGGCATCCATTATTCGATGTTCTCTGTGTTTAAGGGATATTATAAATTAAGTAACATTAAAACTAGTTTTTTTATTACTAAATATATTCTTGTTTTATTCAAACTAAAAAGATTTGTATCAATTATAATATAAGAAAGCTTCCAGGGAAGGGTTCAACTCAAAATATGTGTAAAGTAAAGGATTTTTTTCTTTCTGGCAACTGGACACTCAGGTTTTGTCAGACTATGTAAATAACAGTAAAGTTTTATTTTACTCTTAAGTATAAAATAAATGTAAGTACAAAGTTATTTGATGAAAATACTTCTATTTTAATTACACTTTACTAGCAAATTGATTGATTTTTATAGAATAATGATGGATGTTCAAGGCTGATAGTTTCAGAAAATGCGTCATGGGATGAAATGGACTAAAGATACATCTCTTTGAACTAATTGGTATGTTGTTTTCTTTATCATACAAAATTTATACAAGCAAATACTGGTGTCTACCAGACCAATTAGAGATTTTCTTTTCTATGTCTGTTGATCTTAAGACTGTAGTTAGAAAAAATCTTGTGATATTAGTACATAAATACAAATAAAATATTCATGTTAGAGACCTTGAAAGTTTTAGGATACCTCTTCACAAGCTGTACTACACACTGTACAAGGGCTGTCTGAGAAGTTTCCGACCTAACAAAGAAAAGAGATTTTTTCTCCAAATTCAAATTTATTTTTCTACATAGTCTCCTTGTATGTGTATACATTTCTCCCAGCGATGCTCCCATCCTTTTAATCCGTCCAAATAGTACTTAGTCTTTCTCTGCAAAATAGTTATTGACAAAGTTTATGACCTCCTCATTAGACAAAAATCTCTGTCCTCCGAGAGCAACTTTCAGATTAGGAAACAAAAAGAAGTCGCTGGGGGCTAGATCTGGTGAATAAGAAGGATGTTCAAGCAGTTCAAACCGTAATTCATAGATTTTAGCCATGGAAACTGCTGAAGTGTGAGCTGGAGCATTGTCTGGGTGAAACAAAATTTTCTTTTTCTGCAAATGTGGCCATTTTCCCGTAATGTCTGCCTTTAACTTGTCGAGTAAGGATGCTTAGTATTCTCCTGTGATGGTTTTCCCTTTTTCTAGGTAGTCAATTAAGACAACTCCATGGCTATCCCAAAAAGCAGTCACCATCACTTTCCTAGCTGAAGCTCTTTTAGAGCTGATTCCCCTTTTGCAATCCACTGTTTTGACTGCATTTTTGTTTCTGGGGTATAATGATGAATCCATGTCTCATCTATGGTAATTAATCATCACCAAAATTCTGATTTATTGCGTCTAAACTGCGTCAGAGAAGTGTTGGAAATGTTCATTCGAACTCGTTTCTGGTCCAAAGTGAGCAAATGCGGCACCCAACGTGCAGCCAGCTTTCTCATACCCGATTCTTGATTGAGAATATAACAGACACGTTCCTTGGACATGTTCATAGCTTCTGCTCTCTCCCTAACTTTAATTCGACGATCGTCCAGCACCATTTGATGAACTTGAGCGATGTTATTGTCCGTGGTTGCAGTTTTTGGCCTTCCCGAATGTTCATCAACGCCCAACCTGGTACTGCCACATTTGAATTCAGCTGCCCAAAATTTAACTGTAGTCAGTGATGGTGCAGAGTCACCGTACACAGAATCCAACTCATCCTTAATTTGTGTAGGTGCCTTTCAAAACCAAGTATACATGATAACAGCTCGATACTCAATTTTTTCCATTTTCATACAAACAGTCACATCGACTCACTTAAATAAATGTCAAACAACAACTGCAAGTCCAGAATAGCTGAAATTTTGTTCTGTATTTATCAAACCATACGAGAGTATGTTCTCCAACTTTTATGGACAAGTGCTGCCATCTACATGTTGAGGTCGGAAATTTTTCAGACAGCCCTTGTAATAAATAAGCCAGTATCAGTTACAAAAGTTAAAAAAAAATTCTTATATAAGTAAAAAATTTTATGAAATATGTGACAGTTTTCAAAAGATTTTGCTGTGCAATTCCATGCTGAAGAATTCTTTCTGAAAGTTTTATAAAAAACACACCTTTTCATTTACTACAGTGTATAGTGCAGCTTCTGAAGAATCAAGCTGAATTTTTTTTTTCAAGCATTTATTGTAGTTAAACTTGCGTACAAAGACTGAAATTGTGGTTTTGTTTCTTCAACTCAACTACAACCTTAAGTTATTTTTGAAAAATTTCTCCTAACCAAGTTGAAACATTTATGCCACTGTAATGTGTTTACCTGAACGCTATATATATTTTAATCTCTTGAAAGCTCCATGAAGTTTTTGCTTTCCATTACTTCTAATACTTTGAATAGTTTGGAATTTCTTTAAAAATAGCTCTGGGATTTTCTCTAAAAATTGCAATTTATTTATTTATTATTTTTTTTTTAACTACTGGCATAGCTGTATTGTATATTTTTATGAAAAGCCACAAAAATTTCAACAAAATTACATCAGTCTCAAGTCTAGCCAAATAGTTCTTCAGTTAAAGCCATTAAAAGATTACTATACCATACAAAATTTCTGAATTTTTCAGAGTTTCAATACTGCCACATACAATTCAAAAATCATCAATATAAGGACATGATTAGGCAAGTTGGAGTGTTTGGGCTGATTAAATTTCTTAGCAACTATGCGAAAAATTCCAGAGCTGGGAATCAAAAACAGGACCTGGGTTTGATCTCTAGCTTTGGAATTTTTTTACATACCGTATATACTCGTGTATAAGCCCACTTTTTTTGGACAAAAATTTGGATTGAAAGTGGGGAGGTGGGCTTATACACGGGTCAAAGAAAACTTCAAAATTTCATCATCGGAAATTCAATGTTCAGGGAGCAGTAAACATCTACACACATATGCGCAAATATGTATACTATGTACATGGTAAAACCATGGTCCCGGAAATTGGCATGTTAATCCCCCCCCCCCTTCCGGTACCCATGCATTTGGGGCAACCAATTTAACTTTATGGAAACAAAAGTAAGATCTAACACATTAAGTTTTTGTATTTTGACAAAATGTTACAAATTACAAGAAAAAAAGAAAGGAAATACAAATACTATACATTTCACACCATTCTTCGTCGGGGCATCCGAAAAGTTCTTTAAAGTCACTTTCAGTCCTGATTTCATCGTCATAAATGTCAACAAAATCATCATCTTCTTCGGAATCTTCCGCGACTCAATTAATGAGTCTTCGCACCCGTCCATAGAATTGCTTATGCAGCACTTCTTGAACGATTTCACTGTAATATCCTTTGGAATGGATTCCCACGAATTTTTTACCCATTCAGTTACTGTTACGATGTCCACTTTTTTTTAGATTGCTTGTCTTTGTAGTCTGTGCATTATCGGAAGCCATCCATTCGTTCCAGAAGTTTCGAAGCCGGTCTTTGAGTGCTATAAGGCGGCAATTATGTTGACCCTGCGTCGCAAAACAATCACGTGATCACCGAAAGTCAGTCGAATTCTGGTAGGGGGAGTATTTCACGGACGCGACCATTTTTAAAGTTGGGAGGGTGGGCTTATACACGGGTCAGTCATTTTTGAAAGATTTTTGGGAGAAAACTGGGGAGATGGGCTTATACACGAGTATATACGGTACTTATTAAAAAAATTAATCAGCCTAAACACTCCAACTTGCTTAATTTATTTGAAAGGTTGATAGAATCACTTTCTAAAATATGTTTAAAGACATGATGTTTTGACCATTGGCTGGTTTTATACAAATTATCCAAGTCAAAAGTAGTATTTTGAACTGCTTTACTTAGGCTTCTGTTACATTTATTTTCTATTCTAGAAAAATGAAGCTTATAAAATTTGAATTTGCTGTGTAATTCACAAATATTAATGTATAATCTCTTTTTGCAGGAGAAACAGAAAATGTGATTAAATATTTTATGTCATCATAAAAAAACAGTCCATTAAAAGCAGTCTATTAGAAGTCCACATTTATAAATAAATTTCCATTGTTGTGTACAGCTAAGGGGAATAAAATGCTCACTTGCTCTTTATTTGGCTGTCGCTCCTTGGACAGCAAAATTATACATACCTTCATTAGCAAAGAACATATGCTTTAATCTCGTATTAACTTAATTTGTATAAGGGGCTGTCTTCATATTTAGTTCTACATCAATTTCGTTTTTTTTTTCAACGGCAATACTTTATTTTGACTTTATTATTGAAAGAAAATTACCCTAAATATAAATTGTCACCAGCAATAATTTCTGGAGATATTATAAATTTTCTTTTTGTGCAATTTTAAGGGATTTTCTGTAAATTGAAAAACATTATATATAGTTCTGAACTTCTCGCCCTTCATTAGTATCACTCGAGATAGTTAAAAGAAATATTATTTACAACTAAAATGCTGTTTCTAGTCTTAAAGAGGCCAGCCGAGAGAGTGGCTGTTTTTTCCCCTTAGCTGTACATAAACATTTGCTGTTTGGATGTAAAGGCAAAATGTGGACACAAAGGCTTAATAAAACTATCGTGTGTTCATTAATATTCATCTGTGTATTCATTGATACAAAAATGAAAATAAAAATCTGTTTTATCTATAATGTACTGTAAAATCCTAGTGCATCAGCTTTTGTGCTTTATTTTTCTTTAACAAATTACGTATATTAAAAGTAGCAGCTGCTGCTGTGCTTTAACTTTTTCCTCACAAGAAATGCAATAAAAGGAAAAATATTAAAACAATAAAAGTATAAATATAAATAATTATTTAGAGGGTTGCCACCGGGAAGGGAAAAATATGGAAAAGTCGGAGAATTGTGTTTTTACCAGAAAAGTCAGGGAAATATTGCAAATTTTGGTTAAAAACCTGTTAATCTCAAAACGCTACCTGGAAAATTATTAGAAGCCCACATTTATAAATAAATTTCCATTTGTCATCAGTCAGGAAGACTACAATTTAATTTGATGTAGGTGTGCTAATGGTTGATGATCTCTGTTGATATGGCAGTTGTAAATTGTGTGTACAGTCAGGGACTGCAAGTCTCCTGTTTTTCCTTTTTTCTTCTTTTCCTATTTTTTAGGATTGACTCCTGTTTTCCTATTTTTTCATTGTATTACAATTTCTCCTCCTATTTTTTTATTTTTGTCCCCTTTCATTCCTTTTTTTTCACCACCAGTGACAATTCTCTTTTGATTTTTTCTTTCGGAATAATGCCAATAATGTTAATGTTGTCATTGTCAGCTAAATGACTACTATTCTTGAGCTTCAGAGACTATGGCACTGCACACATTAAGGAACTATTTGCTATGGTTTTGAAAGAGTGTTCGTAACTTTAACCTTGAAATCCCTGAAATCAGCATCGAACCATTCTAGAAGCAAATTTTTTTTTAATTACATGATGACCACAGTTTTAAAGAGTACATTTAAGAAGGCTGACACACCTACATTTTACTTATAATTCTCGGGTTTGTCATTTAAATGTATAATGTGTGAATTTCTAAGTAAACAGCCAACTTGAGGTATCGCAATATGTTTTTATCAATTACTACTACTTTTAAATTAAATTTAATATTGATACTGATGGATCATTTTTTAAAATCAAATATAATAAATATTTATTATCAAAGAAGTCTGAAAACTGAAAATATTTAATACCTTTTATGTGTTCATCTATCACTGGCATAACTGGGTAGGCCTTTTAGAACATTCTATGGTGGGCTTTAGCCTACTCTGTGGACTCCATCTCCTATTCTTGCAATAGAAAATACAATTTTTCTATAGTGGGCTAAAATCTTGCTAGGGTGAGCCTAGCTCACCCTAGCCCATGGTGTACACCTGCACCTGAAAAGACAACTTTGCTGCTAATTTAAAATTAAGGTGACTTTTTTTTTTTCAAATCAATAGAATTTTCAGAGTTTTTGGCTACTTCTATCATACTTGTATACAATTTTTCTGGAATATATGATAAGAAAGTATAAAACGGCAGAAGGGCAGTGAGCCCTTTGGAGTCACTTTAGTTTGCTATTGTATGTCTCATGCAGAGAATGGATGCCCATTCTGCTCAGAGCATGCTCTGTGTTTGGTGCGCTTTTAGAAGTAAGATTATGTTTGTTTTGAGAACCTTGTTTTTGAACGTTGCTTGTGAAAACTTTCTTCATTCTGTGGATGGTGGTCAAGCCTGTGGAATTATTTTGTTTGTGAAATATGGCATCTGTGATGGCTTCTGCAATAAGCGGACTGTTTATAATATTGCTGCTGGTGGTTAGTGCCTGTGAATTTTGTACAGCATATTTTTCATATACATTTCACTTAGCTTGGATACTATTACACTAACTAAATATTTACGTAAATTTTACTTGCCCTTTTGGATAGTGTGACTCAAAAGATAAATTAAATTATTGAAATAAATTCATTTGAATACATTATACAGACTCAGTGAAAGTGTGATATATTTGACAGTATATTTCATAATTAAAAGCATTGCTTAAATGCGTAAATCTTCTTTAGAAAGTAAAACGAAAGTAACTGTAATGGAATTTAAAAACAAATCTTTAAAATTCATATAGCTATAAAGTAAAATGCTACGTCACAAATTTTTAACCCGTTAAGGGTTTTTGCATTGTTAAATACAGACTAATATTTTGACAGCTTTTAGCTTTCATTACAGTTTTTTAAAAGTTATCCTTATTTTATTCTGCGAAATTTTTTTTTTTTAAGGTACTTATGTTCTCCCAGTGTGCCTCTTTGCGGGGACAGGAGTTGGGGTGCAGTGGGATGAGTAATGAACATAAAAAATCAGCTATATTATGCCAACACATTATTATAGCTAAATTCAGATTACAAGAAACATATCCAGAAAAAAAAATGACTAGACAGCGTGAACAGAGCTCTAGGAGAGAAACTAGTGATTTAAAACTACTTTAACTTAAAATTGACCAAAATTATAACTTACAGCGCTTATTTTGGACATGGTATGATAGTTGAAGGTATGGCTAGACCCCAATGACTAGGGTAGACTGAATCAGGGACCCTTAAATTTGTTTCCTTACTATCTGACAACTATTTTAGTGAATTTTGCCCTGTGTTTTCGTACAATTCTAGGAATGTGCTGTACATACCATAAATGCCGGCGTATAACGCGCACCTATAATTTAAACTTCATTTTTTTTATTTTTATGTATATCCTCCGTATAACGCACACCCTTTACTTTGCAATCACAGACTTGCCCTATGAAATCCAGAAAGTCTTTTACTTTGGGATATGTTCGGATCGCATTTAACGGATATTACAAAGAAATTAATGAAAGGGTGTAACACAGACATGGCAGTTATTCCAGGCGGATTAACGCCATTAGCTCAACCTTTAGATGTGTGTATTAATAAACCATTTTAAGGAAATTTAAAGCGATTTTGGAATACGGGGATGTTGGAAGGAGGTAAAACATTTACGAAAGGAGGTGAAATGCGTCATGCCAGTCTAGAAATAGTGTGTGAGTGGATAATACAAGCATGGGATAAAATTAAACCTGACATAATTAAAAAATATAGTATATCGAACAATCTAGATGGAACGCATCATAACTATTTATTTATGGATCAGAGTAACAGTGATAGTGAAGATGAAAATGAATTTGATCATGTGCCTGAAAATATAATGAAAGATGAATATGTGAACTTTTTATGCTGTTCGATAATGGAAATTGAAGTTCGTAAGTTATGTCATTTCTTTTAAATAAACAACATTCAGGTACATGTAGAAATCTCATTTTTTTATGCTCATCTTTTCCTTATTTTGAAATTTATCCGGCGTATAACGCGCACAATTAAATTTCGACCATATTTTTTGTATGAAAAGTGTGCGTTATACGTCGGAATTTACAGTATATGTGGGTTGCAGTAGTCTGCCATTGATTGGGTTCATTTTAATTCATTGGGTTTAGTTTTTTGGCTGCCATTGATTGGGTACATTTTAACAGTTCACAGTATAGCTTATAAAGATACATTCTAAATTTTTCTGAGTCTTCAGCACAACTTATTTCTTTAAAAACATGTTCAAAGTTATATTATTTTCAAGTGGAACAGCCTTAACCATTGCCACCGAGACTCGAGGCCAGATCGCTGGTTTGTGACGTCACAGGCAGAAGGCGGCGATGAACTCGCTCCAAGAAAATAATGCAAGATTGCAATTTCAATCTTTTTTTTTCTCTTTTTCTTTACATGATAGGTGGATTCAATCAGTTGATTTGTTATCTTTAACCAGTGTGGTTTTGGCCTTTCCGTCCGAACTGGTTGAATTACTTTTTACATCTATCAATACTTATGAGGAAAAAAAAAACAGTTTAAAAAAATTTCTTTTTCAAATTTAAGTGTTGCTACTTTAAAGCACTTTTGATAGAAAAAATACTTTCTCGCAGAGAGGTACAGACAAGAACAAATAACATAGCAAAAATATCTTATGGAGCTATAAATATATATAGAACTAGAAAAGTAATAATATAAAAGAACTCACTTTATCAAGGAAAAAAAAAATTTTTTTTTGTAATGTGTTTTTCATAATTATAATAAAACCACTTTTTAATACATCAAATGAATCTCAACTGAGATACTATTTTGATAACGCTATATACATTTAAATTATTATTGTTTTTTTTTTTTTTTTTTTTTTTTGCTATTGATTTTTTAGTAAAGATGCTAAAAGGATTATTTCAGCATTTCTTTTTTTGGAGTCTTCCAATATCAAGTATGTGTGTGTCAATAACTAAAATTCAAGCAAAAAATTACTGAAATTAAGACAAATGATTCATCACAACCAAAACTCTTTATTGATGCAAAGTTTTACATTAAATAAATAAACAAATATAGCCAAAATAAGGTTTTTACCATTAATATTTTTTTGAGCATATAATATCAAAAAATAAAGATTCACAATCAATTCTGAATTGATTATATAATAATATATATATATTAAAAATCTTGAAGTTTCAAATACATTTAAACTGAATAATTCCTACATAAGCAATACAGTGCATTTTATTTTATGATTTTTTTCTTTTTTGCAGGCTTAGAATAAGAATTGTTTTTACACACCATTTTATAAGTAAAAAATGACCCCTGTACATTTAAAATCATTCAACATAACTTTGCTTTGAATATTTTGGGCAAACTACACAAGTTTTATATTAGAACAGTGCATGAGTTAATATATATATATATATACTTACATCTGTTTTTGTTTTAAATCTATTTTCATAGTTTAAAATAATCAATAACTACTATCCTTATTTGTATTAAAACTTTTCTTTTCAAGCCTTTAATTATAGACACCAGATTATTTATTTAAAAACTGTAGATTTTTAGAATCATAGTTTAAGTGTTCATCAAGTAAGTGTATCAAATATATTATGTGTATAATAAAACACATAAATATCATCCCTTTATAAATTAGAATAAGTGTTGTAATGCTGAAATATTAAATATACTTAAATGTTCATAAATAATATTGCAACCATGTAAAATAAATTTAATTTTTTCACTCTATCTAGATTGGGTGAATAATCAAAAAATTATTTTTTATATCAAAATGAATATATTAAATAGCAATAATAATAAATATTAGGAGTCTTTGGTAACAATAAATAAATACTACTGAAAATGCTTATGAATACTTTCTTATTAACAAAATTAAAAACATTTGATGACTGTGTTTTCAGCGATATGGTTCATAAGTTGCATGGTTATTCATATTATTAAATTTTATTTATTGGTCAAAGTATTTAGTTTTCTTTTATTCTGTTTCTTAGTAATGTTATCATTTTTTGTTTTGCAATAATTTTTTAGCAATGTATTAGTTGTTGCTCTGACAATCAATGATATTAATTTGCTACAAGAGTGTTTCTCACAATCAATAAGAAAGATGTCTTTTGTAGATAGAGCATTTAAAGTGATTTGAATAGCTGCCTGTCTGTGATTTGTTACTTTAAGGAATTCCGTTTCTAATTCAGAAATTAGCTTTTTAATAACAATATAATTGTGTGCAACAATATTTACCACATCTATAGTTGGATATTTTAAACCCCCTCTATCAAAATCACAAATAATTTTGTAATTTGGTTCAAAAGCTAATGTCCTATCAATTGTTAAATTATTTTGACAAGTATCACATTTTAAATTTAAATGCAATACTGAATGGGTACAGTACCCAGCTAAAAATGTTATAATAGGAAATTGGTTTTTTTCTTGGTCAATATCATCATCAGTTACAAATACAGATGAAAAGGGATCACTTAAAGAAATGGGATTATTTTCAGCCATATCTACATTCTCACTATCACAGATAAATTCGTCTACATAAAATGATCCTTTAGATTTAGATTCAAGGTTTAATTTTAAAACTTTGCATGTTCTTAATTTTTTTTCTACTTCTAAGATTTGTCGCATTGAAATGTGATAATGGGTGCCAGCCATTCTCCGATATAAGCTAAATCTTGCTTCCAATTCATCCGTCTGTATTTTTCCAGGTAATAAATAAGACATTCCAAGTTCTGATGTACAATACTGCGTCAGTTGTATTATACAATTTGTGGTAATTAAAAGAGCAGAATGTGTTTCCCTGGTGAGCTTACCAGTGTCATGATTTAATTTCCCCCAATTTTCTAGCCAATCCAAAAATTTACATAGAAATATTAACTTATCATCAGTTTCACTATAGGTCAATGGTTTACAAAATTCATTTTTCAAACGTGATCCTTTATGTGGTGATTTTACATTCATAATCGAGAACCATTTGTGAAACAGTTCAACATACGCAGATGTTCCTGAATAATTCAGTATATTATTTGTTTCACCAACACTTATCAAACTTTTGCTTACAATTGGATTAAACAATTGGAGTGCAAGATTCACGTTTTGCTTTTCTAAACTAGTGGGCCACAATGCTTTTTGGGATAAAGTATAACCATACTTTAAAATATTTACAGATTCAATTTCATACAGTTTTTTAACTGATAAAAGGGATGCAGTAATAATTTTATTAGACGTTGCATCAAAACTTGGATAATACATGGCCTGTTCTTTATTTCTTTGGTTCACCCAATTATTTCTAACGCTTTTAATTATATGGACTGGGTCTACACAATAAAATAATGGTCTTTGTAAAATGCAGGGATGGGAATAAACATAATTTTCAGAAGGATTATTAAAATGCGCAACACATTTTCTATTTATGCTATTATTATCAGTAACAATGACTATTACTTTAAAACCGAATTCTTCTAACTTTATAATAATTTTTTTCACTATTTCAAACAATATATCTGCTGTAATTTTTTTAACAGGTAAAATATATACAACATCTTTAAATTTAGAAAACAAACTTTGCAGCATGAACACATGAGCACTATTTGCAGACTCTACACTATCATGTGCAAACCCAACAATAGCACCCCCCTTAAAATCAAAACAGGCTTTTAAATGAATTTCGTCAATCATGAGGGATACATATAAATCTTGTTGTTCAAGAGTTTTTACCCTTTGTTTTGCATACCCTAAAAAATTGTCTTTTAATTCATCTAATGGGTTTACATTAAATTTTGCAGTTACTCTCTGTATAGTAGATGGATGAGGTAATATTAGTTCACTCGACTGACGAATAAATTTATAGGCCATTGGAGATATTAAATAAAACATACATGCAAAAATTAACGTTTCGGGAGAATATCTATATTTTTCAGGCTTAGTAAACACGAGAGAAATTTGTTCTTTTAGAAAATTTAAGGAGATTCTTTTATCATCATCAACTATTTCAGACAAGTTACTAATTAAGGATAATACAATATCAAGGTTTGGCTTTTCTTTAGAAGGGATTTTATCATTCATTTCAATAGCTTCTAAAATACTCATTACATCATTTATATTTTTTACAGTAATAGGAAATTTATAACAAGAAAAACTATTTACAACCTCACCTTTATAGGATAATCCAAGCTGCAGACTTTCATTGATTACAACTGAATAATTTAGTGAGACATTATTTAACTCTGTCTGAAGATTTAAAAAAATGATGTTATTATTTTTTTTAATAACATCCCAAAATGCAGATGGCTGAAATTTCAATAAACAAAGACCAAGTTCTTCGATATTAGTAAAGTCTCTTTCTTTATCATAAGTGTTTTTTGTTTCTAAACTTTGAGCAATAGCTGCCTGGATGTTCTTTTCCTCAGCACGGTTTCTTTTTCTATCCGGACATTCTCTTCTCGGCATAGAATCTGAGAAGTACTTGGGATAATCAGGAAAAATAGTTGGCACAGCATCTTGTTTGAGGCGCTTTCTCTCCAGCTTCGCTGATATAAGTTTTCCATGTTTTTCATCAAAAGCTTCAGCATGTGTTTCAAAGCAAGATGGGGCAAAATGACGTTCACATACCTTAAAAAAAAAAAAAAAAGTGTGTACTCTCATCATATATAAAAATCAATAACAATTTAACTTCAAACTTTATAAATATTAAACAAAAGTATAAATATCATATATTTCAAAAGATTGAATCTATGAAATATTTTCCGATTAGTATCATTAGAAAATTAAATATCAACAACATTAACTATCAAATTATTAGTTTTAGAAAAGTGCAAATGGGCCTCAATTTTAATAAATTACCTGTAACAGGATTTCTAGTAAAGAAACATAACTATGTGATTTCAATTATGAGAAATGAGAACATTAAATCAACTTACCCTAGAATTCCTTGTAGGGTCAAAGTTTTCCCTAGAAATTCGTTGCAGCCAAACTTTTTTCAAATTGTCCTCCTTTGGAAACATGAATACAGCAACTTTATTTTTCTCATCGTAATTTCCACGACAGTGTGGCACACAGCACTTGTTGGGCATGTTCTGAAAATTATTGTAAAGTACTGTAAAATTGATTCAATGATGTATACATACAGGGGCGCAGCCAGAAATTTTTCATGGGGGGGTTACGACTACTACAACTCATATATATGTATACGTGGGTGTGACAATGTAGTGAAGAATATACATTTTGTATGGCAAAAAATTCCTCATGGGGGGGTTATGACCCCCTAACCCCCCCCTTGGCTACGCCCCTGATACATATATTAATAACAGTTATATTTAATGCTATCCAACATTACAATTACATACACGTGAAAATAAGACATCCAATCGCCTATAAAGCTTAATCACCAAGATTGTAACGATATTTAACAATATATGACTAATCATGCATTACATAATATGCAATATTAATGACAAATTATTTAAAAAACGTACTTACCTTTTAGTTTTGAAGTAAAAGAGCCATAAAAACGCTAACCACGTGCAGCGATCCACGCCGATCTGACGATAGAACAAGCAACGGCGAAGCTCGTCGTTGACCAGGGGGGGAGAGAGGCGAAAAACTGGTGCGGAGGAATTTTCGCCTCCTTCTCAATCCGCCATCTAGTGATGACGTCACGGGCTGCCCACCGGTCAGCGATCTGGCCTTGAGTCTCGGTGGCAACGCCTTAACTAATTCCCTTAGCTTTGAATTTACATCTGTTTTAGACTAAGTTTGTAGAGTCCAATTTTTTTGAGAGAAAAAAAATCGTGGTATTCCCTGAAGTTATAAGAGTGTGCTTTATTCATTTGAACTTTTATTTTAAACTTATGCAGCAAGGTACCCATTAGAAAAAAAAATTGGGGGAGATTTCTCACCCATCCAAAAATTTTGAGTGAGATTTCTGAAAGTTAAGTGAGAACATAAATATTGTTTAACATCATTTTATTTATTTATAGCACAATTTCAATAACACCGATTTTTTCGTCCATTAAAAAATTTTACAGCTTGATCCTATGGAAAACTTTTTAAATTGATATTTTCATCAGCTATTCTAATAAGATTGCTTAAATTTGCACTTGAAAGTGCACTGAAATTTGCACTTGAATTGTTAATGGCTATTCAAAGTTAATGAATATTCAAATTTATTCAAAGAATTACATCCAGTTTAACTAAGCAAAAGAATTATTTAACTATAATATTTTATCTAGTATAATAAAATTATATAAAATAACTTAATATTTATATAAATATTAAATTATATTATACTACAAAGTTGGTAAGATACAAATATGTGTGACAAAGTTAAAACAGATATAGTTAAGTTCAAATTCTTACTACAGTATAAGCTAGATTATCCGCATTTAACCGGAAAATTTCAGCTTCTTTTTTGGGGGGGTGGGGGGTGGGTCTTCTTAAAAGATTAGTTGTCGTTCACAGTAAGAGTTAATCAAACTTAGAACGGAAGGGGGGGGGGGAGGGGGGGGGGGGGGGGGAGGGGGGGGGGGGGGGTGGGGGGGGGGGGGGGGGGGGGGGGGGGGGGGGGGGGTGGGGGGGGGGGGGGGGGGGGGGGGGGGGGGGGGGGGGGGGGGGGGGGGGGGGGGGGGGGGGGGGGGGGGTGGGGGGGGGGGGGGGGGGGGGGGGGGGGGGGGGGGTGGGGGGGGGGGGGGGGGGGGGGGGGGTGGGGGGGGGGGGGGGGGGGGGGGGGGGGGGGGGGGGGGGGGGGGGGGGGGTGGGGGGGGGGGGGGGGGGGGGGGGGGGTGGGGGGGGGGGGGGGGGGGGGGGGGGGGGGGGGGGGGGTGGGGGGGGGGGGGGGGGGGGGGGGGGTGGGGGGGGGGGGGGGGGGGGGGGGGGGGGGGGGGGGGGGGGGGGGGGGGGGGGGGTGGGGGGGGGGGGGGGGGGGGGGGGGGGGGGGGGGGGGGGGGGGGGGGGGGGGGGGGGGGGGGGGGGGGGGGGGGGGGGGGGGGGGGGGGGGGGGGGGGGGGGGGGGGGGGGGGGGGGGGGGGGGGGGGGGGGTGGGGGGGGGGGGGGGGGGGGGGGGGGTGGGGGGGGGGGGGGGGGGGGGGGGGTGGGGGGGGGGGGGGGGGGGGGGGGGGGGGGGGGGGAGGGGGGGGGGGGGGGGGGGGGGTGGGGGGGGGGGGGGGGGGGGGGGGGGGGGGGGGGGGGGGGTGGGGGGGGTGGGGGGGGGGGGGGGGGGGGGGGGGGGGGGGGGGGGGGGGGGGGGGGGGGGTGGGGGGGGGGGGGGGGGGGGGGGGGGGTGGGGGGGGGGGGGGGGGGGGGGGGGGGGGGGGGGGGGGGTGGGGGGGGGGGGGGGGGGGGGGGGGGGGGGGGGGGGGGGGGGGGGGGGGGGGGGGGGGAGGGGGGGGGGGGGGGGGGGGGGGGGTGGGGGGGGGGGGGGGGGGGGGGGGGGGGGGGGGGGGGGGGGGGGGGGGGGGGGTGGGGGGGGGGGGGGGGGGGGGGGGGGGGGGGGGGGGGGGGGGGGGTGGGGGGGGGGGGGGGGGGGGGGGGGGGGGGGGGGGGGGGGGGGGTGGGGGGGGGGGGGGGGGGGGGGGGGGGGGGGGGGGGGGGGGGGGGGGGGGGTGGGGGGGGGGGGGGGGGGGGGGGGGGGGGGGGGGGGGGGGGGGGGGGGGGGGGGGGGGGGGGGGGGGGGGGGGGTGGGGGGGGGGGGGGGGGGGGGGGGGGGGGGGGGGGGGGGGGGGGGGGGGTGGGGGGGGGGGGGGGGGGGGGGGGGGGGGGTGGGGGGGGGGGGGGGGGGGGGGGGGGGGGGGGGGGGGGGGGGGGGGGGGGGGGGGGGGGGGGGGGGGGGGGGGGGGGGGGGGGTGGGGGGGGGGGGGGGGGGGGGGGGGGGGGGGGGGGGGGGGGGGGGGGGGGGGGGGGGGGGGGGGGGGGGGGTGGGGGGGGGGGGGGGGGGGGGGGGGGGGGGGGGGGGGGGGGGGGGGGGGGTCCAAATTTCAAACTGCCAGAGGTTATCAATAATTCCATGAATCGTGGTGGTATATAAAAAAACAAACAGATGAAATGCTCTCAAAATTCATATACCATGGACACACATACAAAAACAAAACATTTTACAGCTGGCAAGCTGGAGGAGAAAAATCAACACGTCAGCTCAGCGCAGATAGCATTAATTAATATTCCCCCTCTGCATTCCGATGATTTAACCATGTTATCTCTGAACAGAAACTCAAGAGAAGCGAAGAGAGGAAGGGGGAGGGATGCTTCATTGTGGCTGCGGCATACTCGTTATCCAACAGTAGTAGAGTAAAAACAAATTTTTGTATTTGTAAACTGGCATTTTTAAAAACTTTCAAACAGCGTGCGAGAATACCTCGCGCTGTAATATTTTTTGCACAAGATCTAAGAAATTTATGCGAGATTTTCGCACTCTAGCAGGAACCCTGTGTAGCTGAATAATGCACGGATTTTAGTTCTTGTTTTTTTTTTTTTTTTTTTTTTTTTTTTTTTTTTTTTTTTTTAAGGCAAACCTGCACGCGGGGTATCTGCCTATGATGAGGGGTGCCTTGGTGGGAGGACTTTCTAAGGGGTTCTAACGTGTATTCACGTTACATCTGAAGAAAACCTACCAAAATTCCGGATCGTTAGATCGACAGCCGCGCTAGGGTGTCTCGGAAAATACGAATGTCTGAAAATGTTTGCCCCATGGGGTTTTTCTTGTTCGTTTTGGTGTGAAATTACAATCTGTGAAATTTGAAATCTCTAGGTCAACGTTAGAGTTTGCCTGTAAGGCCTGTAAGGTAAAGTTTTTTTTAAAAAATGCGAAAAATGTAAATTTTGTAATAATTTAAAGTTTTATAAACATGTTCCTTCAACTCAAGGAAATAGTTTTTTACTTGTTATAATTTTGAAATAATATCTATCTATAAAAATATAGTGCAATCACAACAAGAAATAATTAATTTATGCAGAAATTCAAGAAAAACAAGCGATACTACTATTTTTTGTGAAAATGCGTCATTTTCGTGTTTATTGATTTCTTTTTCAACATTTTTCTGGCATTAAGTTTTTATTAGTTCTTAAGTCTTAAAAAAGTATTTAATTCTCATATAATTAAGATTCATATAAATTGTAATCACAGAAGAAATTACTTTTTCAAGAATGAAAATGGAAAAATCAACTCCCTTCATATTATTGAACTTTATTCTCGTACTCATTATAAATGTATATAGATATAAAAATATAACACTGGAAGTATTAAAACATTGCTATATATTTTGGTACAGTAACAAAATATTAGCTGAAAAAACCAGCAAATAATATACATTTTAGGAATACGGCCAAATTTTAAACTGAGTAAAATTTCAAGTAATCTATTGTAAAGTAAAATGAAATTCCCATATAAGTGCACTTAGCTGGATTTCCTATTATTTCTTCATCCTTCGTAATTTTCTGAGAAATATCCTGCACCAGCTTGACTGCACGTTCTGCTATATCGTTTACGACTTTTAAGGTTTTACAAATAATTTTATTACATTATTTAGTCAGCATCCTCTTCCCATGTCAATGGGCCTTTTTTTCAGCCAGGATCTGTTCTGCTTAAATATTTCACAAAGTAGTCATTAGCTGGGCCCTACTAGTTGAAATAATTTTGTTTGTAAATTTAAATTTGGGATACAGGCACACCCTTTGATAACATTATCAATTCATTGTTGAATTTTACCAATAAAGCGGCAATTTTTTTTTTTCTTGGTTACAGATATCTTTTTTTGAAAAGAGAAAAAATGATATTGTCTCCTCTGCCAAATACCACAAGTGTGGATTTAAGGCTGTCAGAGCTGCCTGAGCAACCTCAGTACCGATAGCTTTGTTGCTGTTCAAACTATGCGAAAGCATAATGTCATTCACAGGAGCATCTGCAGCTTTCAACCAGCGCAGATCTGGAGCATTCAACCAGCAGAATATAAATAAGAGAATGAAAAAGGCAGATTCTACGCAGTTTTTCAACTTTTTCTGGATCATAAGCCAATTGCTCATTAAATGTGTACATTTTTGCCCATAAATTGCTGTTAACATCCATCTGGCTTTGTGAAAAGCTCCAGGCTTCTGTCAGTGAATTTCTCGAGGTTGAATTTCACCTAATATTGTAAGTAAGACTTCCGCACATTTCTCATAGTGTCCATGAAGAAAGAGCTGCTTTTGCCGAAAAAAAAAATTTAAGAATGGTGTGGCTTCCTTTTTCAAAGATTTTAGCTTTGTCACAAACTTCACTCTTTTTGAAATTATCTAAATTGTTTGAAGTAGTTTCCCATTGAGATTGAAAATCTTTAAAATCTATATTATCTGGACTCATAGATTGTCCTAAAATAGACTTCCACACTGCAGACTCAATTAACCCAAACACGTGGTGTCGACTAGCGAGGTAAAATAATTTCTTTTCTAAAAGTGTTTCTAGCCTTACACATGTTCCATTTATCCATCCACTATTTGATGCAGTTGAGTCAAAGGAAAGGCCAATTATATTTTCTGATACACCCTATTCTTGAGTCAATTGAAAAACTCTTTCTGCTTGTACTTTAGCAGTTCCGAGGCCTGACTATAATAGTTTTGTGCCCAGGGCACTTTTCAAATTTTAGGACCCTATATATAGCTGGCTGAAATTTTGTGCCCTTGTACTTAGCTTTGAACTCAAATTTCTGGCCTATTTGTATATGTGTGCCCAGGGCACGTGCCCCAAGGACCCATGCGATAATCAGGGCATGGTTCCATCAGGTATATTTGCCACCCCTAACAACTTTCCCCTTAATATACTCCGGTATTCCCAAGATTGAGTTAGCTAGTCTTTCGTGAAACTCTACATTTTGAGTTTTTAATACTTTGCTGTCGCAATGCAGCACATAGTATTTAGGAGGTTTGAAGTCTTCTCGAAAGTTACTGGGACTTTTGGATCAGAGAGTATTGCTAGCTTTTCAGGCTCTGCTAGCTTTCCGAAAAACCTTTTCAAGAGTCCAAAACTATCTCCAAGGGGTGATCATTTAGGACTTTCACTAAACCAAAGAGCTGCTATGGTATTGGCAGTAGAAGGTGGAGCTAGCTTTTCAGGCTTGCTCCACCTTCTACTGCCAATACCATAGCAGCTCTTTGGTTTAGTGAAAGTCCTAGACGATCACCCCTTGGAGATAGTTTTGGACTCTTGAAAAGGTTTTTCGGAAGTTTAATATTAACTTCATCAGTTTTATGAAATAATGTTGAAGGGGCAGAAAAGTCTGGGTCTCGAACAGTTTCATAATTTGGTGAACCTTCACATACATCCTGTTCATTAATGTCACTGTCAATCCCACCTTCTATTTGTCATGACATGAACACAGCACAAAGCACACACACATACAATATATCTATATATATATGTATATACTATAATAATTAGGGGTGCATTTTATGATTATTTTCATAAAGTAATCATAAAAAGTACGTGATCAAAAACGTTTGGAGACTGATTTAAATGCATAGTAGTATTGCTTGTTTGTCTTCAGTTTCCGCATAAATTTAATCATTTCTTGTTGTGATTGCACTTGATAAGCACTATATTTTTATAGATATATAATTTTTAAAAATTATAATGAGTAAAAAACTATTTCCTTAAGTTCATGGAACATGTTTATAAAACTTTTTAAATTATTACAAAATCTATGTTTTTTGCATTTTTTTAAAAACTTAAAGGCCTTACAGGCAAACTCTAATGTTTGACCTAGAGACTTCAAATTTCACACATTGTAATTTCACACCAAAACGAACCAGAAAAACCCCATGGAGCAAACATTTTCGGACATTCGTATTTTCCGAGACACCCTAAGCCGCGCGATGGGACCCGAACCCGGGACCTCCAACCTTGGCCGTCTACCAGTTTTTAGTTCTTATATTAATTTTAATGGCAAATAAGTAATAAGTATCTGTAATTTTCTGTCGAGATAATCTTGTCACAACGGAGTTACTGAAGGCAGGTCGTTTCGGAAAGCTTTCTTGAAAGAAAAGCAACAGTTTCATATCTGAAAAATTAGTGAAGCACCTAAAATTTTTTTGGATGGGTTGGGAGGGGTTGGGCTGCAAGAGTGGCAAGTTTCTAAAATCCCGATAAGATTTTAAATAAAATTTGGGAATGGTGTGTACATTTGTATTTTCAGATTGGCAACACGTGTGCCTTCTTCACTTTTCCTCACGGCATGGTTGTTGTCAGTTGTATTTGTAATCATGTAATGTATTTTATGTGTATGTGCATGTTGAGTGCTAATAAAACCTTTTAATCAAGATAAAATGACTAATTAATAACCAAGTTTCCCAACATGGTAGCTGAGGTCCGTGGTTTTGAAAAAGTAATGAAGTTGCTCGTAAATAAATTAAAAAAGGCACTGGTATGATCGCTAGGAACAAAAATGGTGTGTGCCAGAAGCAGTGACAGTTTAAAAAATGTAAAGATGTAGTAGAGCAGAAAGTTCAAGGAGACAATGATCTAGCAGTTTGGGAAGATGTTCAAGCAACGAACTATATTTATGGCACAATAATGAACAAACTGGAATACATTCATCAATATGAGCCTGCTTTTGATATAATGGCCAAATTTGATACAATGTACCTACTGGAAGACTTCCACATCATTGCAAATTGTATGTAGAAATAATTTAAAAAGTGAATGGACCAAAATTGTTCTAGGTGAGGCCTTACCCACAGTAGCCTCCATCCAGTTATGCCAGTAGTCTGGTAGTATATATATTTTCTTCAGCTGTGATATGATAAGGACTCACTTATCCAGTTCAACTAGCAGTAGAATTGAACTAAAACAAATACTAATTTCTGTGAAGGAGGCATTTTAATTTAACTTCATGGAAGGGCTGTAAAATGGCTCTAAATTTCTTGATCTGTTTTTTTTTGGCTATTGGGGTAATTTGATTAACAAAGTTCAACTTTTAATTAATTAAAATGAAACAAGTAGCACATATAATATAGCCATTAGTATTATGAGGTTTTTTTTTTCCCCTTCTAGACATCTTCAGGATGTCAGGATGCAAGATAAGTTCCTGTTTGAGCTGCAATGTTTTGAGAGACTTAGAAAGCAAGCTGAACTGAAAACACAGTTGCTTCAAAAAAGCCCATGAAGCTGATGTGTACAAGAGACAATTTGAAGAGATGTGAACTCTACCTTGGATCAACTAGTAGTAGTGGTGGTGGGATATTGTTTATCTGTCCATTTGTAATATATAAAAAAGGGCATTCCATAAAAACTGAGAGTAAAATCATAAAAAATCAAGAAATATATTTACAGCAAAAAATACATCATTCTTTTTCAAAATACCTTCCGTCAGATGATATGATTTGGACTGTAAGGGGGATGTGGCATGATTTTAATATTGCATTTACTAAGATATTGCTGAACAGAAGTAGCGACATGTGGCCGAGCATTATCGTGATGTAATGTCCAATTCCCTGAATCACTCATTTCCATTTCTGTAGGGCAAATAAAACAGTTCTTTAAAAAAGTACGGAAGTAGGAAAATAAAATCATCTGCTTTGTTTAAAATTTGTATAAACGTACAGTTAACAGTTTGAAAAAATCAGCTGCACTTCTATTTTTTAGTTTCGCGGTGTTGCCACTACGTAAAAAAATAACTCTGTTTTTATGGAATGCCCTTTGTATTATCAATGTTGTAAATACATTTATCATTGTTCACTTCATTGAAGCTGCGCACTCATTATTTTTACTTTGTTTCAAAAGTTATCAAAATAAATGTTTTGTATTTAATGTTATAATAACTGTGTTTTGTTTTGTTGATTTTCCGACACATTGCTGCAGAGTATAGTGTACATATTCTAGCTTCCCATTGTTGAATAAATATAGGTGACAGAAAATATGAATACAGACATTTGATATTTATGTTTTAAAACAGAACCCATAAGGATTGTTGTTTAGGAAGGAAGTATAAATCAAACCAACACAATAATAGGTGAAGTAATTACTGAATAAGCATGGAATGATACATGACAACACACATTTTAAATATCCTTCACAAAATCTTCCATGATTAGGTTTTAATGTTTTGAAGCTTACAGTTTTTGGTTTTGTGTAGCAGTAAAACTATATATTTGGAAACTGTTTAAAGATCTAAAAAAATTAATAAAATTGTATTCATGTTTATCAATGTAGTGAAATTTTTTTTCATTGATATTTTAAAATGGGGGGGGGGTAGTAAAAAATCACTGTAAAGAGAATTTTTTAAATTGCATTAACCCTTTTAATACCAGAGCCCAATATCTGGACTGCACACAAACAGCCAAACCACTTGACGTTTGCCTGGAGACTCCAAGAAATTTCATCCCCCTTTTTACTACAAGAGGTGTCACCACTTAAGTAATTATTATTAGAAGGGGCTGGAGTGGGTAGAACATAATCCTCTCTGGCTTCTGATGTTATCCCTATTGAAAGAGAGAAAGGGGAATAACTTTTCAGCCAATACTTTATCTTTAAAATATTGTCCAAAAAAAAAAAAAAAAAACACTAAATTAAATGGAGGCAAGTCCAACAAATGCATAGATTTTACTTAGAACAGATGAAACTCCCTACAAATGGAAGATAACACCTTACCAAGAGAATGATGGAATGATTACCACCTCCCTAGCAAAAAGGAGGGGTGTGAAAAGCAGGTTTGTATAATCACTCTTTCGGGCGGTGGCCTGGTATTTTCGATGGACAAGCAACTTGGAGCTTTGGTTGTGAGGCTAATCTAATCTAAAAGAGTTTAGTCAGTACAATGAAAAAAAATCATAGTAGAGAAAACTGTCATTGTAGCATGATTTCTTTATTGTGCCAGCTGCTCAGATTGTTATGCTATACCAGTTCCTAAAAAGAAACAAATCTGAAACACTTTCAGATTTTAAATATGCACTATAGTGCTACATATTAAAAGCGTGTCATAATTTATGCGTCGTCCCTATTTTTCTTCCTTATTCCATTAAGTTGGAAAGTTTATCATTCATGATTGTGCCATATTTTGCTTCCTTGTTTTATAAAACCCATCTTTGGAATTGAAATCTATCTTAAAATCGCCTACTTAAACTATTTTACAATCTTTGCCAAGTAGATTACAACTATACTTCACCATTTTAAATATTGGTCCAAATGTGCATCATAATCCATGAGTGTGCCGTGTTTGTCTTTCTTGGGTTAATCCCTACTTTAACGCCCCAACTCTCGCCGAGGTGGCAATCATTAAACATATGCAGTAACCATGGGGATTTTGTGTATTTATGTGGCAATCGTAATTTAGAATTAAAATAGCGATTTGGAACAACCTATAAGTACAGCATTCCGTTACATTTTAATTTATTTTGGGTTGCCAACAGGGTCAGAAGCAAAAATTTTGGGAAAAAAAAAGGAGAGAAAAAGAAAAAAAAAGGAGCTTTTTACTGTTCTTTGGGAGATAAATCTATCTATAAATACGTGCTAAACAAACTACATAATTAAAAATTTGAACTGTGAATCTTTTCTAAAAAAATTTTAAGATCATGTATTCATAAGTTAGAAATACTGGGTACTCTTTATTAATAAGAATGTAACCATTTGTACTATTATTGTCAAGTTCAAGAGACTTGACAATAATAGTACAAAAGACTTACTTTTTCATTCAAAAGACTTTATTTTATTATTGAAAAGAAACTATTAAGAACAAACTTTCTGTCAGTTATTTTTCTTTAATTGCTAACAATAAATAAATAAGTTTACATCTATTGCTACTTAGTTATGTTTTTCCAAGACACTCAGGAATTAAAAAATGAAGCTCTTGTTAAATTAATTAGAGAATTTTTAATTAATATTTAAATTCCATTAACTTGTATCTTTTTCAACATAAAATCACAAATAGTAATTGATACAGTTGTCACAAGTAAAGTCTCGTCTACAAGATTTTTCTATCAGCTTCAGCTTCGTTTAGTTCTTTTGTAATACTCTCAACTTTTTGTGTTGCTATTTCAATTGCTGTAGTAGCGATCTTCATGTTCGGAATATTTTTTACTTAATTGCATCCTGTAATTTCGTATTGCTTTCTTTAAGGTATGTTTGGACTGCTTGCAGATCTTCCTGTAGACCTTTTACTCTCTCATCAATATTTTCTTTTCTTTTTTCCTTTTTACTTCGCTGGCTTCTTTTTCTTTTCATGTCTTCAGTTGCTTTATTTATCGCTTTTTCTTGCGAATAAACAGTATATGCTTTAGTCACAGCATTAAGTAGCCTGCATGCCCATTCATGCTTCCTTTGCATCATTTTCCCCAATCTGTGACAGCGATTCTCATTACAAAATAATAATGAAAGCAACCCTTGCTCCAAGTTAAAATCCCCCCCAAAAGTGTTAAATTCAAACAACTGGATTTGGATTAAACCAGGGGTTCCCAAACTTTTTTCCCCCGTGGCACCCTTGTCAGGCTAAAAACACTTCGCGGCACCCTTGTCAGACTAAAAATCATTTCGGGGCACCCTTAGGCTGAAAATGTTTCGGGGCAGGTTACCTTTAAAGCAATATGAATATGAAGGTTAGAATAAAACAGTTTGGATATATTTTTCATTGTTTCTTTTATGTTTATAAGGCTTACTATTACACTATCTTGGAAAAGGACATAGAATTCTCCCCTTCCCCCCTCCCCATATTTCAGGGAGTTCCTGTAAAATAAAGGCGATTGGATACCGAACTCTATCGAACTTGACTAAAATATTTTTGTTTCGCCTACTTGATCATCGGCTTGCATCGGCAAACGGCAGTACATATCCTGATTCTAATTTGCAAAAATCCCCTAAAAAATTGAGTAAACCAATGGTTTATTGATTAATAATAATTAATTAGTAATTATTAATAAATTTATTACTAGTCTTTATTAAAAATTTGATAAAATTAATTAAGTTGATAAAGCTAAGTAATGTAAAAGAATTACATTTTAAATAACTTCGTTAATTAACTTATTAAAATAAATTATAAATAGTTAAGTTAATAAGAATATTTTTTAAAAGATTTTTAAGGTTTTTTACTTTTCATAATAAAAATAATCACTCAAGTATACCTAATAGACAAGAAAATGCTTAATTAAGTAAGCATTTTGCATAAGAAGCACATTTTAATAAACTATTTATTGGATCACCTTGTTAAGAATCATCAATAAAAGTTTAACTAAATTAAAAAACACTTAATAAAGTTAAGTTGTTCTAAACCTAAATTTTCATTTTTATTAATTTTTTTCAGTTTTCAAGTTATTACATTTCTAAAAAGAATTCATTCAATTTTTCATCATTCACTTGTCTTTGTAAGAATTAATCCAATAATACAAACAATTAAAATAGAGTTAATGCATAAAATTAGTAATAACACTTCTGTTCAAAATTACCATATAATGGTATAATATCTATTCCAGTTATTCAATACAAATTCCAGTAATTTATTAATTTTTTTGAAAATGGACAACAACAGCTAAAATTTTTTTCAGGATTATCTGCAGCCATTATAAGTGTTCTTCTGTTGATTTTAACAATCAGCTGGTCACCTATATAAGTGGCAGTTTTGAAACAGCCTGATAGGAGATAAGAACCTCAACCTTATCTTTCTCCCCCTGTCTAGCTGGAAAAGAAAACCACAAGAGAAGGGGGAAAAAAAAATGTTCCGACAATAAATTTCTAACTTATGTTCAGATTAAGATGTCTTTTTAAAATTTGGACACTGAATCAATTTTTGCATTTAAAAGTAATTCCCAAAATTTCAAACAAATCGGTCTATTAATAAAAAAATTGTAAATGAATGAATTTTTACACAGTTGATTTCCATCCCCCCTTTTCACCACAGAGACGGGCGTGCATTTGCATTGGCTCTGCCTACTGGTACGGTGGGGAGGGGAGTTCTATTAGCATAAAAGTTGTGTAAATTCCTCCCCACCAAATAAGAGAACAAATGTAAGGGATAACGAAGCTTCCATAGATATTTAAAAAATACAAAATCTTCGCGGGCAAAAGAGAATGTCTAATTTTTAATCATCGGCGCCGCGGCGGTCCGCTGACCTCGCCTAGAATGAGCTCTGCTTGGGTTATAGTGACTTAAAAAAGATTTTAGGTAACTATCCATTTAAAAAAAACAACCACTTGGAATTACTGGAAAACTAACTGCAAGACCTTTGAATGTATCCGCGTCCGTCTACATTATCTGACTATGATTGGAAGAATTTTAAACGGCGTTTCTTCGTTAAAGAAGGGCGGGGAAGTAACTCCCAGCTAACTCAAATAGTTTCGGATCTACATTTGAGCCCTGTAAAGTAGGGATGGCGGTTTCTACCGAATCCACCGGTTTTCGGTGTTTCAGTTTTTTTTGTCTTCCAGTTAAACCTATCGAGTAAAACTGTCCTAAAAACACTGGTTACAAAAAACACCTATTTACGGTTTTTTTTAAAAGGCCATCTATTGTGAAAAATGAGAACTGAAACTATTCATTCGACTTGATAACATTAATATTTGTTATAATAGGAAGGAAAATAATAAAAATTAAAATGTTGGAATACCCAAGTGGAAAAAAGAAAACTGAAAACTAAAGTAGATTTTGCTCTATTCTAATAAAAATATGGTATTGCAATATACTTAAAAGTCTCACTACTGAAAAAATTAAAAATAATAGAGGATCACCTTTTCTCTGTTCACCACGGGGAAACTTCGGGGTATATGGTAAACTTCGGATATGGTGGACGAAATTTGATGGCCCCCATAAGTTCACTATAACCGGAGTTTGCAATATATTTATATAGTTTTGAATGTAGTATTTTAAAATATTTTTTTTCAAAGAATATTCATAATCTTAAATTTTATTATATCTCAAAAATATAGATAATTATTAAGCATTAAATTAAGCAGAACAAATATCAATCAATAAAAGTACATCGCATCTAAGAATAAGTATTTGTTTTTTGCTTTGATGAGATGTTTTATTTCTATGTCAATTTTTAGTGTCTCTTATTGTGTCTAGTTAAATAATAAATAATTAAAATCTGTAATTTACATAGCAATTGTATTTCCTGTTTTATTATAATTTTAAATGGAAATGGAGGTTACGGCCAATTATCTGCACTAGTAATCTAGGCGGGGGGTTATATTGCCCTCCGTGAGGGACTTTCTAAGGAGTCCTAACCCGTATTTGCGCTAAATTTCGGAGAAAACCACTTTATAATTTTAAATTAAACTCAAAAACTAACTCATGAGTTTGTGTTTTGTAGTACATTAAATTAAGAACAGTTTTTCGCATTGTCCTCATGATTATAAAATGATTATGACTCTTAAGAGTATCTTTGAAGAATTATTTTTTTCCACTTGAGCCACTTCATAAGTTCACCTACTTCTAATTTCTTTTTAAAAAAAATTAATTGGGGTGGGCGTAATTTACATTTATATGTAAATTATTATATATACTTTAACATTCATTGAAGAATGAATAGCGTAATTTGATTTTAACTATCAATTCTACAATAAATAACACTTTGGACAACAGATGGAGCCAGCAATAATTGAAAATCTGAGCGAATTTGGTGTAGTAACTGGATTCCGATTTTTTTGGTGGAAGCAAGGCACAGTTGTCGGGATCAGTTTATTTTATTGAAGAAGTCTCCTCGGTTATTTTACAAGTAGAATGGGGATTTTCTCCAAATAAACCGGTTTCGGTGTTCTTTAGGGGGGATGAGAATCGGTATGTGTAATAACTGGATTCCGATTTTTTTGGTGGAAGCAAGGCACAGTTGTACGGATCAGTTTATTTTAGAGAAGAAGTAGAAGTCTCCTCTGTTATTTTACAAGTAGAATGGGGATTTTCTCCAAATAAACAGGTTTCGGTGTTTTAGCGGGGATGAGAATCGGTATGTTAGAGGCAGGCAGGAGTAAGCAGATTTTAGGATTAACGGTTTTCTCTATCATCAGCTTTCGGTATTTTTTTAAAGCTCAGACAGAGGGGAGTCAAAGCGTATTATTATGAATTGTAACGTGTCGTAGCTAACAATACATAATTAATTGAATATTTTATGGTTGATTCATGTAAGAGTTTTGGTTTTAATAATCTATACAAATCATTTCAATTTAAATTTATAAAATACATGATCAATAATAATAATAAAAAAAATTATGTAATATTTTTGGTTTTAATAATCTATACGTATCATTTCGTTTAATTTTATAAAATACATGATAAATCATAAAAAAAAGTTTCAATTTAAGATTTTTTTTCTTAATAATCTCTACGGATTATTTACTTAACTTTATATACATGAAATGTATAGGTATCTAAGGGGGGAGAAGGTCAAGATTGCCCCCCCCCCCCCCGAAATTTTGATCCCCTTCAAAATGTTTTTTGGATACGCGCCTGCGGATAGGTTTGTAGGCTTATGAAAAAGCAGTTTCCGGTTCCTCTTTCTCTATTTTTTTTTTTTTTTTTTTTTAATTTCGAAAAGAGCTTGCAAATATTGTTCGCTATTAAAGAATTTTTTAATTTTACGAAAGAATTAATATTTTCCGAGTATGATGAATGAAAAATTGGTTACAAGATTTTTTAAACTGAAACGATTAAAATAAAAATAAAGGCACTTTAAAAAACACTTTTAATTAAAAGGAACTTAAAAAATAAAATACTTTTCTTTTCCGATTCCTGGGAACATTAAAGTTTTGAGATTTAAAATAAAAGTTCAGGGAGTCTATACACAGATATAAAATACTATGGGCTCCCCCATACTTTTATTTTTCGTCAGAAATTTTTCAATGTTGTCGAGTTTTAGAAAAGAAAATTATTTTATTATTTTTAGTTAGTTTTCAATTAACTGATTTATTTATTTACGAATCTGATCCTCCAGAAAGCTAGTAAGGAATTCGGGGTGTGGTGGGGTGGGGGGTAGTTTTCAATTGCTTAATGCAGATAGATTTAAATATTTCTTGGATCAGTGGCGGATCCAAGGGGGGGGGGCGCTGTGGGGGCTCGAGAGATAGATATACTATAGATTAGGAAAGGTGAAAAATTTTTGGGGGAAATTTTCACATAAACTGAAATTAAAAAAAAGTAGCAATGTATATGGCGTTGACTCTCTGTTTAACGACGATCTCTTTCCCAACACGATATTTCAAAGTCCCGGCCCCTCCTACATAAAAAAATTTCTATTAAAAAACGATGACGTTTCTATTTAACGACACAATTTTTTTTTTTTTTTTTTTTTTTTTTTTTTACACTTACGTTACACGAACAGGAGAAAATTTTTTAAGTGTTGGGGAGTGTCATAAGTACAATTTACAAGACAATTTCAACTACCTGAGTGTATTTTCAAAGGTATTTTAGAAGCAAAGAGAAAATTCTTGAAGTAGCACAAAAATTTAGTTCGAGATCCAAATCCAAAGAGCCGAAAAGTCCATGCAGCCGATTAGAAGAGTTTGACAAGGCACTTCTGCATGCAAATGATTTCATGAAGCAAGAGCATCCAACATTCTAATTTCTGGGCCCCTCCATGGCCGAGTGGATAAGACACTTAACATGATAGACGGCTGAAGTGTGAAGGTCACGCATTTGGGCCTACCGCGCAGTAGTCGATATAACGGTCTGGAGTTTTGGTCGGATTTCTCCAGATTTAACGTGAATACATGTTAGAACTTCTGTAAAACTCCTCAGAGAAAGGCAACTGCCCCAGAATGCAGATGCCTCTAGTGTAGGCTTGTCACATAACATCACGTAACACATAACTCCAATTTCTGGAGGCCCGACGAGTAGCTGAGCTTATAGCGCTCTCAACTGGGAGAAGAAAAGTGCCTGGTTCAAACTCAGGTCGCATCCGTCGACCTAGCCGTTCGGAGGCTCTCCGAAACGTATCATAAATACAGATTAAGAATCCCTTAGAAAGACCTGCACGTAGGGCTCCCCGTTCACGGCCTGGATTCCTCGTGTAGATAATTGTTCGTAATACCGAAATAAAATAAAATAAAGCAGTTTCTGCAGTGGTATTCAAAGAAAATGCTATTATTCTGGCAGAAAAATTTGGAATGCAAAATTCTCAGGCTTCGGCTGGTTAGCTAGAAAAATTCATAAAGTGGAAACTGACGCATTTTACATTTGAGAAAATCTGGAAGAAAGAATAACAGGAAAGCGAAAATTGAAACAATTGATTCTTTTTTATTTTATTGAAACCTAATTTTATTGTATTGCTTGTTTTTACTACACTTTTTTAAGGTAACTTAAAATAACTTTTTGTGAATAAAATAAGGTAATGGTAATAAAAGTAACATCTTTAAACACGCCAATATATCAAGAAATATATTCACAGTCCTAAGAATATAAAGTGCGAAGGGTTTGTGTTGGTGTTGGTATTGCAGGATTACTGCCAATTATCTGTACGTTAGATCTAGACCGATGGGTGGGGTGCACTCCGTGGGGTTCTTTCTAAGGGATTCTAAACCGTATTTACTCTAAGTTTCGGAGAAAAGCCCGACAAACTCCGAGCGGTTAGGTTGGTTGACGCGATCTGGTTTTGAACGCGCACCTTCCAAAGTGTAAAGGGAAATGTTATTCTTTTACAAATTCTGTTTAAGAAAGATCTCTATTTAAGGACGATTTTTCACTTTTTCGCGGTTCCTTGAAAGTCGTTAAATAGAGAGCCAACTGTATATATACAGTTGGCTCTCTTAACATTATTTTGTAGAAAATTCGTCTAAATGTTCATTGTTAAAGATTAAAAAACTGAATGCATTAATACCATAATTTAATTTTTAAACAATCGTCTTTAAAATAAGAGCACTGTTGTTTAAATTGAATATTTTGAAAGATTAAAAAAAAATATATTTATATGTAAATATATGTATAATTATAAATCGCTCATTAATCTAAGAATTATTTTTTTTAAACCAAAGAGGTAATAAGATAAATTACCATGAGTCAGAATAAACTCTTGCATTTTTATAGAGAAAATCAGACATTTTTATAGAGGAATCAGACTGGAAGGTTGAGAACCGCTGCATTAATACCATAATTTAATTTTTAAACAATCGTCTTTAAAATAAGAGCACTGTTGTTTAAATTGAATATTTTGAAAGATTAAAAAAAAATATATTTATATGTAAATATATGTATAATTATAAATCGCTCATTAATCTAAGAATTATTTTTTTTAAACCAAAGAGGTAATAAGATAAATTACCATGAGTCAGAATAAACTCTTGCATTTTTATAGAGAAAATCAGACATTTTTATAGAGGAATCAGACTGAAGGTGATAATGTATTGTGCAGAGAACGTGCATGTTAGATCTGTGGAGTCTTACATTTCTTTAGGGTTGCCTGGTAGGTGAGAGATGGTATTTAAAACTTTCGAAACTGCTACATTTTTTTTACTGAATACTTCTGGTCCCTGTACTAAGAATACAAACTCTCAATACAAACAAATTGAACAACCAGTTTATTAATAACTCGGTAATTAAAGTATTTATTTTTTTATTTTCAAGAGAACAAATCAGCTTACATTTAAACGTTCAGTTAATCAGAGGCACATGGCTCTAATCTGATGAAAGTTTTGATATTAATTTGTTTAATGTCATTTATATAATTCATTACTATTTGAATGTCAGATAAAACTAAGAAATGAAAATGGTTTAAATACTTTAGCGGGAAAAAATCAAATGATTACGATTTGAATTCATTAAAATTTAAATAAATCGTTTGAAATCAATTGAGTTTTTATTTAGCGCTTAAAAATTTCCTTTTTAAATAATGTTGAATAGTTTGTTTAAAAAAAATCTCAATAAAATGATTGTATCTTTCTCATTCGATATAAAAATTAATTTTTAAAATATGCGATAAAACGTATTTATTACCGCATAACTTTTAAATGCTTTTGCTGGATATAATATTCTTGAGTTTAAAATATTTACAGTATATGTACATTGTACAGTTTCTTAGGGGAACAGGGGTCTCAGTCTCAATCAATCTGAAAAAAAAAAAAAAAACCTTGTTTTTGTCAATTTGCCTGAGGAGGAGACTTCCTGCACGCTATTTCCGGCCCCTTTGTGTAGGAGCTCTCCCTTTCTCTTCTCAGAAGGAGTATGACATTCATGTTCATGACCTTGAGACGTGGCTTGGCTGACCAAAGCAATTAATTCTTTCTTATTTACTGATGTAAATTTCCCAGGCGCGGATCCAAGGGGAGGGCGGTGGGGGGCGATCGCTCCCTCCTGGGCGAAGTCCAAAAATCTGTTAAAATATATTATGAAAGTATAATGAAAATTATGTAGCCTCTTTCTAAGAGGTGTATTGCGGCATTACTCCCTTTCCTTTTTAATCATCGCTCATATATAGATTATATTAATAAAATAATTACATTAATTGGTATAATTGATTATATTAATTAATTATAAAATGATTTTGCGCATTCTACCCCCCTGTTTCAGGTACAAAATCGCCCCTTCCTTGAGTCATTTATGGATCCGCCACTGAAATTTCCGTGATTAATATGATCATATATCAAAATTGCATGTTCTAAAAATATATAAAGTATCTCCTTTTCAAAAAAAAAAAAGAATTTGGGGGCAAGGCCCTCATCTGAGGCAACTGGAGTCTCTTAAAAGAGTGCCTTGTGATGTCCCCACAAGAAAAATTGGATACTTGATTGATATAATGAACGTGCTGGCCAAGCGACTTGTTCAAGTTCAACTTGTCCTATTAATCAGGAACCAAAGATAACAACGAAGTAATTACTCACACTATTTATGAAATGGGCTGGAGCCCCATCATGCAGAAACTATCTACGCATTTCATTTCCGACCCCACTTTGCCATGCAAAAAGTTTTTCATTGCATGTATTTTAAATACCTTTAAAGTTTGGCCCATGAATTCAGGGACACCCTGTATACATACACATAAAGACTATTTGGCATTCAAAGGAAGTATAATTTTGACTCGAAAATGTAACATCAATATGTGAAATAAGCATCGTCATAATATTTCGTCTCAGCTGAAAAACATAAAATCGCAACCTATTAATTTAGCCTAATTAATAATATCTTAATATAAGTATACCAATAATTGATTATTTAATTTGCATTCAATTTCAGTAACATTGTTCTTTATTTAAGTAGACGAATTTTCCCAGAAAAACTTAGGCGTAATGTATTTTGTGTAGCAGTGATGTATATAGAAATTTTTGGATTAAGTGGCCCCTCCATGGCCTAGTGCGTAATCCACTGAAAATTGTAGGAGGCTGAAGAGTTCTGGCCTACCACGCGGCTGTCGATCGAACAGTTTGGAGTTTTGGGCAGCTTTCTCTAGATGTCAACTGATGAGGCGTTAGAACACATTAAAAAGTCTTCTGCCCAAGGTACCCTATCCCCTCCCAATTGACAGATACATCACGTGGAGGTTTGAATTAAATACATTACAGTACACATGGCTTAGAGGTCATCTGCATTTTAAAAGAGCCCAAGTTCCTAAAGTAAGACAGCTTAACTTAATATTTAAAATTACCAACTAATAGTGTTTGAGTTTAAATGTCTGAAAAATTACATTTCTGATGTTAAAGAGAAATGCTAAACTTTAAACCTGAAACAATTGCATTTAATCATAATTATTTCAAAATATTTTTTCCTAATGGTAGAGTCAATACAATACGGGAGTACACAGTGCTTACGCCAACATTATCCCCTATGAGCAGTCTCTCAAAAATAAATGTGTGGGTGCATGACCCTACACATTCGATTACAGGTCTTGGACCCATGCTTAGAAATGGGCCCCATTCTTCCCCAGCCATGTGCTGCATTAAAACTGCACTCTTATTTCTTAACCCATTTATGCCTAGCGTCCTTTTTTTGGGACGGCATTTTCGCTATTAGTCGAAAACGTTATTTATTTTTCCTAGCCTTCATTCATGAGTATTGAGCCTCAACTCTACAAAATATTTTAACATGACCAAGTAGGATGTTGATATTTCGATTTTTATGCATAATGATTTTAAAAGAAATCATTCCTTGTTTAAGAAGTTGACATTAGAAATTTACCTATTATTTCTATTATCAGTAAAAATTGAAGAAAGTCGCAAAAATATCCAGGCACAAATGCATTAACGTACTCTTTTTAGAATGTAATTTTACCTGCAAATAAGGGGAATAATTATGGCAAATATTTCATAAGTCGAAACTAAAAATTTATTTATAAAATTAAGTTACTTAAAAATGACAAAATTGCAATATATGTCATATGATACTGAATTCTTCAGTTTCATACTACAAGAACTGAACTTTAAGATTGTTGATAATGGTTACATTTGACTTATCTTATTTAAAACAAAACCTTATGCATGATAAAATTTCCTTCTAGTTACGCCCCCACAAAAAAAAACCTGCGCGAGGGGTATCTGCATAAGATGAGGGGGGTTGATAATGGTTACATTTGACTTATCTTATCTAAAACAAAACCTTATGCATGATAAAATTTCCTTCTAGTTACGCCCCCACAAAAAAAAACTTGCGCGAGGGGTATCTGCATAAGATGAGGGATGCCTTGGTAGGAGGACTTTCTAAGGGGTTCTAACGCGTATTCACGTTACATCTGGAGAAAACCTACCAAAACTCCAAACCGTTAGATCGACGACCGCGCGATGGGACCCGAACCCGGGACCTTCACACTTCGGTCGTCTATCATTTTCAGTGATATAACCACTGTGCCATGGTGTGCCCCCCCCCAAATAAAAGCCCGTACCCGGGGGGCAATTGCCCCTCTCTCTCTCAGTGGACCTGGCATTAAGATCTTAATGTGTCATTGTGTTATAAGCAGGGGCGTAGCCGGGGGGGGGGGGGGGATATCGGGATATATCCCCCCCCTGGCTATGCCCTGGGTACAATATATTAAACCTTGAAAACAGGTCTAAAAACTAATTTAATGTGACAATTACATCTAGAGTTCAAAATATCACACACACATTCAGGCTTTTTTTTATTTCTCTAAGTGTAAAATAAAATTAGTTATATTTTCCCGTTAATTAGATTTTTTCAAACTCCAGGGGGGTGCAAGTGCACCCCTTCCCTGTGCCCATGCCCAGATTCCTCTATTAATTTAGCAAAATCCGCAGAATAACCAACACCGCTGTCCCCTTATCTCCAGATTTTGCAATAATATGACCGAAGCATAACAAACTTCGCTGTTCCCCTGCCCTCCCCCCCCCCCACACACACACATTCTGCCATCAATATGATCTCTTCGCCTATGCGCAACGCCTGTTTTACTACACCACCATACCTGGTTAATCCATCCGCAAATGCCCACACATTCACAATAGCCGCCTTGGAGGGGAAAAAAATCGGCTCCTTTATCTTGCAGCGAGTGCTTTATCCTCACACTCTACTACTCTACTCATCCCTCCAACCAATCCATTCCATTCATACCCATAATACATAACCGGTGCATAACTGATACCGATCCCCAACTACTTTCACAATCGCCAACTTCGGGAAAAAAAACTAAACCGGGCAGTTTATTTTATAATGCAACCGTTGTTTCACTCATGCCCGGTTTATAACCGAAGCGCAATTAGAAATTCTAAAGAAAAAACTGATCGGTGTTTTTGGACGGTTTATGTATTTTGAAAAAAGCACCGGAGAAACACCGAGGGTGAGAATAACCGAAAAGAACCGGTTCATGAAGCCCAAAACACCGGTTTTCGGTTTAAACCGGTTTCAGTTTCCCATCCCTACTGTAAAGCTGTTTTTATCACCACCACGTTTTCCGCCAACACCGCACATGCGCACGTTTCTGCTCTTACATTACCCTATGGAAGCTGGACGTCTTCACGCGAGTGATATTTATGATTGGCCGTACTATCAGCACCGTCATTCCGAAAGAAAAAAAAATCTAAGAAAGAGAACTGTGGGAAAGCGAGAGGGGAAAAGGAAGAAAAGGCTGAAATTAGGAGGGGAAACTGTATTTAAAGAAAAAAATAGGAAAAAAGGAGCCAATTGAAAAAAAAGGAAAAACAGGAAAAAAAGGAGCACTGCAGTCCCTGGTTGCCAATTAATGTAGTTTTATTAATTAAGTGTCTTCAAATTCCTTAACTGGTGCGTTTATCGCTCATTTGTTCACTTTAGTTTTCATCTAGTTCTTTTGGATCATTGAAACTTGTGCATAACTCCTAGAGACCCATGACTGCAAAGTGCGGGGAATTGTTAGGTTGGCAAGAGTAGGGGGCGTTAAAATATTAATCAACTCTTTCTTGAACCATAAAACACATCTTTGGAATCTAAATCTATCTTAAAATTGCCTACTGAAACTATTTTACAATCTTCGCCAGGCATATTCGAACTATAGGCATATTCCAACTACACTCATGTCCATAAATTAAGGATAATGAAGTTCAGGCAAAGAAAGAGAAAGAAGCAAAACAAATTTGACTTATTTGTAAAGTCTATTTACTAAACAAAAAGTAAAGAGCAAAAAAGATGCTATATGTTTGGCATAATTAATAAAAATTGCAAGTTTTACTCCCTTGACCAAATTTAAAAAAAGAACCTATTTACAAAAAACAGTATAACATGGTTAGTAGGATGGTTAATACGGAGTATGTCTCCCGGACGATGCAATACAGGCCTGACAACGCCTAGTCATGCTGAGTATCAAATGATCAATCTGATCTTGGGGAATATTACACCACTCATCAAGCAATGCACTCCGAAGTTCCGGTAGACAGGTGGGAGGGGGTTGACGGGCTGCAATTCGTCGGCCAAGCATATCCCACAGATGCTCTATTGGATTCAAGTCGGTGAGTATGCTGGCCAATGCATACGGGTGATATCCTCCGATTGAAGGCATTCGTCTACAATGTTTGCACGGTGAGGACGGGCATTGTCATCCATAAACACAAATTCAGCACCCATGGCGCCCCGAAACAAACGTACATGTTGTTCCAGAATGACATCCCGATAGTTGTGGCCTGTCATCGTTACACTCTGAACATGCAGGTCAGTTCTGGAACCAAGAATAATTCCTCTCCAAACGAGCCATCCTGCACCACCGTAACGGTGTCTTTCAATGGTGTTCTCTTGGTGGTAACGGGTACCTGGCGCTTTCCAGATGAATGTCCGGCGAGAATCAGACTCCAAACTAAACCTGGACTCGTCGGAAAACATCACACAAGACCACTGTTGCGGTGTCCACAATGCATGCTCTCTACTCCAGGTTAATCGCAGGCGACAGTGAGTTGCGGTAAGTGGAACACATCTGACAGGCCTACGAGCATATAGACCAATGTGCCCTAAGCGTCTGTACACGGTCTGCCTTGAAACTGTCGTACCGGTAGCTGAAGAGAGCTGACGAGACAGGTCTGATGCTGTACCGCATCGTTTCGGCTGGAGGGAGACGTAACTATCGCCATCTAGCTCTGGCGGAAAGTCCACTAGCAGAAAAGCAAACTGTACAGGGGCAAGGATGATCTCGGCTCTCCTCTCCGCTCAACTCGCGCATGCATACTAATCATTGCGAGGTCTTCTGCGCGATTCCCTCCTTCCTTCAAAACGACAACATTGTGGATCGTACGCCGCCATTAATTATTAAATCGGATCAAAATGGAAAAGAAGAAACAATCTTCAATTCATCTAATACGTAAGTATATCTTGTACGTTCTTTAACTGACATTTACATCATTTGTTTATATTGATGTATGTATAATTTGTTTATATTGATAATTGTTTTTTAATGTTACCGATGCAACAAATATGCTGCACTGCAAATCAAATCAATATGCTTTCGCTGAGAATAGTGTTATCTTGATCGCTTCTACAACTGTGTGCTTTTGTCAGCAGTTATTAATTTATGTTTGTGATATTTCGTAAGAGAAAGTAAATCCGTTTGCTGTAGTGGCCATTATGTGAAACATGCTTGTATATTTTTATTGTTTGTATACATTAACAGAGCGATTTTTGTAGTACAGTATGGAACCTGTTATCCGGAATGGTTGGGACCGGGTGTATTCTGGATAACTGGTTGGGGATTAACATGATATCTACTGATTTGATTGGTAGCATAAATGTTACTCTCTATTTTCTATTAGAATTAAACATTAATTGCATTTAAATGCATTTATGGTGCATTTAAAGAACTAGTCTGTTAAGCAACATTGATTGAAGAAAGTCTTCTCCATTGCATCTTTCTAATGATAAGAGCAAACAGGTTAAACATGGGTTTAGTAGTTGTGTTTAGTGTGCACAAGCAGAGGCAATCAACATTATAATCACTTTGGCTTTCCAAAAACTTACTACGCTTGAACCGTGTTATAATGAACTTCAGGAGAACAAAAGTTATGTTTGTTACACCCATTATCGGAACTGCTAAGAAATGAAATAGTAAACTTCATTGATACAATACAATAATTGGATTTTTTTAAATTTAAAATCAGCAAATCATTATCATTTATCAAAATATACTTAATTTTGTATGGAAAAGCAATGCGTAAAAGCTCATATTCTTAAGGCTTATTCTGAATGTGAAATACACATCTAGAGGCGTTATTGTGTTAACTGGTAAACTGTAGTTCGTTATATACCGGGTTTGCTGTAACAGAGTTCGACTATACAGGCAAGATCAGAAATGATGATATATCATATTTATAATAGCTATCTCATATAATGAAATATGGTTGAGAGAGAAACTACTATTGTTTTATCTTCAGTGTGCTCGTTTCCTATTTGTTTACAAGCAGCCGATCACCGTCAAGAAAATTCTGCCATCATAGTCAAAACAGACATAGTCAAAAATCCATTTTCCATGGTAACGGCTGTATTAAATTTAAAAAAAAATTGTATTGCAAAAGTCGTATGGGCAACAAACTGTACTTGGGGGTGACCAAAATAATTTTAGAGATTGCCCGAGGGCAGCACAAAAAGAAAACAAAACACAGGATTCTACCCTTGGTTATATACATTGCGGATAAAAGTTATTTGTGAAAATGTTTCATGTTAATGTACGAGCTATTTTGCTTCAATATTGTCATTTCTAAAACTTTTGTTTTGACTTTACGCATTATTAATTAGTTTTTCTTTCTACAGAAAAAAGAAGTCCTCCCATGTTAAGTGTGACCTTTGTGACACAGCTAGAGTGAAAGAACCTGAAGGCTAATATCATAGGTTTCCAAAAGACCCAATAATGTAAGTGTTAATTTTAGTAAGAGTATACCATATGTTACTCGTTTTGTAATGAAGCTATCAACAAATTCTTTATGTATGGTAATGTACAATGTAGGGATGCACCGAATATTCGGTTAGTATTCGGTATACTGCCTATTCGGCAGTATACCGTGACGGTTCGGCCAAATATTTAAATATTCGACAACTGAATAGTAAACAAATTTAAGTATTCCCCAATCAGTAAACAAATACATATTTTTTATATCATGAATGAAAGATATAGTATAGTACCATAGTACTAAATTGATTCAAGTTTTTACTTACTAATATCACATGTGAATAAGCGTTAGAAACCCGTATAAAGTCCTCCTACCAAGGCACCCCCATCCTTGGCAGATAGTCCTAGCATAGCGTTCCACAATCACACAAAAAACCAATATCCCAATGAAGTTTGTTTTAATGTAAGAGAAAACACTCCGATGTTAAATTTGAAACAGTAACCAGGAAAAAAAAGAAACTCATAACATTAAGTATTCATAACTATGTGAAGTCAATTAACTGCTAATATTTTAAATAAAATATGTAGGTAAAAAAAATTACCAGCATTTCACTAATATTTTAAAAAGTTATTAATAATATATAAAGGAAACACACTTGGATATTGAATTTTGCAGCATTTCAGTTTTTGAAGTTTTACACCATATGAAACATTTTTTAAGAAAAAAACTAATTAAATTAATCATTGTAATCAAAGTTTAATAAATTTTAACCAAGTATTCGGTATTCAGCCAAATATTCGGTTAGAATTTTAACCGAATATTCGTTATTCGACAAAATGTGGTATTCAGTGCATCCCTAGTACAATGTAAATCATGGAAATTTTCTTAGAAATGATTGCAATTCTTTGCCCACAACATTTTTTGGTTTTACATACAACCAAACATTAACTATTACACACGATGAAGAAATCCTCCAGAAAATCTCTTAAAGAGTAATTTTTTTTCTAAATGAATCCAAAATAGCAATAATACTTTGAAGATTTTTTTTTTTTTTTATAAACTATAAAATTACAAATCAAATTAAAATATACAGTAAAAGACAATGAAAGGTTGTTTTAATTTATTGTATTTTTGTGAAGGGGCCCTTTAATTGGTTATAATTTTGTGAAGGAATTTTAGTCGATTGTAATTCTGTGAAAGGGCTGTAAAACAGACCTACACTTTGTATGTGTTGATCCCTGTCTGTACCCAATAAAGTTATTCTATTCTTTTTTGCAGGTCCAATAAATGAGCTGAAGTGTCCGGAAAGGAGTGCGTTATTTCATCATCCCTCCATGTTAGATACACCAGATTCTGGGTCTGTTCTGAACATTTTTCAGCAAGCAACTATTCCAACACCATGATGCTGATTCTGACAGATATAATTTGATGCCACACCACTGTGAAATTTCGACTTCAGATGATGAAGTGCCATCCCTTAGTTCTAACTCTGTGTTTACTGATGTGCTGAATGAAGTTGTTTAAATTTTACTCCAGGTAAACTCAGCGAGTTATGTTTCGAAAAAAGCTTGTGAGCAATTTAAGTGCAATGTTTGTAAAAATGATTTGATTGATGAGAAAGAACTTTCAAAAAGTACAATGTTTTTATATTTCAAAAATTACAATATTGTTAAAAATGAGTTTATTGAATTTGAAATTCATAAGTATTATTCCTCAAATGTTGTTGGTACATTCTTTTAGACTTTTTCTTTTTTTGTCAATCTCATCCCTGACTTTCTGGAAAATAGTAGTGCAATATTTATATTTCTTACTCCGGTTTCTTTTTTCGCATATATTTTTTTACTATGATATTGTTAAAACAGTGCATTACTTACAAAGCTGTATTACAAAACTTATTCAAAAGTAAAATTATCAAAACGAAACAGCCATAGCAAAAATTATTTGTTTTTATTTTCAGAATTACTTAATGCAAGAATGTAGAAGCAATAAATTTTATTTTTATATTAGGAAATGTATTTACTATTATACTTAAATATATATATCTCTATATTTATTTCTTTCATTTTGGCACATGGTAGTTAATGGAATATATACTGTGTAAAAAAAAAAAACAATCTGTTATTTTATCTTAACATAATTAAGAGGGTATGTCATTAAGTAAGCCACATACATATGCATGTGGCTTAATGCTCAGTTAGAAATAAATCTATTCAAAGAACAGCGATAGATGACCAAACTTAGCTCAGCATGATTTTGTCATCTGTTTTTGTCTATTGAAGCAACAGCTTGGAGGCAAGAACCAAATGATAAAAAAAATTTTGTAAATAATTACGGCATTCAGTGTAAGGTGGTATTATGAATGTCATAGCTAAATTTATGCAGCTAGAATACGGGCTGAAGTGCACATAAACATTTGTAGGGCCTGTGTTAAAAAATAAAATTGCTTCCAAATGTTTGTCATCATAATTTATTTTTCCTTATAATTTAGAATTTACAGTCACACAATATGATAGAACTTGTATCATTTTACTTAATGACTTTCCATCATATTTTCTTTTTCATATTAAATAGCTGCCAACTTGTAAGAATTTTTACAAAATGTACAAATGTTTATTTTTTCCCTTGTTTTATACTAATGCACTATACTAATGGATAACAGTATAAATATTTTTTGTTGATAAAAATCTTTCAAAGCAACAGATGTTAAAATTTTCCTTTTGCATTTTAATTTAAATGATTTTGAGTGTGATGCAGAGAGCCAAGAGTTTAAAAACTTACTACTCAGTAGTTGCAGAATTTTAAGTGGCAACCTTATTAAAAAAATTTTAAGTAACCGAAGTAAATTAGTTTTGTTTTCATTATTTTTGTTCTTATAACTTTCACTTACGTAAAATTTTACAGTAATTTGTAATGATTGACAGATTTCTCTTCAGAGATCTTGTTTTTTCTTAGTATTTTTATTGAAATGCATCAATTTCAAAATATTACGCTTACTATATACTTTTATGAAAACTGACATTCAATGATTTTCACTGTTAGCTTAGATTGGTCAAAAGAAACATAACAAAAAAAAAAGGGTGTGTATGAAATTTGATCCAATTTCAGTATTTAGTTACTTGAGAATAAACAAATAATAGAAATAATAACTTCTTTATGATTTGGCATTTGTGCATGCACAAAAGCAAAACGTTTCCCGATTTTTGGATATTTTTATGAAATTCCCTGATATTTCCATGATCTGTCACCACCCTGTGCTAGTATTTAGTTTTATTATTTTCCCACTAATCACTAAGTCAAAATTATTTGACAGCACGTCTATGGCCCAATTAAACCTATCTGGAAGTTTTTTTTTTAAACAACTTTTGATCACTAATTTTCTTTTGATTGTTCAAACTACATATTTGTGAACCTAAATTACTACCTCTGCATTGAACAGTTCTTTAAAAATTCTTCTCACCCCCATTTTCAGAAGATAAATAATCTTGCAGACTTACAGCTAGTGATTTTTACTTTTTATTAAATATTTCTTCTTCGAATAGTTGTGAAAAGGTAATGTTTTGTTTGATTAATTAAACATAAAAAGTCTCAATGGTTTAAATTGTTTCTTTAAATACAATTTCAGATCAGTATGCTATTCAAAAATTAAATAGTTTTGATGCATTTATTGAAAACTAGATTCTTTTTCTTTTCTTTTTGGATAGGTGTGTGTGTCATTTTTTATTGTAATTGTTTTATATTTCTTGTCTCCCAAATATTTGACTTATTTTCCCTCTTTGTTTGTAATGGATCCTACAGATACATTTTTTTTTTTGGGGGGGGGGGCATTTTTTATTGTAATTTTTCTTGTCTCCTAAATATTTGATTTTTTTCTCTTTGTTTATAATGGATCACATAGGATATTTTTTTCTTAATGTAATTCAACCTTCCTTGTGTACTGTCCTAATCTTCTCGAATCGTAACAGTTGTGCTGTAAATACATAAATTATTTACAGAAACATAGTTTGTTGTCTTGTTTTAAAGCCTATTTTAAATTTGTTAAACTCAGCTACAATTCTACTTGAAATTTTGTTGCTTGTACAGTTATTTGAATTATCTGTTTTCTGTATTGACTATCCAAATAAAATATAGTTGAAACTTTATAATGTCTCATACTTCATTTTTGTTTGTTATTGTTTTAACATATAAACATGCAGACTGATTATATAAATAATTCCAAGAAAGGTCTACCAATTTATTACATATATAAGGCCCAATGAATTAGTTTTCATTTATCTTAAAATAATAATAATTTAAAATTGATGATGTACAAAAAATACATTAAGTTTATGCACATTCACACTAATAATTTCTACTTTATTGGTGTTTTTTGTGCTACTGTTTGAAGAAATTATCATCCATATTTATATCTTTTAAAAATAATTGAAGTTTTCGTATACACTTTTCTGTGCATAATGCAGTATTCTTCAGCAGAACAAGTCTTAAATCATAACAATTATAACCACATTTAAGGACAAGTTTGGCATCTATGAAATTATTATGCTGATGCCACATTTTAAATTATTTTACTGGGTGTTTTGAATAGTGAATTATGAGAGTAAGTATATCTTTTTTTTTAAATTTCAGCATACATGGTAGTTATTAGTAAATATTAAATATAAAGTTCAACTTATTTCCCAATTGTTGCAATAGAATATACACATTTATTTTAAAAGTGATGAGCACAAAACAGTAGTCCATATCACATTATACAAATTTTTATTTTATTTATTTATTTTTTTAACACTGTATTTTTACCCTAAAAGTATAAACTTAAACAATGATATAAATTCCTGATTAAATCAATTTTATTTCACTGATCCTCATCTGATTTTATGATTAAAATATGTTTAAACAGCTATTCTCATTACAAAATAATAATAATAGCAACCCTTGCTTCAAGTTCAAATTACCCCCAAAAGTGTTAATTCAAACAACTGGATTTGGATTAAAATCAATATTCAATATTATTTCATCGATTGTTTCCTGAATTTATATTTAAAAGAAGTTTAAGCAGCGATTCCCGTAACAAAATAATAATTAAAATAACCTAAGCTTCATAAATAATTTTTTTCCCCCAAAAAGTGTAAACTAACAATAGTCTAACTTTAATCACACTTGTGATTGAACTTTAATCATATTATTTCGCCGATCGTTCAGCGAATTTATAATTAAAACAAGTTTAAGCAGCGATTCCCGTAACAAAATAGTAATTAAAATAACCTAAGTTTCATAAATAAATTTTTTCCCAAAAGTGTAAACTTTAACAATGATCAAACTTTTTTACACCAATATTATTTAGTTGATCGTTACCCGATTTTATAAATGAAAGCATTTTAAACGGCGTTTCTTCATTAAAGGGGGGAAAATAACTCCCAGCTAACTCAAAGCAAAGGCGAAAATAGTTTCGGATCTGCGTTTGAGCCCTGTAAAGTTGTTTTTTTTACCACCACGGTTTCCACCAACGCCGCGCATGCTTCTGCTCTTACATTATCCCTGCATACCTGCCAACCTCCTTAAGCCAAAAACAGGAAGACTTGGGTTGAAAAAACAGAAGATTTCACAAAAAATCAGAAGATAATAAAATTCTAAAAATATTTTAAGAACAGAAGAATGTTTCCCCCAGTGTATATCACCATTTCTTCTTATTTTTTTTTACATTAGTATTGTAGAGAAATAAAAACAAAATTAAATAGCAATAGAAAAGAGCTTACCTGAATTTTTTTATATAAAATGAAAAATGATGGAGTATTTTCACAAATATAAAAAACAAAAAACAATTAAATAAATGTAAATTTGACTTTATTTTTAACCAAAGTATGTTGAAAAATAAACAGATTAAGATTGATTTTTTTATAAAGCCATTCACAGTAGTTTCTTTAGCTTTTACTAATAGTTCATCAGTAAAATTATTTTCAAGCTTTAGTTTTCAATACTAACACATTTTCTAATAATGAATCCCTGAGGGAAGAACGAAATGAAGTTCTGTTAACTATCCATGAAAGATTTGCTTACAAATGCTTTGACCTCACTCATACTACAAGCATTGTGCGGTTAGCCGTTGAAATGATTACCTTAATAAATTATTTTGAAATAGAATTATTAATTTACAATTTTTTCGCACAGTTTGTAATACAATTTAATATATCGACTAAAAATTTAAAAAAGACAGAAGATTTCATCTTCTGGCAGAAGACCAGAAGATAGCTTAAAAAAACAGAAGTCTTCTGTCAAAACCAGAAGAGTTGGCAGATATGTCCCTGACAGCTGGACTTCTTCACGCAGTGGTTATTTATATTCTTTGGCTGTACTCCGTCTGTTTCTTTTGGCAGTAACTGCCAAATAGCGGTCCTCATTCGGCATTGTAACTCGGGGGCGACCTGTGCTGTAACGTCTACTCACATTACCATCATCTTGGAATCGTTGCCAAAGCCTGGAGATGACACTCTGGGCGATTCCAAGTTCCTCGGATACTTCCAGCTGGGTACGTCCACATTCCAGTCGTCCGATAATTCTGCCACGTAAAACATCATCCAAATGCCTCCTTTGTGCCATAACTATGCAGTTTTTGCACTGAAAGGCTTTCACAGTGCTTGTGAACAATTTTACTTCTTTGTCACCATTCCTTATATACCCCTCTCTTACACTCTCGTCATTGTGACGTACCATCCACGCCATCTGGTGGTTTCCTGTAATTTGCATATTCTTCTTCAAGATGTGTGTGATCATTCCACACGTGAAATTTTTATTTTAGAGATCAATTTCTGTGCGATTCTGAATTATCCTTAATTTATGGACATGAGTGTAGTAGGATTTCTTCAATTTTCTTAAATTTTATTTGTTTATTCAGTTATAGTTTTGTCATCTATTTAACACTAAAATTGAAGTAATCTGCAAAGTAAACTGTTTCAATAAATTTGTTCTGTACTTAAAATCCTTTTTAAACGTCATCGCTGCAAAAAAAGCAGTGGAACAACGATAATTTTTATTCTCTAAGGAAAAGATAAATATGTACCAATTCGTGTAATATCTGTTTTTGTAAAATAAAAGACAGATTTTTTGAATTTAATATTTACATAATACTAGAAATTTGTCACAGGATATTTTTCATAGTGTTGCGGTGATGTTAGAAAGTTCGAACTGTTCAGTCTTTAACTTTATTAAACTTAACATTATTAACTTTAAAAATTCAAACTTTAAAGTTGACTAAAAATTTAAGAAATATTCTATTCAGGTTTTTTAACTGTGACAATTTCTTCATATATTTTTTCTCAAATACAGTGCTGACGAAAAAACAAAAATTGACTTTTAATGGTGCTGTATAATGATACTGGCGTTTAAAATGTTCTCAAAAAAAAAAAAACTTATAGCATGTTTTCATGGAAATGAATGTGTGGATAATGATCATGCTATTAATTCGGTATGCTGTGAGGTTTTTTATTTTTATTTTATTTATTTATTTATTGCCTATTCCGGGTTTAAAAAATGCTCTAAAATGACTTGATATAGATGCTCAAAACTGGCGTCGCCCTTTTTTTTTTTTTTTTTTTTTTTTTCAGAGGGCCTTGTTAAAAAAAGAAAAATAATATAGTGTTTTAGTTTAATATTTTGCTTTATTTTTTTCTTTTTATAGGTTGAATAGTCTGTTTCTTCTTTTTTTTTTAACTAGGCCCTCCCAAAAAAAAAAAGACTACCGTATCTGCGATTTTTGCGCACCTTTGTCAAGTCATTGAGTCATTTATTTATCTATTTTATTTTAATTTGTTATTATAACGTACGGAAAATGTAAAATTAATTTATAAATGGAGACTTCAGATAATTTTCAACGTTACACTTCAAGATTTTTCAGGTTTATAGCCAAAATTTGCAAGTTTCCCTGATTTTTCATGTTCAACTTCCTTACTATTCCAGGTTTTTCAAATTTTCTTGACCGCTGGCTGCCCAGTATACGAAAAGTCCTTCCAACATTCTGAACTAATAGCATGGTTACTGTCCACCCCCCGCATTTCCATGAAAACACGCAATAGATTTTGTTTTCCGTTTTAACTGTCAGCAGTATTACTGTCTTATTAAATTGTCAACTTTTTTTGACGGTACTGTCTGTATATCTGCAAATTACAAACCACAGTTTGTATTAATATGCCTCTTAAAAAATTAAATAATCTATTAATACTATACTCTTCCTACACATGTATGCATTGTAGTTAACATTACTACAATGGTCATAGATTTTTCTATTGCATGAATAATTTATTTCTGTATGCAAATGCTCATTTTTTTTTTTGGCCGGTACTGTCTGTATATCTGTAAATTACAAACCACTCCACAATGTGGGAGGGGGGAAGAGGGTCTATTTGTTTCCACCTTTCCCCACTCGCATGAGATCACACAGATAAGGAATATCATGGGAAGTACTAGAGACTCCCAGTAAAGGCCCTTTCAGTGATCCAGAGACATGTCGCGGGTCGCTAGCAGTAGGGTGCCAATAGTGGAACCAATTCTTCAATAGTGTAACCATTTCCTTTAAAAAGGTGGTGATACTCCGGTATTAAACCAACAAAAGATAATTGGGGACTGAATAATATTGCGATTTCGCACATCCCCCATCTATTGTTCGGTAAAGGACAATTAAGTGTCGCCGCCAGTCGCAGCTTCCTAACTATGTCAAATTTCCCCGTTCAAATACATTGTAGCCGCGACATGTCTCTGGATCACTGAAGGGGCCTTAATGGCTATTGTCGAAGTCCCTCACGAAGTGGCTCTGCTGTTGTCCAGTTATTGGAAAAGATTTCTCTCTCAAAATAGGGGAAAGAAGTGCCTTTCACTCCAGGCCAGCCGGGGTGCTAGAGGTTAAATCATAAATCACAAGAAAAAAAAAATGTAAAAGCAGGATTGATTTGTAAACTATGCTGCATGAGCGATCTAGCTTTCAGCTAAATATATATTGATTTAAATATGTTAAATGTTTGGTTTTGAAAAAATAAAGTTACTTAGTGATTAAAAAACCACTGTGATATTGCGTGTATACAATATAAACACTTTTGATAGAACTCCTTGGATTTTTCCTTCTGAAATGTGTACGAACCCTGATTTTAAATACTGTTTGGAATGGGCATCATAATCCATGAGTGTACCATGTTTTCCTTCTTTGTTCCATAAAACACTTCTTTGGAATAGAAATCTATATTAAAATCTCCTACCAAAACTCTTTTCAAATTTTCTCCAGGCATAGTCAAACTATATTTCACCTTTATAAATACCATTTGGAAAGTATCAATCTATGAGTGTACCGTATTTGTCTTCTCTGTTCTATAAAATACTTCAGCGCATTTAAAATCTATATTTAAATCGCCTACTAAAACTATTTTACTATATTCGAAAGGCGTTTTCTAACTAAACTCAAAATATATTTATAAAAGTTGAAAAGTGATAGGGCATGTAGACAAATCATGTCTACACCAAAAACCTTGATCGAGCAAAATAGCACTCAAGTGCTTAAAAAAAAAAAAAAAAAAACTATCAATTGTGCCGTTTTTAGTGAAATTGAGATACTTTTTGCTTTTTATGTACTTTTCCATAAAAAATTCCACAATAATATTTTGCAGAGTTGCAAAACTTTAGCTTCAGAATTTATAGACAAAAAGTTGGCAAATTTCATATCTTGATTTTTTTTTCTCTTAGCTATTTAAAAAATTTTACCAAATTAAATTTCATTTTTCTCTCAGTAAATATTTAGTTGAAAATGTGGCATCGATCTTGTGCATGCGTGGATGGTATGATGTTATGTCCTCGTAGTAGTAATGATTTTTTTTTTTTACATAAAATAGAAATATTAAGCAAATTAACTTATTTAAAATTACTTTAAGCAAATTTATTGCTGCTCTATTGCTCCACCAAATAGATTTCATTGTTAACCAATTTACATCCAACAAAGTGCAAAACTTAATTTTAGTAACACTATTAACTTTTATTAGTACTAATGTATACTTTATGAAAATTAATACACCTGCTGCTTGTTTTTAAACTGTGTAATTTCCCCCCCCCCATTTTTAAAAAGATATTTTTTTAAATTTTTAATTCACATAATAATTCAATAAAAAGTTATGTTAACAATTCCATGATCTGAAATTCTATAATCTGCATGTTTTCTGGTGTATATAGTTTTGAGAGAGTGTACTGTGTTTTGTATTTCATGTTTAACTAAAATACTTGAAAAGACATTGAAAACTGTCTACTTTATAATGTTTTGTTCTATGAACGTCTGCATCTAAGGAAATGGAACTAAACCACAAGCATCATTTGCTACAGAGTAAGATATAATGAATTTAATCTTCACAAATATTGTCATACCCTCCAACATTGGCCTTCACCTCATCAGTAGCACTTAAGCAATATCGCCGGGGGGGGGGGGGGTGTTAGGGGAGTCATAACCCCCCCATGAGGAATTTTTTGCCACACAAAATGTATATTCATCACTCCCTTATCAAAACACCTACACATATATATGAGTTGAAGTAGTTGTAACCCCCCGCTTTTTAGAGGTTTTCTCAACACATGGTGTCTACCAAATTTCTGAAAGTCAATTTCCTGACTTTTGGGATGTCCCGGGAAAAAAATTCCTGACCAATGCATTTTACTTAGGGAAATTGCACAATGCTTGTCTTTATATTTGCATATTTTGTACAACTTCTTTAAATCAATTTTGACTAAAGTATACAGGATTAAGCTTTCATCCATTGAGAAACAGAAGTAGTTGCACTTTCTGATAGAATTTACTAACTGTTCTTGGAAACACAGTCCTAAGATATAAGTTACCAATTAAGCTAATTTGTCTTTTACCCTCACGTCACGATTGATGAGTCCCCCATTTTCCCCTCCTTATACAAACACATCACTTGATGCTTTCGCGGTCCGAAAAATGCGTCGCAGCTGCTTTCGGTTTCCAGTCTGACAATTAGAGAGAAAGTGTAGAAAAAACAAAGACACGGAAAATAAAATTGATTCTTTTGGTGAATTTTCCGGACCCATTATCCAATTTCCCGGTTTTTTCCAGACTTTCCGGACCCATTTTCCAATTTCCCGGCTTTTACCAGACTTTCAAGAGTGGTAGACACCCTGCACCTGCAACATCATTATTAGAGGTTTTTTTCAATATCAGTAGTACTATCACGTTTTAAAAAACGATCCATGTGAACAAAGAAAACAACGTGCGCTGCACTTTCCTTCCACAAAAGAGCTAAGCTTACATCTAAACACAGGACGGAGCAAGATAGGGTGGCGGGAAAATGCGAGAGGAGACGTGACGTAACAAGAGAAGGAGCAGCTAACGGCACCCCCCCCCTCCCACACACACCACACTTTCACCGACACAAGTTCGCTCACGGCTGCCGGCGCCGAGGGAGAATGATGAATTCCCTTCTTTCACGATCGGCGCCGATACACAGGAGTGTTGACTCACAACAAAGCAACTAGGGTTGCAAACCACACCTCCGTGCAGGCATAATGCCGTAAAAAAGTAAACATTTGCTCAATTCCGTAGTTTTTTCGTACCATCCGTAGCTCCGTAGTTCATGCTACTTATCCGTAGCAGTTGGAGGGTATGTATTGTATAAACTTATTTCTGAAAACAAAAATGTGTATTTAACATTTTTCAAACTTTGATTAGATGATTTCAGTCTGTTTAGATTGTTAAAAAGGATACTATTTTTACCATAAAGGCTACTATTTTGTAACCTGAAGGCTACTATTTTGTACCCTGAAGGCTACTAAAGCAACTATTTCTGTGGCTGAGCTGCTGTGGGCACCCTGAAGTTGAAAAACTATTCAGATTTAAGCCTATTCTTTGATGGAGAAGTATGTGAACGAGCTTAAACAGGCTGGTGTAACTGAGTGAACAAAATAAACTGAATTACATGTTGAGAGCGTTACCATCAAATTACAGTCATATTGGTGACTTAATCGATGTTTTACTGGAGAAATACAGAAAAGTTGATTATCTTAAAAGCAAAATTAAATCGAAATCGCTTAAAGAGAAAGATGATTGTGAATACAGTTCTCCTAATAGAAAAGTCAAATCCATTTAAAATTTGGAATGAGCAAATCAGGTACACAAGGAAATGTCTGTTTCAATTGCAGAAAATCTGGTTACTTAAGGAGAACTGTTGCTATGAACGTGGTCAAGTGAACCATCGCGGTAATGGTTCTACAAATTATCATGGTCGTTCAAATAGTCATGAGCATAGTCATGGTTTTAGTAATCATCGCGGACATGGAGCAAACACCGACCACAGGATGAATAATAATCGCACATTAAGAAGTTTTTATGCTACAATTATTGAAAGTAATGACTAGTTCAAATGAAAATAGCACAACACAAAAAAATCAAATAAATTAGTTTTTGGATAGTTGGTTTGAAAGTCAAGTAACGTTGAAGAAACCTATTACAGTGAAAGTTGCTGATGTAAGGATGTTAGAAGCAACAAAGATTGATAATATTGTAGTTTCATTTCCTGTTTATGATACTGAATGCATAGTAACCTGAAGAATGTATTTTATGTTAAAAAAAAAAGAAGGCAAATTTATTAAGTTATTTGAAGATTACTGACAATCATAAAATAGTTTCAAAAGGACAGTTCTCAAAAATTTATAAATTAGATGATACATTATTAGCAACAGCAAAGAAAGATGAAAGTTTATATAAAGTAACAAGCTATGTTTTAAATGACCGAATACATGCAAATATGGTAAACAATATATTAACATTAAAAGAGAAACTGCATCGTACACTTGTGCATGTAAATTTTAAATGTTTGGATATTATGTGTAGACATCAGTTATTAGAGGGGATACCTAAAGAAATAGAATCCGAGTATATGAAGTGTGCTATATGTATTGAGAATAAGATGCATAATTTACCCTTTAAGAATAATAGAAGATCTACTAGAGATTGTTCACACTGATGTAAATGCAAGGCTGGGGAGTAGCGCACTACAAGTAGCAAAACTACAGTAGTCGCTACTTTTTTTTTTAATAGTTTGTAGTGTAGCGCTACAAAAAATCAGTAGTTTGTAGCGCGTTTCGGAAGCTACTTTTCCGTGTCATCACTTCCGGCGATTGATCACGTGGTGCAATTGCTCTTTTTTCTGACTATAAGCACAGAACTGGAACAGATGCTTGAAAGAACACCCAATTCCTCCCCATGAGGAGATCATAGAAATACACACCGTGTGTATGGTACTTTTATGGAGGAGATGAAGGGTGGGGTGGCTCGCTAATTGCAAGGACCGAATATATATCATGTCATATTTGAAAGAATATCGCCTACAGGAAGTTCACGGAATACTGGACACTGAATCATTGGCAATCCTGATCCTGGCAAGTGGACACTACATGTATTTATGGGTGCAATAAAAAAAAAAAGACCAAAGAAAATTAATGATGTTACAAAAGCATACAATTTACAAATATGTAAAATTCCTTTTCGAGAGCAAAAAATACTAACTTCCATGCACAGAAATAATATTAAATTTTAGTGTATTTTTTCCCGATTATTCACACCAAAAATATTTTGTTTGATTTTTAAAAAATCTCTCATATAAAGTGTATAATAAGTTATAAGAACAGGATTATCAGGTGTTATCCAAGTTGTAAGAACAAGAATTATTTTAGTAGCATTATGTATTTTTTCAGAGAGAGATAAATGCTAAAATGTTACACTTAATTTGGCTAGAAGTTTTTTTGCAGTGTAATCATAATCCACATTCACATACATCCTTTCTCCAGCCTTTTTTCATTGCAAATGGACTTTGTATTCTGTCTGAATTAATGAGTGTCTTTTTTCTCCTGTGTATTTTAAGGAGTGATTGAAATGTTTTCGGCAAATGCTAAACAAGTAATGTGTTATAGTTGAATTTAACTTGGAACGGCACATTAAAAAAAAAAAAAAAAATGTGTCTAGATTGAGTTTTCGAACATGTTATAAAAATTAATTTGTCAAATCTAATTGGAAAAAAAATATTCCTTTTACATATTTTTCCTACATTTTGCCCCTCAAAATATTGGCTTCTGAGCCTAGTCTATATATATAAAAGAGAAGAGTTAGTTTGTTCGCTATACACGTCCAGACATTTCGACGGATCTGGACCAAATTTGGCACGCTGACTAAATTGGACAAGAGAAAGCTAATGCCGTAAAAATGAAATTAATCGGATTAATAGTTCAAGTTATTTTATGTTTTGTAAGGTTTTTGGCCATTTTTCTCGCATTTTACATTATCGCGAGCTAAATTTCTGTCCAAATACTATATTTTTTATATCATCGGAAACTACAGAGTTTTCTTTTTCAAATACAATTTGTTACAAAATCTTACTTACATTTGCCGATATTTGGGAATTTTTTAAAGGAAGTCCTGTTTCGAAGAAAATGTACGGCTTTTAAAAATATGCTATTTTTAAACTGTCGCATCCAAAAACCTAACGGGCAAAAATTTTCCATCTTTCTACCGCTTATTAAACATTTATTTCTCCCTCCTTCAAATTTTGAACCATACAGAAATGTTTATTAGTTTTTTTATATGATTTTTTTTCTGAAAAGATCGCAGGTTAAAATTTTCTGTGGACTGCAAATTCCACAAAATGAAAGTCTAAAACTTCCCCCTCTGGTTTTCAAGGTCGCTTCAACTGTGAGCGCGCTTTGCAGGAGGGAGGAATTTCATCTGGCGTCCTGAAAGAGAGAGGGGAATAGAGGTGGAGATTAAGGTGACCATACATCCTCGAAATTCGAGGACAGTCCCCAAATATAGATCGTTTTTTCAATTTGTCATCAAAAATACTTTGACTTCTTGGGGACACCAAAAGTCCCCAAATTTAAAGATTTGTACTTTTACCCTGAAAGTTTCCATTTAGTTTATTTATTTCAGAAAAAACTGAATAAATAAAATAAAACTACTAAAAGTGCCTTCTACTCAGAGAAACAACAAAATTCGATCTCTGAAAAATGATTGTTAGAACACAGACAGGTAGAAGAGGAGAAATCTAGCCAGTCCAGTTCCCGGAGCCTCTAAGCCATCGGGTTTTTTTTTTTTTTTTTTTTTTTTTTTTCTATTTTGCAGGGGGAAGACCCATGTCCTTTTATTTTTATTATTATTATTATTGCAGCGGAAAGTCACATGTCCTTTTTTTTTATTATTGCAGGAGAATTCACATTCTAGCCTAGCCAAGTCCAATTCCTGGCAACCTCTGTATTTTATTAGGTGCCGTGTTCATTTTTTTTTTTTTTTTTTTTTTTTTCAGCGGGAAATCCTGTGTCCTTTTTTTTATCATTCCAGCAGGAGGATTCACATTTCTTCCTTTTACAATCTATATTTAAGGTAAATGGCATTTCTCATTCATTGCATGGGCAACGCCGGGCCACGCTGCTAGTGTACACTATAAAGACAATCTGGAATTTTAGAGAAAAAATTCTGGAAAACCTTGAAAAGTAAGGGAATTTTGTTCGAGAAATTGAGTGGCAACCCTGATTTAGATATGTGCTTACCAATATAGATTTGAAGATTTCTTCCAACCAAGTATGCACAGCTGCGGAAAATAAAAAGACCCACTTACTCCTTATTTCGCCGTACAGCAACATATATCATTCGTTTGCAAAGAACGCATACTTTAATTTACTATTAATTTAATTTGCATAAGGGGCCATCTTCATATTTAATTCTACATCAACTACGTTTTTCTCAATGGAAACACTGTATTTTGACTTTATTAAACAAAAGAAAACCTTCAAATCACCCTAAATATAAATTTTTGATGATAATTTCTGGAGATATTGCGAATTTTTAAGGGACTTTCTGCAAATTGAAAAACACTATTTGTAGGTTCTGAACTTTTCACCTTTCCTTCATTTTGCTCGCGAGAGTTAAAAGAAATAAATATTTTCAAGGAAAATATTATTTCCATCTCTCTTAAAGCTTTTTGTACTGAAAATATCAAGGGTAGAAATTAGAATATTTAGTCTGTGGTTCGAATGACCCATGAGTTCATAACTTCTTGGTTCGTACACATGATTTAAAGGGAAAATGCAAAACGACTGCTTACGATTTTGAAATCATTCTAATTATGAAATTGTTATTGAGTATTTCTCTTGACTGTTCTCTTAGACAATTGAAATGTTGGCAGGAGTGAGAGGCTGCTGTCTGCTCTTCTGACTACAAACATGAATGTTACTCAGGTACGGCCGATTTTTAAGAATGGTTTCATGATTGAAAACTTATTTGTTTAAATTTCTTGTAAAAAACACAATTACTTTTTTGCCGACCTGATATTATTTCTGGGTTTGTTATTTCACTTTTTTTCATTTAATACTATTGTGTTCAATGTACAATATAAGACTTTTGGCAGTATTTTAATTTATAGTCAGATGAAAATTTAGGCAGAAAAACGTGATTTTGAATGTTTGACGAAGTATGGGGAAGTCCAAAGACCTGATATTTCCAATATAAAAATAGGTCAAATTCATGCCTGGAATGTTAGTTTTTCAGAAATAGGACATTGTATTAAAAGACATACATCTACTGCATGTAATTCTATACCTGGAAAATATTTTATTTGGGGGGATATGTTAGAGGACGCAGCAATAGACGCTTTATAGAATCACCATCAAACTGTAAAAACCTCTAATTTATTTGCTTCAAAATAAATCTAATTTACATTTATTTTAAGCAATTTTCCAAAAATTGTCACTTAATAAATTTATATATGGTCCCTTAACTCATGAAAATAACACATTTTATTTAATATAAATTAAACTACTGAACATAAAACTTTGAAATTTTGCACAGCCATGTAATATTACTTTCTGCATCTATTTCCATCAAAATTTGACTATGTTACTATTCATAACTTTTTTGAATATTAATTAAATAATTCATAAAATAATTCATTAATTTTTTATGAAAATTTATGATAATAGTAATTATGTTTGGGTTGTTTAGTTCTAATAGTACGAATAAAAACCAGCTTCTTATTATCAATATTATAAGAGATATGAATTGAAGTATGAAAAAATATTTTAACATATGGGGAGGGGGATTTTGGAAGCTCATAACTCATCTATTTTCAGTTCAAATTTAATGAAAATAGGTATCTGGGGTTAAAATGAGCTAAATTTTAGAAATAGGAAGTGAAATCTAGAGGTTGTTATTGAGAAAAAAAGTTGGTGCAAATTTTAATACGTAGATGGCCCCTTATGCAAAGCAAATTAAAGTGTACACCAATCGTAAACGATTTGTATCCGTAACTTTGCTGTACACCAAACGACGGCCGAAAACAGTGGGCCTTTATTTTTTCTGCAGATTTACAATTATTTTATTTTTACTAATTAAAACAACACAAAAATGAAATAAATGATGAATAAAGCCACATTTATTATGAAATCTATGCTTTTTTTAAGGATGCTGCAACTTTAGCTAAACATTTATGGTTCAGCTCTTGCTCAAACATTTACCATTTAAAGATCATTTGATTGTTAAATTTTCTAAGGTTTCATTTGAAATAAATGTACGACACTGAGTATTTTCCTTATTTTATTAAAAATGCGTTTGCATTCTGAATTACTGTGTTGTAATGTTAAAATGCTCAGCATTACATGAGAAATATTTTTAATCCCTTGGGAATGGATTTATTTGAAGAAATTCTTGGGTTTGGAACATTCAGATGTGATGTCCATATATCATGTCTGAATCTAGCCGCTAAGTGGCTAAATTCGCAATCCTGACTGGAAGAAATGCCCACCTACAACTGTTACAAATCTCTTTGTCATGAACAAGAATGTGCATGTTTAATTTTGTCCTAGTTTAACCTCTTAGTCGTCTGTAATGCATCTAGCATGTTCAAATGAAACTTCTGCAGGGCAGCCATAACGTGCTTCAAGTGTTCTACTACATTTTAAAACCTAAACGCTTTGTAAATGTTTACTACTTGGAGGAATGAATAGTAAATAAGGAGTAGGCACCTGCTAGTTCTTCTATGGGGAGATAATGAAGTAATTGTGTGCATAGCATTGGGGACATGGCTCGATAAATCATATCAACTCCAAACGGCTCTTTAACTCCGAGCCATGCACAGGGTTACTTCGTTCTTCTCCCAATAAAAGAACACAGCAGACTGAGGAAAAACTGGTTACAGTTGTGTCTTCACTTTTCCCCCTACTCCATATTATTCTCCCTTCCAAGGTTTACTGCTTGTTTGAGTTTGTAAATACTATTACCATATACGAGGGTTGTCCATAAAATAAGGTTACCAAGGAGCTGCAGATGCTAGGAACGCTGTTATGCGGGATTTGGCGACACTGGCATGTAGCTTGGCTCCTTTTCTCCCATTCCCTGCCTCAGCCAACTGTGAACACATTCATTCTTGTCTTGGTAGCCGTTAAGAGATGGAGCTCCCACTCGCTTCTCACGCAAGCTGCGAATTACGTTCTGTGTGACCCAGAGTGGCAGCAGAGTTCGAAGATTCAGACATTAAAAAGATGGTACTCTGCATGCAAAAATGCATTGATCTCAATGGTGATTATGTCGAAAAATAGGGAAAGTCTAAGCTTTCCAAATATGTATTATTCAATGCTAATAAACATGTTTTTCACTGGGAAAATTTGTTGAGAACCTTATTTTACAGACAACCCTTGTATATAGTATTTACATTTATCCACTGCGAATGAATGCAAAGTGATACCTGTACAGAGAAAACACTACATGCGGCAAAACAGAGAGGGCCACTAGGGAGAGGATAGCGAAAGGGTTAAATGAGGAAACATTCATCATCCATTACTTAGGGAAAGCAAGTTTATGATGCAACGTAGTCATCAAATGTAACCAAAAGGTTAAACAACTTTTTATCATAAAACTTTTGTCTGAGTTATATGCATTATGTGTGCTACTTAGTAAAAATCATTTAAAATGTCTTATGCACACTATTTTGGCAAAAATGCTATTTGCTTGTTATTTTACACCTTGGGATTTCAAATCTTACAGGGTGTCTACTAGTCAGGAAGTTTTGATAAAAGCCAGGAAAATGAAATAGGTCAGGAAAATTTAAAAACAATAAATTTCATTTTTTTTCCACCTTTTTGTCAAGACTCCAAAGAATAAAGATGTTGATATGGGTAATTTATGTTTAGGAAGAAAGAATGGGACAGAATGTTTGTGGGATATGTAATACTTGCAGTTCTATACTCTATAGTGAGGAGTTTGTGACAGGAGGATCAAAAGCTGTTTGTCTATGATCAGCAATAGAATTTCTTCCTGGGTTGAAAGTATAGTAGATAAAAGATATATATTTGTGTTCAAAATTTGGAACATACGATTAGACACAGATGCCAGATACGTCATAAATATTTCAGTAGTGCAAGCAATTTTTTTTCCATCGAACTTAAATGCATGAATTTTAATTAGTTAAAAATTATAGCAAAATATTAATTATAAAAAGTGGGGGTTTCTATTGAGGGATTTCCCAAAATAAAATGTGTAGGTGGTTAGGATTTTTTTTATTTTTCAAGAGCTCCCAAAAGTCAGGAAATTGACTTTTAGAAATTTAGTAGACACCTTGACTTGGCAAGTATGCATTTGTCAATGCAAATTTGTTAATTATATAATGACATACCTGAACATAAAATTACCCAATATTTGAAAAAACTCTTGTTTCTCTTCAGCAAGTTTTTACAATTTCACTTGTTTTTGGTCCAATGAGTAAATCTGTCGTCCATCCAATTTTCATTTCTGTAAAATTCATTTCGCAATCTCTTTTATTTCGCAATCATTCATGCTTTCAGTTCATACTTAAAGCATGAATGATTTTTTTAAAACACTAGGTTTTATGAATTTCAGTAGCATATCTTTAAGCTAGTTCGACAAGATTGCTTGGGACTGTAAAATAATATTCACTTACAATACAAATAGGCAGCATGCTTTGTTAGTTTTATCAGTGAATGCATACAAAAATTCTTAAATAAAGGAGAAAATCTCAGCTGTTGTATTATTGTAGAGCATTGGTTAAACAGGTTAAACCTGTATTCAAGCATCCATCTATATGTGTTATTTTAAAACGTTTTAAATATTTTATCTTTTAAACACAGTTTCTTTTGAGTGTTTTTTTGTTACTTCTGTCCTCTGCTTAAAATTGTACAATTAAAAAGCTGATAAAGTTCACAAATATTTTGTAATCTAATCGTAATTGAAAAACCAATATATGGGATCACCATAATCTAATCACAATCGACAAAATTAATATTGGGATTACCATAATCCAGTGGTGCAGCCTAGGGGGGGGGTCACTACCCCCCCCCCCAAGAGAATTTTTTTGCCTTACATGTAAATTCTTCACTCCTTTATTACACAACTGTGTAATCGCTTCGAACTCTGGAAAACAACCTAGCAAGCTATAAAAGTTGGAAAAAAGTGTTCAGATTCCGCTGTGCAATTACTCCAAGACTAGCTATTCCATAGACTGCAGGTGCCATTTGTCAGCTTTATTTTGGTTTGCTTGTTTCATTTGTTCCTTTGATGATTGGAAGTAGCTACTTAAAAAAAAAAAAAAAAAAAAAAAAAAAAAAAAAAAAAAATTAGAATTTATAATGGTCTTGCACTTGATGAATCAGGTGTCTTTAATTACAACCGAGAGAAAAGTAAATGAAAAATTTACTTGTTCTTTTCTCTTTTTTTTAATCTTTTTCAGATTTAATGCTCAACTCTTATTTTTCATGCTGAAAAAATACATAAATTACTATTTTATTTGTCAGTTGAGGAGTGATTTGGCCTCAGGCACTGTGGATCCACTATTTTTTTTTTGCAAAATAAGATAGGAGAAAAATTACTAGTTACATTGAAAGGATTAATGATTTAAATGTAATGGACAAAAAAGAATTTCTTGAGGAGGGGGTTAAACATTTTGGTCTTATTCTAGTGTACTGTACTTGGACATAGGGGATCAACAATTTATCACTCAAATGTATGAAAATTAAAATAAAAAAGCAATGCATGTCACTGTCATAAAAAATACAGTCAAAGACATATACAGGGTTACTAGTAACTCGACGTATTCCTTTTAGGACGTGATATGGGAACCAAAATCTACAATTTTCACTCCCGTATTTATGGCTGAATAGCAATAGTATTCAAGAAAACTGAATTTTAAACTTTTTCTTGAATAATCCAAAATTTGAAATTCGAGGACAAACTTTAAAAAATCTACTTATTAAAGGGATTTCATTTAAATTTATTTTCATAGCTGAAACTAAGCTAACATAATCATAAAAAGTACAAAAATACTTTAAAATTTCAATTCACGAGCCATTACGTGTACTTTTAAATTCACGTATTCTTTCGAAATAAATAATTAGCAGTAAGTGCAAATTACAAATAAAATTTCTTCCATTAATCAGCTATCCAAAAATGTATTAATGTCCATCCAAAGACATGTAATTCATAAAAAAGGGAGAGTTTTACTGAACGCAGATAAAAATACCAAAGATGTACCCCCGTTTGTTCTTTAGGATAATCATATTAACACTGTTTAAAATTTTTTTTTTTTTATAGCTGACACTAAGCTAACGTAATCATGAAAATGTGAAAAAATACTTCGAACTTCTAATCCATGCGCTTAAATGCATTTTTTAAATTTATTTACATTTTCTTTTCAAAAAATGTTGTTTATCTCAAAAAATAAATATTATAGCAGTAAGTGTACAAATTACAATTTGTCTTAATCAGCTATCCAAAAATGTATTAATGTCCATCTGAAGTCATAAAGCTCATAAAGAAGGGTATGTTATATTTACCACAGGTAAAAACGCCAAAGAGATGCAGCCCCGTTTATTCTTTAGGATCGTTGGTCAACCATTCAAGTTATCACTATTTTTTAGATTTATTTTCATAGCTGACACTATAAGCTAATGTAATCACGAAAAAGGTAAAAAAATACCTCAAAATTTTGATTCCCATGCTTTACACCTACTTTTTCTATTATTACATTTTCTTTTCAAAAACATTGTTTACCTCAAAAAGTTCTACTGCAGTAAGCGAAATACAATGTAATTAAAAAAAAACAATTCATGAAAAATCATGTTTTTAATATAATTCATGTCCTAACATTATGTAATAGTTTATTTTAAATAAGTTTAATTATATATATATATATATATATATATATAAGGGCCAGTCAGGGGGAAAAGAAACATATGGGGGAAAAATAACTATTATTTGAAAATAGCCGTAACAATATACAGGGTTGCTACTCAAATCCTGAAATGAAATTCCCTGTATTTTCCCTGTCCTTTTCGTGATCAAAAAGGGGACAAACACAACATAGCGCAATAACGGCATATAACACAATATAGTATCATCTCCTAATATTTTAAATAGTTGTGCATCTTTAATAATATCACATTGATTATTAGCTTAACTAAATTAAAATTATCAACTTAATTTAGTTAAGCTAAATTTAGGGATGAGAATGATTGAAGAGAAAAAGTGCGTAAGCTTGAATTTAACCGTTAAAATATTTTGACAAGCATCATACACTGTTTTCCATAAAATATCAATCGCAAACCAAATTAATTATATTTATCTTGATTAAAATAATCCCAGTACTCATGCATAAATAAGTATTTAATAATCAATTTTAGATAGAGAGTGTTCAATAGAAAAACAGGCTATCATTATTTAAAAAGAGGATTTTAAGCAAATTCCCCATAAATCTAAGGTCAAGGTAAATAATTTCATGAATAGATTTCAGACAATGTCTTTATGTACAAATAAAATAACATAAAAAGGCTGATTTGGAAGGTTTAATATTATTATTATTTACTTTTTTTTTGCAAAACTTCCATCAGAAATAGTGTAAAAATTATATTGCAGTGTAATTAGTTGCATTGACAAAAAGTGTTAAAAAATAAATATTAAAAACTGCATTTACCTTTACTTAAAAGAAAAGCAGTTCTTTTTCTCATAGTCAATCTATGCAAATCAATGTCTTATATAAATCTCTGTCATGATTTTTTAGCTTAACATTCAAACTTTCAGAAGCATTTAAAATTCAAGAAATTTATAAACATAAATTTAAATAAGCATTCAAGTATTTTGTAGTTGCATTAGAAATGTTTATAAAGAAATACTGAAAAGGAAATACTCATTTACCAAAAAGATTGAACTTGAGTTGGCAGATACAAGATTCGGAATTCTGCCGCGATTATATCATCTATATATTTTTTTTAAATAAAAATAATTAAAATGCGGAATTCCGTGGAAGATTTTTATCCCTGTAAATTAAAATTATTACTTATTACCAGCAGTTTGGTCCTTAGTAATGGCAAAATGATTGATGAACAAGTGCCTGCTCATTGGGGGAAAAAAGCAAATTTTTAATAAAATAAACACTTTCACTAGTAAATCTAAAGATTTATTATTATTATTTTTTAATTCCAAAATCCGTTGGTTGATGTTAGACAATCCAGCAGATTGTTCCTCCATAATTTTCTGTATTTTCTTTTGTAATATTTTGATCTGCTCAGAAACTTTTCATTTATTTCTTCCTTCATCTTGCAACTTTTGTTGAGCATCTTTCTTTCTCTGCAAGGCATCATGGTATGAATTCCTTGCAGATTTTGAAAAAAAAAAAAAACAGAGTACACACGAGGTGACAGCAAGACTAAACAGTGAGAAAGAGTAAAAACCATAAACAAACACGCGACGTGTGTCTAGCAATGCCCACATACAAGCAGATGGGGAAGAACTAGAAGGGGGAAATCCACCAGGAGGAAGCGCAAAAGGGAATATCGCCCTTTCTAAAGGAACGTTCCGTAGAGAGATTATACGACAGAGCGGAGCTGAGAGGGGAAAAGGGAAATACCCTTTCTCTAGCCAGCTCTCTTAGATGCATAGGCATACCACTGGCGCCAATCAATCGCTTCGACGGGCGTGACTCCGGCTTTTCAATAAACAAGGCGCAGGTTATGGTTCGCGATCTCACTTTTTACTGAAATACGAAATACAGGCATAATCTTTCCCAAACAAAAATTTAAAATTTGTATTAATTAAAAAATATAAATGAATTTTTCCCTGCAAATATATTTTTCCCTGTATTTTCCCGGTTTTCATGAAAATTCTTCATTTTCCCTGAGTTTTCCCGGTTTTTTTCACGATTTCTAAATTCCCTGAGTTTTCCCGGTTTTCCCGGTCGCGTAGCAACCCTGATATATTTATTTCACTGTGAAACAAAACTGTCAATGCTTTCATGGAAAAATGTTTGGGTTTGTCTACAGAACCATGAATTGTGTACCCAAGCATGCACCTATTCTGTCTAAAGCAAATAGACATTCACGTCATGTCTTTACTCAGAGTTCCAAAAGTATGAAAATTATATGAGAAGAGATCTACACTGTATGCAGGGTGTGCAAGAGTGTCCCAGGGAAATGTCTACAGCATAGCTGAAACCTTGGCAACATTATCTAGCATTATCATGCAACAGAATTTTTGAACATCCATTGAAACACATGCGCAACTGACACAGTCTTTGCCAAACACAGCAGATATTCAGGTATGAACTCGACTTCCAAATACTCCTTCCTCAGTCAAAAAGTGCCATCGTTGTTCCTCTTTTTTACCCATAATGATGTTGGATGAACAAATGACAAGTTGACTCAATTTGAACATAACTGACAGACAAATGGTGCAGCAGCGAACATTCATGCTATTCTTTTAGACTTTGAATAGAGGGCACTTCTATACAAATACCTGCCAGCATAACTTGCACTCCATGATGGTTATATAGTCAGTCCTATTTTCATTTAACTGCTCCTTATATTTTATTTGCTTTAACTAATAAATAATTATAAGATGATTTATAAAATATGTTAACATTAACTAATAGCAATTATTTAATGTATTTTTATTAACACTGTAAAAAACACATAAGAGTAAAATGGTAATTTCTGCATGGAAAATTCAATTCACAGTATTTTGACATAAAATAATTTAGTAACTGATGGTAATGTTTTGGATATTTTTCAAACATTAAAAACATGAAGATATTTCTATTTTGACATCAATTATACAAAAGTAAGATGACTTTGGCTGGTTAAAGAATAATATTCAAAAATGTAGATTCTTTTCTTCAAAAACTAAAGTTCACAAATTTATTAATAAGTGAACATATCACTAATTTATAAAAGATATATCTATATATATACACACACACTATTGGGATGAGGAATCTGAAAGAAAAAAAAAAAAAGAATGAAAAAAAAAAAAAAAATCATACACAAATATGTACAGAACTTAATTTAAAAAAATCAAGATAATGTTTCTGTAACTAAATTACTAAAAAATTCAAAGCAAGTGCCCGAATCAGAAAAATTAAGTGGTGTAAAAAGATTTTACATTCATTTTATCTATTTTCTAAACACTTTCATATTAGTGGTAGTAAATAGAATAAGAGTACACTTGTAAGTTTCAGTTGAGACTGGCAAAAAAAGGGCAGTCTGAAAGAATGTGTGAACATTTGAGAAAATTATGAATTTCAAGTTCAATAAATATTGTAACTGCTACTGATTTGCCTTAATGAAAATTTTGAAAAATTGAAGTCTCTTTTCCATTTAACCATGGATTTGAATCGAAGTAAAGAACAGTGGCAAGAAAAGGGAAAAGCAATTCTCATGGAAATAAAGCGCGAGATAACTGACAAACATTAGGCATATGTGGCAATACATTTCTGGCATGCCAGAAAATTGTACTGACATGCCTAAAACTTCAAAGAGATAAAAATAATAAATAATAATTGGAAGAACGTTTTAAAATACTGTTGAATATACAGGCTGTTTTTTATTCAACCTCCGATGCACAGTCTAAGAAAGACAAGAGTGAATAATAAGAATTTACTGCCAAAAGTTAGGTACATATATGGTTTCTTTTCAACATAATCGCCATGTAGATTCGGGCAATTGCCAAATCGGTAGACAAGCCTTCTGATGCCCTCATAGTGAAACTTTACTACAAGAGATGCATCCAAGGGCCTAAAGTTTTTTTTGCCAGGGCTGTTATGATCTTGCCCAACCCGAAAAAACTCGGGTGGGTTTTTTAGAAAAAGCCTACTTGAAAATACCCAACTGGGTTTTATCAAAATTTCCACTTTAATTACATAGACAACACATCGCTTAATATCAGTACACCACTTGTAAAGTTTATAAACAGCTCCCTACTTCCCCTCACACTACCACTACCTAAGGGAAAAAAAAAAAAAAAAAAAAATCAGACTTCACATAGGCATAAAATCTTTCTAGGGTAAATTTTTATGCTTATCTGTATTTAAATGAATAAAGATTTTTTAACCATAAAAAATCATTAGTTTAAAAAGTTCTAATTAAGCACTAGTATATCACTGTTAAAATTATTACTAATAATCAATTTATCTAAGAGCAAACCATGATTGGGGTTGCTATTGCTACTGATTTATACATTTTTCACGTATGATTGTAATTAGTTATTACTATTAATTTAAACATTTTTTGTTTATAATTGATTTTTATAATCAATTAGTTGCTTTAAGTTGTATTTAGTAATAAGCAATTTTTTTTTCAAATATTCAGAAACCCCATCCCTTCTTCTGAAAAAACCCTGATAAAACCAAAAAAACCCAGTAAAACCCAAAAAACCCTGACTAGATGTCCTTAGACTTGATATAAATCTATTTTAGTATGTGCATTTAAAAGTCTATAAGCCCTATTAGATCTTCCAGCTGTTTCAAATGAAAACACTACAGCTTTTAGAAAATGAGCCTAAAATGTTAATTTTTACTTATCTGCGGAGAAGAAAAAAAAAAAAGGCAATATCTCAAGAACAAAATTTAAAAACTGTTTTGGGATTCAGGAGATAGGTAGATATCACCTACAAAATTTTGCAAAAATAAAAAACAGTGCAGCACAAAGATGTTTTAAAATTTGTTGATTTTATATGGTATGACCCTGTAATTATTTGAATGGCTGTTACACTTCTAAATGTTCTAATGAGGAAATTTTTGTTATGTTTGTACGATTCCCCCCTTTTATTTAAATAAAAATTAACTGATTGTATAGCTTTATATACTTTATAATTCATAGTATGGTTATGATTACATACTATCTTTAAAAGAACATTCATTTTATAGATTACTATTTGTTTTGTCAGGAAATTTTATGACAAATTTCAATTACATAAATTACCAAAATTAACTTAAACATTAGTAAGACTGGTAGAAAACTTAAGTGCTATTTTTCATTAAAGTAACAGAACAGAATTCGGATTTATAGTTTCATTAATGATAAGAATAATCTTGTATTGAAATAAAATTTTAAAATTTTGTATTTAAGAAATTAAACATTTTTTGCAATAATTATTCAGATATTTCTTTAAAAAATCTAGTAAATCAAAGTTATATCCTAAAAAAAAAAAAAAAAATCTGTAGGCACATCTGGTAACCCCTTTTTAAGCCTGATATATTTGGGAAAGTATAAGAATTTATCTATAGGTTCAGGTGAAATGTATTGCAGAGTTCATTCTAGGATCAAGAAAGGTATACCTCCCCCCTTTGGCAATTCAGCTACAATAGCTCCCTGCATCTTTGCTAAATTTAAGATCATAAAACCCCTACCTCTCTTCGACCTACTGTTAGTAAATGCGAAGGCCCAACTTATACTCTTGAGAAGTATACGAAAAACATTCTGCTAGAAATTATCCCTCCCTCTGATTGTGTAGTTAACTCCACCGATGATTTTTTAAAACACATAAAAGATTTTATTCTCAATGATAACGAAAACATGGTCAAATTCGATGTTGTTAATCTATACCCCCTCCATTGACACAGGGCCTCTTTTCTATCATTTCTTATGCAAGTTACTACTAGCACTGCTAGTACATATTAGCTTTATTTATCGGCTTTTTTCGGGATATATCGCAACCATCTACCAAGCTCGGTCTAGTGTGATAGCAAAAAAATGGCCCAGGAGTGGGGCTTCTTTAAGTGCAGGGCCTTAGGCTATATTTGAAATGCTGTATTCACAAAGTGATGCAAATTGCTCGATTCGATTTTCAGATCAATTTCTAGAAATCCCACAAAATTTCACCATCTGAAAGCACCGTTTTGCTAAGGGACTTTTGATATCATCCATAATTATATATGGTTAGTAAATACCTGTAATAATTATGAATAATGTGTGATAAGAAATGAAATAGAGAGTAAATCCTTCACGGGAGAAAAACCTTGCTAGTGTGCAAAGGAATTAAAAACATCGTGAAGAGCAATAACTATGCGGTTGGCGACCAATTCTTGAATAATGATTGTTTAATAATTTGCAACTACGTATTTATCACATGTAAGACCGATATTTGAGAATAGACAGAGCAAATCAGACATTTAAAAAAAATTTTAATTTCCCAACCGTAATTTTTCCCCAACTCCTAAGTGAAATGCACTCTTAATTCTGTCCCGGTCGGTCTCTTCCCTTGAGTTAGCAAAAAACAAAACCTGTGAGGGCCACTTTTCGGGTTACTTGGCTTGCGCAAATGAAAACAAAGACAATGAAAGTGGCAGTAACAATATTTTAATTAGAAAAAGGCATTTTAATTTTTTTAATTAGAAAAGCACTTTTAGCACTTTTTTTTTAATTAGAAAAAGGCGATTGTTTCAATCGATCCTATTCTCATGATGGAATTATAATCAATCGTACTTGCATGAATGGCCCGTATGAATAAATGTATTTTTGTGATGGGCCACAAAACGAACCCAAAATAGTGTTTAGGAAATGAAAAAAAAGGTTATTATAGACAAATAATAATAAAAATGTGAAAGCAGAAGTGCGTAGAAAGAAAGAAAAAGGGTTGCCGACCGCTAAAAAGACAATAAAAGGGCCAATCACCGGGAGCTGTGCACTGCCAAATTAGTCTACTAATAGGGTATATAAAAAGTAGATTGTTCCTATGTAGTATGGAGTGGGCGATTTCTGGAAAAGGGGCACATTTTTAGCAGGGCGCTAGCATTAATCACAGGGTGACATGCCGAGACGCAATTTTTTTATTATGAGGGCAGGCAGGGCAGCACTTATTTTTCGGGTTACTCAAAAATAAGGGCAAGCAGGATGCATTTATTTTTGTTAGAAGTTTATATTTAAAATATCAAAAGTTTTAATAAAGTTTAAAAACAAATTTAATTAAAATAAAAACATCTTATAAAGTTCCAAAAGTTTAAACTTCCCAGTTTTCTCCATCCCCCAAAGAATCTTTTCAATTTTGACGTTCTTAGCGAACATCGACTGTGTAAAACAAGCAGCATTACGTGCATGTGCCAAAAAGTAAACAACTTAGTTGTCCCATTTTTCAGAAGGTATTTCTGCATATATCAATGTTAGTTTTGATGTGCAAATCTTTATTTGACTCGGTTAAGCTGCTGTGTCAATAAACAAATTTTTCGCCTGTGGGCGTTACCCTTGAATCCCGTTGGCAATGATGTTTTAGTCATAGCCAATGGGATTCTGGGTGCTTTTTTCTGATATGCTTATAAGCATTGGCTTGGCATGTATATAAGTTGTTAGCCTCATGTAAAGGTAAGAGACCGAGATTGTGGGGAAGGGTATGGCTTGCGAAATGTAATGGCTTGTATTTTCTAAATTTGTTTTAAAGCTAGTATATTTTTCTCTTATGAGGCTAGCTATTTTTCATTCAGGATGCAATCCAAATTGATTCAAACATTTAATATTTTAAATACTTTTTCTTCTAGCTATGTCTAAAATTTAACTTTAGTTATAGGTGGCATAAATGCTGTTCATTAATCTTTTGTTTTAGCTTCATGTTCTATACTATCAGACATCATTTAAATTGTCAAAGGACTTTTTCAACTCAAATTTTTGATGCCAGTTTGTTGGATCCAATGATCTCTTGCATTTTTTCAGGATCTAATGATCCATGTATGTAATTGTATAGTTTAAACGTTTTTACGAAAAATAAAGGCTATTTGTTGGCCTGAGTGAGCTTGCTTTTTTTTAAATCTTTTCCTCAGCAGGTTTTTCTATTTCAGCAAAAAGCTTTAGAAAATACATTTTGGTAAAGGAGCAGTCCAATTTTGGACATTAGGTAGCAGATTTGCCCTCTGAAACCCCAACAATTTTAACAAAAGGGCGGGCAGGATGCCTTGTACCGTGAAATATGCCTAGAAGGAACTGTGTATTGGGAAAGTTACAATTATTTAAATGGACTTAAGAAGCCTGAGAAGTCTTCAGACTTGGACTGAGGCCATAAATTTTGACATTACTAGATAGGAAATGATAAAAAATATTAGTGTTTCTACAGTGAAAAAGTTGTGAAAGCAACAACTTTAAAGAAAATGGATCAAAAATGTGTTACAGCATACCTGTGCAAAGTTAAAACAATAAAAAAAACCAACCACAAAATAAACATTAAAGTAAAATTTCAGGTTGACAGCCTTCATAAAAATTAAGCTTAGGAACTTTAGTGGCATTTTTAAGAAAAGCAAACTTAATTACCTCTGTTATCTTGATTCTGACGATTAAATGCTCTAGAAGTTGTTTGTCTAAACTGTTCTACCAAATCAGGATTAGCTGCTTGCATCTGTGCTGCTAAATACTGACCTCTGAAAAATATTTAAATGTTTATAGCTATAATTAAAGAGCACACATAAAAAAGTAAAATTATATTTATTATATTCTCTGGATGATTCCCTTTCAAAGACAGACATTCTTTTAAAACTGAGATTTAGGGGAACTTTTTTTTTTTTTTAGATTGAGAATTTGTCATTATTAACTTACTCTATGAAAAAATTACTCTTCCATTAGATTGGAGAATTGTTCTCTGAACTTTTTCTCTATGGATGCCAGTCTTTTTTACGGCGGAGTTCACACTGAAACTGAATTTGAGAATGGATTTAAGAACATGGATAAGTTCAAAAATCCTCCCGAATTTGTCAATATTATTGAAGTGAAAAGTTCTTTAAGTGCTTTGGGCACATTTGGGATGGAGAAAAAGCACTGAATTGATGTGACCGTCATGCTCAGATACATATGGGAAAAAAGTGTATTGAGACAAAATTCGAATGTGACGTCATAGCTTCGTTGTCTCCTGCCTGCTCAGATTTCTTCCTCCTTTCTTTGAATTTTATGCAAGAGCTTCAAGTTACTTTTAAACTGTGTCCTAGCTTCCATGACTGGTATTGAACTGTAGACAAAAGCCATGGTAGGCAAGCGTTCTGATCACCAGACGGGTTCGACTCTGGACGAAATGACTAATGTGTATTTTTATATACACTACTGACCATTAAACTTGCTACACCAGGAAGAAATGTAGATGAAATGATATTTATTGGACAAATATATTATAGAAATAAATGATTAAATTTTCAAGAAATTTGGTTACATAGATCCTGAGTAATCAGTATCCAGAACAACCACCTGTGGCAGTAATAACAGTACTTATACACCTGGGCATTAAGTCAAACAGAGATTGGATGGCATGTACAGCTGCAGAAAAAAAAAAGGCCCACGTACATTTTTCAGCCATCGTTCGTCACACAGCAAAGTTACAGATACCAATCTTTTACGATTGACGCACACTTTAATTTGCTATGCATAAAAATTGCATAAGGGGCCATCTACACATTAAAATTCGCACCAACTTTTTTTTTTCCTCAATAGCAACCCCTAGATTTCACTTCATATTTCAAAAATTTAGCTCATTTTAACCCCGGACACCAATTTTCAATAAATTTGGACAGAAAATGAGTGAGTTATGAGCACCCAAAATCCCCCTCCCCCTATGTTAAAATATTTTTTCATACTTCAATTCATATCTCATAATATTGGTAGTAAGAAGCTGACTTTTATTCGTACTATTAGAACTAAACGACCCAAACATAATTTAATGTTATTATGATTTTAAATAAGTCATTAATATGAATTATGAATTATTAAATTAATATTCAAAAAAATTATGAATAGCAACCTAGCCAAATTTCGATGGAAATAGATGCAGAAATTAATATTACATGGCTGAGCAAAATTTCAAATTTTTACGTTCAGTAGTTTAATTTATATGAAATAAAATGTGTTATTTTCATGAGTTAAGGGACCATATATAAATTTATTAAGTGAAAATTTTTTGAAAATTGCATAAAATAAATGTAAATTAGATTTATTTTGTGCAAAAACACAGTAAGAGATACCAGTATTAAAAATATCAAATTTTGAAGCAAATAAATTTAGAGATTTTTACAGTTTGTTGGGGATTCTATAAAGCGTGTATTAATGCGTCCGCTACCATATTCCCCCAAATAAAATATTTTCCAGCTATAGAATTAGATGCAGTAGATGTATGTCTTCTAAAACAGCGTCCTATTTGAAAAACTAACATCTGCAACTTTCCAGGCATGAATGTGACCTTTTTTAATATCGGAAACATTAGGTCTTTGGAATTCCCCATACTTTATCAAACATTCAAAATCACGTTTTTCTGTAAAAAAAAAATTTCATCTAATTATAAATTAAAATACTGCCAAAAGTCTTATATTGTACATTGAACACAATAGTATTAAATGAAGAAAGTGAAATAACAAACACAGTGATAATATTGGGTCGGCGAAAAAGTAATTACATTTTTTACATGAAATTCAAACAAATAAATTTTCAATCATGAAACCATTCTTTAAGTTCGACCATAACTGAGTCGAGCAATATTCATGCTTGTAGTCAGAAGAGCAGGGAGCAGCCTCTAACTCCTGCCGACATTTCAGCTGTCTAAGAGAAACATCAAGGGAAACATTGAATAACAATTTCAAAATTACAAAATCCTTAGCAGTCATTTTGCATTTTTCCCTTAAATCATGTGTACGAACCAAGGAAGTTATGAACTCACGGGTCATTTGGACCACACACTCAATATTCTATTCTACCCTTGATATTCTCAGTACAAAAAACTTTACGAGAGATGGGAACAATATTTTCCTTGAAAATAATATTAATTTCTTTTAATTTTCGCGAGCAAAGTAAATGAAAAGCAAAAAGTTCGGAACCTACAAATAGCGTTTTTCAATTTGCAGAAAGTCCCTTAAAAACGCGCAAAAATGAATTCGCAATATCTCCGGAAATTATCGTAGAAAATTGGTGAAAATTTATATTTAGGGTAATTTGAAGGTTTTCTTTCGTTTAATAAAGTCAAAATATAGGGTTTCCATTAAGAAAAACGAAGTTGATGCAGAATTAAATATGAAGACTGCCCCTTATGCAAATTTAATAGTAAATTAAAGTACGCGTTATTTGCAAACGAATGGTATATATAACTTTGCTATACGACAAACGATGGCGAAATAAAGAGCAAGTGGGCCTTTTTTTTCCCGCAGCTGTACAAGTGCAGATGCCTATGAAGCTTCAACATGATGCCACAGTTCATCAACCATAGTGACTAGCGTATGGTGATGAGCAAGTCGCTCAACAACCATTGACCAAACGTTTTCTATTGGCGAGAGATCTGGAGAACATGCTGGCCAAGGCAGAGGCCAAACATTTTTCATATCAGGGAAGATCCATACAATATTGGCAACATGTGACCGTGCATTATCCTGCTGAAACATAGGGTTTTGCAGGGTCCGAATAAAGGGTACAGTCACAGGTCATAACACATCAGAAATGTACTATGCACTAGTCAAAGTGCCATCATTGTGAACAAGAGGTGACAGAGACATGTATCCAGTAGCACCCCATACCGAAAATGATGAACGCACGCTGCCAATGTGCATTCACCATGGTCGCATCTCTATTTGGAGGCATCATCATAATGCTGCAAACAGAACCTGGATTCATCTGAAAAAAATGACTTCTCACCATTCGTGCACCAAGGTTCATAATTCATCATGCCATTGAAGGTGCTCCTGTCTGTGATGCAACGTCAAGGGTAGCCTAGTTTCCAAGCTGAGAGTCCATGCTGCTACAAATGTTGTCAAACTGTTCGTGCAGACAACCCCATTTCTTGACTCTGGGCTCGTGAAGTGTCTACATGATCCATTAACCCTTTACAGACTGTATCGAGATACAGGCATATTTTAAATTTGTTATTTGCATATTTTGTCTTCTAATGTGTTAAGGGATATTAGTAAGAAATTGGGGGGAAAAAAATTAAATACAATTTTCACTGTGTTTTCAATTGGGAGCATGGGCCATTTCTGACAATAATTTTCATTGGTTTCCAAAACTGATTATACAAATGGATAGTCTAAATAATAAGTATAATATTAAGAATTAATAAAAGATTTATTTTAAATTTAAGTAAACATATGAATTAAGTTTGAAGAGGGGGTGGGTGTATCAAGACAGCTCTGTAAAAATTTATGAAAATGGTTATTTGCATGATTTTTTTCCAGTTTCCCAATAATGATAGAAATGTAACTTCTATTTCAAAAAATCAAGTCATCTTTTAACTTTATCTGCTAATTTTTTTCAAGTAAATATTGATAAAATTTTATTTTTTAACAAATTTTTAATTCGATGATCGTAATTGGAAACATTGGCTTATAAATGGTTAAGGCCATGAGGGTAACATGTGTTTCTTCTAAGCTGCTAGTGATAGCAGGCCATTGAGATCCAGCACAGCATTCCGTATTACCATCCTGAAACCATCGATTTCATTTTCTGCAAACAGTCATTGGATCTTGACCTACGAGAGGAGTACTGCAATCCCAGTAGGCTACAATTCAACCTTGATCAAAGTTAGAAACGTGCTGGTATGCATTTCTCCTTTTCTTACACGAGGTATCACAACTTTTCACCAGGCAACAAAGTTCAAATTTAATTTGTGTATGAGAAACTAGCTGTACAATTTCCTCATTTAAACACATTGTAGGTGTTGCTACCAGCACCTGCTTTGTCTGAATATGCTAAAACTAATCATTTGCACATGAAAGCATATTCTCCTCTCCTTTAAATTTCACGCCTGTGGCATGTCGCCTTCTTGGTGTCACAATTTTAATGGCCAGTAGTATATTTTGAACACAACTATTGCTTCATTTCTTATGCAGTGCAGAAAAAAGAGAAGTTAAGGAATTTTGAGGAAATATATGAGGAAAAATACTTACGCTTCAAGTAGCACATCTAAATTCAAATTACTGTTTCCAGTAGGGTTTGGCACAGTTCCACTAGCATTATCAGCTGCACCTGTACCTGCACCTGTACCAGCACCTGCTCCTGTGCCAGCACCTGCTCCTGTGCCAGCACCTGCTCCTGTACCAGCACCTGCTCCTGTACCAGCACTTCCACCTGGACCCCCACTACTAGCTCCAGCAGATGGAGGACTTAGAGAAGAAGCCATGCTAGAAGAAAGCCCAAGATATTGAAATAAGATATAAATACCCAGTTTAAAATTAAAACAGCAATTAAAAAAAAAAAAAAAAGTACATTAAAATTGGTGAGAAAATAAGACACTTGAATCAAATCTTGAATAAGTATTGTATTCATACTTCCTTTTACTCACTAATGCTTATTGAAAAACAAAATTCATTCAAATTTTTTCCCCTAGAGAACTTTTAAAATAGTTACTATCTAATCTAAATTTTTGTGAAGCATAGAAATATAGTGACCTGTCACTTATACATGTCTTTTGGAAGGTCCCATCACAAGGAATACAAAAATAATGATATGGGTCTTATTTTTTAATTTAAAAAGGTAAAATAAGTTGCATATTTAAATATTTTTTAAAATAATACAACATGTTTTAACTGAAAAAATATTATGCATTTGTTTTGGTTTTTTAGTGTTGCCTCTTATAATTTAGATGAAGAATTAGAAAATAAGACCTCTCAGTTATACATGATTTTAAGCCAGTCCCTTGAAACACTTAAGTGAGAGGTCACTTTTATACAGAGTTTATACTCATTTTTCAAAATGAAATTTAAGGAGTTTTAAAGGAGTATATAAGGACCCAAAAAAAAAAAAATTTTTTTTTAAGGAGTCCACTTATTTCTAGATTGTCAATGTAATCTTAGTAATGTATAAATTTACCGTACTAATCTATCATTGAGCATTACAAATATGTTTTAACAAAAATTTTAATCCAAACTGAATACGGGAAAAATATAGATTTTTGAAGCCATGTCCAAAAAAATCTTAAAATGAAAGACAAAAATTAAATTTCATGCCATTTTTATTCTGTTATTACATAGTTTTTTGTAAGTAACAAACTCTAAATTGGTTAAACGAAATTTGAATTCTTTCATCACCAGGTCATCAGCACAATCCGAAAAGTTGCAGTGGCTGCACCTAGAGGTCTGCGCCACACGAAAATTCACGGCAGCGGCGTAACGACCTCAGAAACCTGGCGGCGGCGGCTCGCCGTGGAGTGGGAATTTTTTTTTTTATGCATATATGTATGTGGTGTTACGGCCAATTATCTGCCCAATGGATCTAGACCGAGGGGGGGGGGGGTATTGGACGCCTCCGTGGGGGATATTCTAAGGGATCCTAACCCATATTTATGCCAAAGTTTCGGTGAAAACCACGGCAAACTCCGAACGGTTAGGTCGGTGGATGCGACCTAAGGTTTTAAGCCAGGCACCTTCCGTCTCCCAGTTTAGAGCACAAACGCGTTCAGCCACTGGACAGAAATTTTTTTATAAAAAGCATAATGAAAATGGGTGTATGCGTACACATACGCAAACACGATACGTATAAATTGCCACCAGAATAATATTTTTTTAAAGACAATTTTTATGAAAACTAGTCTTGAGTCTGATGTTGTACGATTACGGTCAATTAGCCACACGTTGGCTCTAGGCCGAAGGGTGGGGGGTAGAGATCATGATTGTGTTTGGGCTCGATTACATTTGTCTTTAATTTTAACAAACGGCAAAATTTGTGATACTCTGTCAATGAAGTAATTGACTTTTATTTATCTATTAGCTGAAATTTATGCGCTCGGACACTGGTGGGGCTCCAGAGTATGCGCTTGTCGTTGTCGGCACACTTTAAAAATATTCCTTCTACAAAACTGAAATAATAGATTTTACAAAATCGGATAGGTTTATGTTGTTTATATAGCATTTTCACGATGCATTTAGTGATCAATATGCGATTGATATTAATTGCTTTTAAGTGTTTTATTTTTCTTTCTCCACAACCTTCTCATGAACCATTCTAAACCTTTAATTTTCTTGTGAATTATAATATAATGTTTAAATAGTTTTCAAAGCAATCAAATTACGCCATTGACTCAAAAAGTTTAAATTGTATCTTTACATGCTACTAGCTTTAAGAAGTATCCAGAAAAAAGTAAGCAGTTAAAAGTTTAGGTACAATTTTTAAAAAAGTTTTGAAGCGAATTGTACACCGCGGTGCAAAATCAGCGTTCTTCACCGGCGCGGGGGTGTTGCACAAATGTCCGGCGGTGGCGGCGTGGCGCAGACCTCTAGCTGCACCCTTCGTTAATTGTGGTTGTTACTGTAAATGCAAAATTAAGGAGTTTGCAAGGAGTTCCATGTAATTTTAAGGGCCCCAAATTTTGTAAAATGAATTTTAAGGAGCGTATGAACTCTGTATATACAGGGTGTCCAGTGCTAATGCTGTCCAATGGCTATTTCCGAAACCGTTAGTCAGAAACACATAGTTCCAATTGCAAAAATGCTTTAAAATGTATAATCTATTACATCAGAAGCAGTCAAAGTCAATTTAATTTCTATAAAAATTACAAAATTTAAATTTTTATAAGGTCCCCTGGTCCTATCAGTTACATTTAGCAAACTTTTCTTTATACAATTTCATGCACACAAAAAAAAAAAAAAAAAATATTCCTACAACCAAAATTCATTGATTTATGAAGCACCAAACATTGTGACTTAAGTCACTTTTCCACATTTAAAAATGTCGTGTTATGGTAAACCGTTAAGGGACCATATAAATACTGAAATTTTAAATTATAGGTTTTAATAACATTTTCTGGCATAATGTGAAAGAAGAAGCAAAACTAATTTTAGAGTACGATCTTCAAGCAGACAGGGCCTTATTATTGCATGGGCAAATCGGGACTTTGCCCAGGGCCCCAGGCTCAAAAGGGCCACCAATTTCAAATTTTCTTCTGAAACACTTTTTTTATATCAAAATTTTATTAAAAATAAAACAAATTTAATAGATCAGGATCCCCCTAAATCCATCAATGCCCGGGGCTCCTGTTGTTCATAATCGGGCCCTGCAAGCAGAGGG